>QJPP01001622.1:0-101007 GCA_003996215.1 Jaltomata sinuosa | reverse complement strand
TGAGGATAGCTTCCAGAGGCTTAAGGCCTTATTAACTTCAGCTCCAGTTTTGACTTTGCTGGTTGAGGGTCAGAGTTTCTCCGTGTATTGTGATGCTTCTGGGGGTGGTTTTGGTTGTGTGTTGATGCAGCAGGGTCAAGTAATAGCATATGCGTCGAGGCAGCTGAAGGTTCACGAGCGCAACTACCCCACTCATGACTTAGAGTTGGCGGCGGTAGTTTTCGCGCTCAAGATCTGGAGGCATTACCTATATGGAGTTCACTGTGAGATCTTCACCGATCACCGTAGTCCTCAGTATATCACGAGTCAGTGAGAGTTGAACTCGAGACAGAGAAGATGGGTCGAGTTACTGAAGGACTATGACTTCACTATTCTGTATCATCCGGGCAAGGCAAACGTGGTAGCGGATGCCTTGAGCCAGAAGGCAGTGAGTATGGGTAGCCTAGCTTCTCTTTCAGTTTCAGATCGACCATTGGCCTTGGACATCCAGTCCTTGGCTAACCGTTTGGTTAGGCTTGACTTGTCGGATCCTAGCAGAGTTCTCGCCAGTGTCGAGGTTCGTTCTTCTTTGATTGATCAGATTCAGAGCTGTCAATTTGAGGATCAGCAGTTGTGTGGCCTTCATGACCGAGTTGTTCAGGGTGAGACCAGTGGTGCTACTCTAGATTCAGATGTGGTTCTGAGGTTTGATAGTCGCCTTTGTGTTCTGAGGATTAGTGATTTGATTCAGTTGATACTTCACGAGGCACATTGTACTAAATACTCCATTCACCCTGGCACATCAAAGATGTATAGAGACTTGAGACAGCTTTACTGGTGGAGTGGTATGAAGCATGATATAGCGGATTTCGTATCTCGGTGCTTGAACTGTCAGCAGGTTAAGTTCGAGCACATGAGACCTGGTGGTTTGATGCAGCGACTTCCCATTCCTGAGTGGAAGTGGGAAGGGATTACTATGGACTTTGTTGTTGGGTTGCCTCGTACTTCTCATGGGTTTGATTCCATATGGGTGATTGTTGATAGGCTGACTAAGTCAGCACATTTCTAGCCGGTTCAGACTTCTTATGGCGCAGAGAGGTTAGCTCAGATCTACCTTCGTGAGATTGTTCGGTTGCACGGGGTCCCAGCTTCTATCATTTCAGACCATGGCACTCATTTCATATCTCAGTTCTGGAGGGCTATTCAGCGAGATATATGGGTACAAAGGTTCAATAATTAGGTACCGCCGACGCTTTTCCACCCTCAGACTGATGGCCAGTCCGAGAGGACCATTCAGATTCTGGAGGACATGCTTCGGGCCTGTGTTCTTGACTTTGGAGGTTCATGGGATCAGTTTGTTCCCTTGGCAGAGTTTGCTTATAATAACAGCTTCCATTCGAGCATTGGCATGGCACCTTTTGAGGCCCTTGTATGGTAGGCGTTGCAGATCGCCGATTGGTTGGTTTGATGGTTTTAGTTCTGGGCCACAGAGCACAGATTTGCTTCGAGATTCCTTAGACCGAGTCCGAGTGATTCAGGACAGACTTCGGGCAGCTCAGAGCAGGCAGAAGAGTTATGCTGATCGTCGGCTTCGTGCCTTGGAGTTTAGTGTCGGTGACTTGGTGTTTCTCTGTGTATCGCCCATGAAGGGCGTGATGAGATTTGGTAGGCGGGGCAAGCTTATCCCCAGGTACATTGGGCCGTTTGAGATTCTTCAGAGGGTTGGTAGCGTTGCCTATCAGCTAGCCTTGCCTCCGATGTTTTTAGCTATACATCCTGTATTCCATGTTTCGATGTTGCGTCGGTATGTCTCAGACGAGTCTCATGTGTTGCAGTGGGACTCAGTTCAGTTGGATGAGGGTTTAGCCTTTGTTGAGGAGCTGGCAGCTATTTTGGCCAGAGATGTCAGGAGATTGAGGTCTCGAGAGATCCCGGTTGTTAAGGTTCAGTGGAGGCACCGTCCAGTCGAGGAGGCTACCTGGGAGACCGAGAGAGATATGCGGGATCAGTATCCGCAGCTATTTTAGCCTTCAGGTACCCCTCCTTGACCTTGACTTTCGAGGACGAAAGTCCTTTTTAGTAGTGGATGATGTAATGACCCTTCCGGTTATTTCCACGTATACGTTTTCCTTGAACCGTTAGAGCTTGTTGTAGCGGACCCAAATCATTTAAGGCTTGTCGGGACCGGTATTTCGGCGCCGGGTCCATTTGTTTGATCGTAAGTTTCTTTGATAAATTTTCTGAACTTTGGGTCAAAAGTCTCAGGGCTTTACTCTCAATATATAAATAGTTAGAAGTCCCCCAAAATACCAAATCGAAGGTCTACACGTCTAGTTTCCTACGCACAAAACCTCACGTCCAAATGATCTCGGAGTAAAAAGTTATAACTGGTTTACCGCGAACTGTCTGGCAGAAAACGGGTTGCAAACCGGGTTGCGAACCGGGTCGGGTCGAACTTGATTTAAGCCTCAACTTCACGTTTTAAAACGCTATTTCAGTTCTGAAACAGTGAGAAAACATAAGGGAGGGTTCCAAGAGAGTTCTTGAGTATCGAAATCGTGCGTACTTGAAAATATTTAATTTAAAAGTCGAATGTGGTAGAAAATTATATTATTATTACCTTTTCAAAATATTTTAAAGGTTTATGAAAAATATTTTTGTTACGATATAATTGTATATGTATTTATTTTATAAGGTTTTTATACATTGTAATATTTTAACGGAGATAGTAAATTTAGTTATGTTGAAATTTATTATTATAATATAGTAGGTTTTATTCGAAATAATTTTCTAATGATTATGGTATATTTAAAAATTATATTTATTTTACCACGAATTTATGCAATACCCGAATATATACATCATGGGATTAAAGATAGATATGGTGTGTCACCTCTACTTCCACGTGGAAGTAGAGGGAGTGAACAACAAGTGAGTAAGCATATAGTGCTGCCACTTATTAGCATGAAAATTAATTGCTAGATATGGTCCCATTCATTTTAATTGTGAATGTATTTTCTAAAACTTAAGTTAGTGGAAGGAATGCGCAGCATTTAAGTTCCTCAAAATTCACCCACACGTTAGTGGGTATTAAAATTCATTCAATTTGATTTTATTTCGGAGCTTTTCGGAGAGGTTCAAGCTTGTCATCGGACGACAGGTAGGTTACGGTTTATTTTCCCTAGACTCCGCATATATAGGATAAAATTGTATTAATTGGCATCCTTGGGTTGGTTTATTAGGTTGGTACCACAGACCTCGACCACTTTATTCATGTCCGCCTACTTTTGTTCTCCGTTGCTTGTAGTAATTTGCCGATATATTTTATTTACCCTTGTGGTCCTGTGAGGCCTTTGTTGACTCTGGAACATAGAAGGTGGGATTTTGGGAATGTCCGCGAGTCCCGGGCATAGGAATTATCCTTCTAGGCTGGTTATGCTTGCGAGTAGCTGTGGGCCTGTGAGGGTCGATGGTTGATTGTGAGCTGCTGGGCAGCTATTGTGTTTGATCATACCATTTTCATGCATATAAAGAGGTTTTATACAGGTTTTACTATGGTTTGGGCTTCGGGCCTACTGGCACTATTTTCTAAACCTTGCATGGCCCGGGGGGGCCGCTTTTGATGGAAATAATTTGAAAATGGTTTGATTTAACTTGTGAATATTCCCGGGTAAAAGGAAGTAAAATTATGTTTTAAAACACCAGTTTTACTACTAACGCTAGACTCGGCAGGGCCGGGGTGCTAGTTGAGTTTTCTTGCTACTTGAAATGATTTTTAGCCTCGGTCGGACCGAGCACCTGAGATGACTTTCTACTGTTTAGACCCGGTTATGCCCGGGCACCCTTGGAGGTTTTTTTTTTGAGATATTTTCCTACTACTTTAGTCCTGGACAGGGTCTGGGCATGCATATTCGAGACTGGGTCTCTATCTTGAACCCGGACTTGCTTCCGGACGACATGTTTGATACTGAGTTTTAGTATGGGGTCTGGGACCTCCATGGACCTTGCCATCCGGGCCAGGGGCTACGGGCTGCGTGTGCCGGAGGAGGGTATACGGTGGAGTAGAGGTATACAGGCAATGTCCTTCCATGGAACCTACCTGCTGGGCCGGATCGGCGCCGGAGGAGGTATATACAGAGATACCATTTCACTTGAGATCTTCATGCATCATATCATTCATTGTTTGAGGCTCCACCCTTGTTTGTTGTTTGTTGATTGTACGCTCCGGTAGTATGGGATGACGGAGGGTTTGTTTTCACTTGCTTGTGTTCCTCGGTTGTATGGGCGGCCGGGGGACTGTAGGTAGAATTTTGCTATTTACTTACAGAATTGTTCCCTGTTACGGTTAGGTATGAAATTGGTTCCTGCTAGACTATTAGTTCTGGATTTTAGATTGATATGATTAGTTGAGTTGAATTCATGTCTCTGAGCATGCCTATCATTACTCTTTCCTTCTTCTTACACTTGAGGTTACCGGTATACCGTCCATTTCGTAAACTTATTTTGTATACACTATTGTTGCAAGGACCCCGGGTGCGTTGTTTCTTACTTTCACCTGTGCCTATGGTGTGTATATTCTGCTTACTAGCCTCACATGTGGTTCTGTTGATTTCCCTCTGGGCTAGTTCCTGTGTACCTTTCGTTGATTTCTGTGACTACTTGCTTCTATTTTGTCTGTTACTACGCTTTTATCTTATATATGCCCAGTCGGCCTATGATACCTACTGGGTACCTTATGCTTCGCATTTGATGCTCACCCCTACCCCCCTGCATCTTTGGGTGCAGATCCTAGCGTGGGCCATCGCCGTTAGATCGTTGTGATTCGTGCTTGGAGATCTGTTGGGGACTATTTCAGACTGAGGGTGAGCTCTTGGCGATCGGAGCTTAGCTTTAGTTTATCTTTTGCTTCATGTACTCTATTACCATTCAGAGACATCTGTATATATTGTCTGGATCGTTTGCACTCCATGTATGTAGTTTTGGCTCTATACTATGACACCAGGTCTTGGGGTTTGGTTTAGTTTCCGCATATGTATATATTTATAGTCCTTTTATCTGTTCTCTTCGTCTTGTTCTCTTATTTGTTAGATAGTAGCCCATTACTAACTGTTCTGGGCTACGGGGATTGGTTCACCTACCGGGGGTTGTAGGTGCCATCATGACCGAGAAATTGGGTCGTGACAGGATAGTTCATTTCATGAATCTTAAGTTGTTTGGAGGCATAAGAAATGGACTTACCATGTTGCATCAAAACACAACCCAAGCCAAATCTGGATGCATCACAATACACAACAAACCCATCTGAACCCTCTTGTAGAGTCAAAATTGGAGTTGTGATCAACCTAGTTTTCAATTACTGAAAGTTTTTCTCACACTCATCTTACCACTAGAACTTAATCTTTTTCTGAGTCAACCTAGTCAATGGGGCAACTATGGATGAAAACCCCTCAACAAATCTCCTATAGTAACCAGCCAAACCCAAAAAGCTTCTGATGTCTATTGGAGAAGTGGGTCTAGGCCAGTTCTTAACTGTCTCTAACTTCTACGAGTCTACCTAGATAAATACCCTTCTTAGACACTATGTGTCCCAAAAAGGCAAGTGACTGTAGCTAGAATTCACACTTACTGAATTTGACAAATAACTGGCGATCCTTGAGAGTTTGCAGCACAACCCTTAGATGATTTGCATGCTCTCTTTCACTCCGAGAATACACAAGGATGTCATCTATAAAGTCAATGACGAACATATCCAAGTACTTCTTGAACACCCTATTCATCAAGTCCCTAAAAGCTATATGAGCATTCATTAGTCCAAAAGGCATTACTACAAATTCATAGTGACCATTCCGAGTTCTGAAGGCTGTCTTAAGAATGTCACACTCTCTAACTCTGAGCTGATGATAGTTTTACCTGAGGTCTATCTTAGAAAAGCAATTGAAACCCTAAAATTGGTAAAACGAGTCATCAATCCTATAAATGGGATAGTTTTTCTTGATTGTAACCTTGTTCAACTAACGGTAGTCAATGCACATTCTAAAAGAATCATTCTTCTTACGCAAGAAAAGAACTGGAGCACCGCATAGAGAGATGTTGGGCCTGATAAAGCCTTTATCTAGAAGGTCTTTTAGTTGTTCCTTTAATTCTTTCTATAAGGTGGAATTGAAATAGGTTGGTCATCGCTGGGCATCTGAAAGAAGATCTATTCCGAAGTTAATTTCCCGCTCGGGAGGAACTCCAGAAAGAACTTTAGGAAACACTTCTGGGAATTCATTAACCAATAGAACTGACTGAAGAGTTAGGGTCTCAGACTTTAAATCCTTAACCTGAACAAGATGGTAGATACATCCTTTGGAAATCATTTTTCTGACCTTAAGGTAAGAGATAAATCGACCTACAGGCACTGAGGTACTACCCTTCTACTCTAAGACTGGCTCATTTGGAAATTGAAACTGAACAACTATGTTTCTACAATTGACTGAGGCATAACAAGAATGTAGTCAATCCAAGCCAAGAATAACATCAAAGTAAGTCATATCTAACTCTACAAGATTAACTGAGGTGACTTTCTAGGAGACTATGACTGTCAATTTCTATATACATGTCTGGCTATGACTGAATCACCAACAGGAGTGGAGACTATGAAAGGTTCTGAGAGGATTTTCGGACTGACACCAAAGTCTATTTCTATATAAAGGATCACAAAAAAATGTGTGGATCCAGGATCTAACAATGCATATACATCAATATGAAAGACTCACAACGTAGCAATGAACACATTGGGGGAACCCTCCTAATCCTATCGAGTTTGGAGTGCATAAAGTTTGTTTTGGTACTGACTACCACCTGCACTAGATGAGGCACCTTACTGAGTTAAGTGACTTGCTGGAGCTACTAAAGAGTTAGTATGATTTTGCTGGCGAGCATCCCTGCCTATCTATGAATCCACTGGACACTCCCTCAACCTATGGCCTGGTTTTCCACACCTAAAACAATTTCTACTGCTAGCCATACACTCACCTTGGTAGTTCTTACCACACTTCTTGCAAACCGGATGAGTACGTCCACTAATCACACTGCCTTGTCACTTAGAGCCTGGTGCCCTATTTTGATAATCTTGTTTGAACTTGGTAACTGGGGAACTCACAGAGGATGAGGCAAGAGCTGAAGATTTCTGATGGAACTGAGAATGATTACCACCATCTGACCTCTACTGAGAAAGGTTATAGCTACCTGTTCTGGCCCTCTTAATCTCTCTTTTCCTCTCCTTGCTCTTTTCCTTCTCAATCTGTTGGGCATGAGTCATCAATCTAGAGATGCTCATCTTCTTAATCAATATAGAAGTTCTACACTCTTTAACCACGTCCTCAAAATCACCCGATACAAACTTACACATGCAGGCTTTGGAGTCAGCCACCACTGCCGGAGCATACTTCAAAAGCTGAGAAACTTAAGAGAATACTTCTTCATATTTTGTCACCCTGCCTCAAGTTAATGAACTCATGAACCTTGGCTTCCCTTAATTTAAGTGGGAAGAACATGTCCATAACTGCAGCCATGAACTGATCTCAATCTACTGGGCCTACATTTGCACCCCTAGCTTCCTTCCACTGCTTGTACCAAGTGTGAGCCACTCCTTTCAACTGATAAGCAGGAAAACCTGCACTCTCAACTGGAGTGACACCCATGATTTCAAAGCCTTTTGAATATCATCAAGGAACTCCTGTGGATCCTCCTCAGCCATAGAACCATGGAACTCGGGAGGATTCATCTGAGTGAAATCCCAGACTCTAGCCACTGTTGTATTACCCTGTGGGTTAACTGGTGCAATAGCCTTCTAATTCATTTGGGTGGTCATGGGCTAAGCTAGCACCTGGAAAGTATCCTGAGCGTGAGTGACTTGTTCGTTCAGAGGGTCTACTGGAACTGGTGATGCTTGCTGGATTCCATTCCCATTTCTGTTCCTCCTTCTATTTTTTTCTTCTGGGAGGCCTTTTCTATAATGCATAGAGCACAAGTTTTAAGGAGATTAAATAGAGTTCACACTCTAATTCATGATATGGAAGAGAATGAATGGAAACTTTTCCTAAAAACGTCTCGTAACCTCTTTCTCATAAGTGTGGTGTGCTTCACACTCATGAAAAAGACTCTACTTAACGTGACTTTCAGACACTTTTGGACATATTAAACCTGATGCTCTGATAAAAAAATTATCACGCTCCGAGCTTATACACTAGATGAAACACGATGCTTGGGGTCACAAGTGACCCAAGCTAACCCACGGCCTGGCATGAGACTAAATAGTACAACTATGCAGAAAACTAAGGTCTAAATGATATAGAATAATCAAAACCAAATGTCCTTACTCGAATCAAATGGAGTTCACCTAAAATAACATAAAGTTGAACATCTACTATATGTCTGAAAGCCTCTACTAAGATGAGTTGCTGGGACAAGCTCCTAGCGAACTCTAACTGTTTGAAAATTGAATAAAGAAAGTAAATGTGAAATCTTATCCTCAAAATATGAGCATTCACCAAACACTGCAGAATGATAGGAGAATCATGTTAACCGCAATCTGGGTGTTGAGCACCTGAACCTATATTATCCAATAATATAGCGCAAAAGAAAGTATGCGGTCAGTACTTTAAATGTACTGAGCATGTGATATATGCACTATTCTAAGTATGCTGAACATGAGGGGATAAATTGAAAACATGAAACTGAGGCATGTAAACTGATGCAATGATATACTGAATAAACTAATTACAAGGTCATGCAATAACTAAGTTTAAACTCTAGGAGCTACTGTTATTCGACATGCCCCAATTTGAGTTAACTGGGGCCCAACCTGTAACCCCAGCTAGAAGGGTATTTCATACCTTACCAAGGGTACGAACATTTACTGACGTGGATCCACTAAACTGATATTCAAAAGGACTAAAGTATCAAGCCTGATCTGACGGGTGACCCTTTAGAACCTATGGTGGCGCCGTATTTCTAGGACTTAGGGACTTCTAATAAAGGTCCCAACCTAACTGACGGGTAAGTCATCATCCCCGCGTCCATTTGGTGCTAAGTACTACTTCCAACTAAATACAAGCTGATATACTGAATAGCTTAATAATAATGATGTTCTGAGAATGAAAGATAAGTGCCTAAATCTGATAGCATTCTAAATCATGAAATCCTGAAAGACTGAGCGTTCAACTAACATTGCATGAAATCCTATGTCATTAGATGTTCATAACCCACCATCACTAAAGAATACAACTATCCATGACAATTCTATAATCTGAATAGAATGTGAAGTTTCCTAACACAAGTTCAAACTATGAATTTTTCAATATATAGAGAGTTCGAGGATCACAATTACATAAAGATGCTAAACTTTAAGAAAAGCATGTATTTAAGATTTTTTCATTATAAGGAACTGAAACATAAGGAAATTCATAATGTTCATAAAACCCTAGGCTCTGAAGAACAAATAAAATAGATGACTTTAGTAAATTTTGGGACTCAATGGGTGAAAGGAAATCCATTGATGAAATTCTACATACCTGAGAGAAAACTCCTTGGTGAAATCTTTGGATTTGGAGCCTAAAGTTGAAGAATCCTACTTCTTGCTTCGGAGAAGAGAACCGCATCTTTTCTCTATTCTTGGCTAAGTACCTGTCTAATTACTGAGGATTTGGGGTAGTTTAGGCTTAAATCTTTAGGTTTAGGGTAGTTAAAATGACATGATTTTAGTTTTAAAAGAGTGGAAAAGGTCTGAACATCCCTGAGAAAAATTAATAAAAATTGTTGAAAATTTCACGAACTGGGTTCCACGGATGGAAAACACGATCGTGGATAGTTCCATGAGCCATGGAACTCTGTTGCAGCTCCCTGAGCTTTTTGTTAGGTTGCAGTTCTGATTCCATAAAAGGTAACAACGATCCATAATTTGATCCATGGTCCGTGAATCCCTCTCGTAGATCAAGAACCTGAGGTCTGGTTTGCAGGTCCTTTTCCAGGGATGACATCCACGGCCCATAGTCTATTCCATAATCCCTGAAAATCATATGTGGTTCCTGTTCTGTCACTTTGATAGTTCATACTTAGGATTTCTGGTTTAATTCTAGGTTTAGAATTTTTGGAGTGTTACACGTTGTGTCAATATTAGTCTTCAAATAAATGGTGTCAACACTAAATACCTTAACTTCACCAGCATTACCTTCTTTAATACTCCAGAATTAACAGGAGTATACGATGGAAAAAAATCTTTTCTCGGTGTGAGATGAGATGTAGCTCTAGAATCTAATATCCAGCTTGTATCTTAGGATACAAATTGATGACGTTTTTATCATAAGGAAAGAGAAGGTCATCTCAGACAACAGATACAATATTATTTTCGTTATATTCTTCTTTCTTTCTTTATCTAGTTTCTACCTTCAGCTTGTTGTAGAACCTTTTAATATATATTTTCTTGCCACAATAATATCATGAATGATTCTGATACTCGTACCTTGACTAGCTTATGTTTTTACCTCTATTTCTCAAATTTCATATTTTCTCTCTCTTGATCTTCTGTTAAAAGAACATTTGAATGTGAGGATGAGCCTTGAGATTTTCTATTTATTTTTTCATTCAACGTACCTCTTTTGGCATATTTCATCATCACATTGCCATCGGGAGCTGAATTTATTAAAAAAATACAAAGAGTTTTCCAAAATTCCGGTAGAGTATTAAGAAGTCAAAGTCTTTATATCTCATCATCGATACTCATTCCAGATAGTTGATCAAGAAAACCTTGAAAATATTGATATGATCAAGAATAGGACTTCCCTCCTTGTATTTAGAGGTCATCAATTGCTCTAGTAGGAATAACTTGTTATTGCCACATTTTAAGCGTAAAGTATCTCCAACCTTCTCACAATGTTCTAGCGTGTGTCTTATTTATAATATAATTACAAATATTGTATTCAACTCATTGTATGATATATCCACATATTTGTTATTGCTCAAAATCTCAATTTTCATCAGTCATAGACTCGGATTTATGAGCAACAAAAATAAAAAAAATACATCTTCTTCATAAATAATAGATTTTTCATCTTTTTTTTCATATATTATAATTACTTCCATTTAAACATATCATCTTGCTCATATTTTCCTCAATTAAAAAATTATTCATAGATAACCAAATCTCTGATACCACTTGTTATGATGGAAACCAACAAACTCAAAAATAGAGAAAATAAGAACATCTAATTTAATGTGAAAACCCCTTCAAATCGAAGGTAACAATAACCTAATAAGAGAGTTATAAATATTCTCCAAAATGGTTATACAATAAGTGCCAAACAGGAAGAAACAATAGCAACACCAACAAAATAAATTAAGAGAAATTACTCAAACAGAGCTGCTGTTTGGGACTTGAAATCTAATGCTTCTAAGTTCAAAATTTAATCTCCACCATTTAAATTAAAAATTAAGATGTTAAAAATACTCAGTCAAATTTTCAGCCTGATTCAATATTGAACGAACTGGCAAACATGATTTGAATGTTGATGGTCGGAGGGTAAAACTGCAGCAAAAAAAAACCCTTTTCTTCTGTCTTCTCTCTTCTCTCTTGGTGAAAGTTATCTCAAAAAATTCTCTTATGTACTAATGTCTTGCAAAGACAAATACCAATAAGCATAGAATAATTCTCTCAAATAGTCTTATTTATAGATGATGATTGTTGTTTTCTCCTTTAGTCAATATCAACTCCAAATAGGAACAAAAATCCAAATCCTATTTATAATAGGATTGGAAATCAAAAAAAAAATAGGACTATGAGATGGGCCTTTGGATGGAACAAGAATCACAATCTAACACTCATGTGTCATAATCATATTGATGATAGTCAAGAAATAAATATTTTTAGCTATATTTTTCTCTTTATTTAGTACATTTTAATCGTGTTTGAGATGTAATCTTAGTACTTAATACTTATTACTTGAGTTTTATTGGGCATAAATTGATTTCGAGCTAAGGAGCATGTTTGGAGGTAAAATAAATACTTTGATACTTCAAAGTCTAAGTAGAAATTTAAGAAATTCAACTAGGGTCAAGGACCAAGTATGTATTGAGAAATTGATGAAAAAAATTAAAGATAAGTAAATAGTCGACCGATATGCTGAACCGTAGCGGAAGGCAAAAACATGAGGTATCAAGGTTTTTATAAAATAAATCTAACACTATGCGGACCTGAAATTCTTTTTTTACTTTATTGAGGATTGTTTGGTCCTAGGTTATTTCTAGACAATAAAAATACATAAAAATATGCTTTTGAAGGGACTTTTGACCTAGGAAAAGTTGAGAGAGAAGCTAAGGCACGGAGACACAAGAATTCATCGAGTTTGCAATCATCAATCGATTCAATACACGAGTTTGATTGAAAGTTGGTTGTAATAAATTATAGTTTACAATCATTTTTTATGATGCATTGCTTTTCAATTATAAAGTAGTTTTTCTTAATATTCGGACCAATATGGTATTTTAAATGTTATTTGTAGATTTGACTCTTGTTTTATTATTGGAATTTGCTATTGCAGTTTTGAACTGAATTGTGGAGTTATTTACTATAATCAAAAGAACGAAATTTGGTGAATATCTTTGCATTATCTTATTTTGTTTTAATTAGTGATTCTTCTAAATAATCGGAGGATCTTTTTAAATTATTGTCTTAACCAAGATAGGAAAATATTCGAGAAATAATTTTTTTGAGACTAAATCATTAACGTTTTCTTGCATATATATTCATAGGACTTTCTATAGCTAGTTTAGAGAGGAGAATAGTGGATAATGAAGTTTAAAAAATAAAATGTATTTAGAAAAGTGTAAGCCATTATCACACAGTTGTCCTACTTGTCTCCTAGCCAACATTACCACCCGTTAAAATCATATTTAATTCTATTTGAGCATACTTACATTATTAAAGATATACATAATATGCAATCATATGGTTCTTTATTGTCACACTCCGAGCCTAAACCCTGAGCGTAGCCGCACTCAGACCCAATACTAGTTCGAGTAGACTTTTGGCCTGACTTACTACTAAAATGAGTACTTGAATAACTTTGGGAAAGCTTTAAATGTAATGAGCATGCAATTCCCTTGAAAATAAAATAAATATCTTTATAAGCAAATCTGAAAATATGCGTAACTGAAAAATAATTGAATGTCTAACACCTTTACTGACTCATTTATGAAGCCTCTAACACAAAAATTAATCTACCAGGAAAAGGCCTTGGGATACCTTGATACTCTACTAGCAATGACTAACGTCTACTAAACTAATTGGAGTCCTCCAAAAGGAAAGGAGGGCTCACCAAAGCTGAAGATAGGAGAGCCTAAAGATGTGTTTGATGTCGAGCCTGAGTACCTAAATCTTCATCATGAAATGATGCAATGCCAAATGGTGTCAGTACATAGGTATGTATGGTATGTAATAAAGCTGAATGAAATAAACAAGGATAATATAGTTAACATTGAGATTCTGAGCTGATAGGAGTAAAACTAAAAATAACGGTTGAAATGAAGTCAGTTGAAATAGTAAAGCATAAGTATGTAAATGAATAACAACATACTTTACAAACTGAAAGTTGTGCATCAATAGCAAATATTGAAAATAACTTTAGTTCTTTATTTTTGGGAGTTTCTCTAACCGACAAACACCATATGAGCCTCATGATGCTACAATGTCTTACCCATATTTCTAGAGTCATCCTATACCTTGCCGTGGTATAGGAAAAAACTTACCTTATGGATCTAATCTGAGCCACTTTTAGACTAAGGATGAGTCATCTGACTTATGGAGCAAATCTATCCTACGCTGGCTACATAGTCTTGAGGTTGGATTACTTAAATCCTTACTCTTCTAGGTGCTAAATAATCCTTTCAAAGCAGTGTATATATATGCTCAATAGCTAATGTGTCTCACTTTAGGAGAAAACCTAAAAACACTTTACTTTGATTCTATACTCAATGCTTAACTTTTTAAAACTGAACTTTCTTGCTTTCTAAAATATTCACTTGAAAGCTTAAACTACTTGACTGGAGAACCTTTCATGAAATACTCCTTTAGAGCTTTTAAATCAGTTTCTCATGAAAATAATACATGATGATAACTTTTATGAATAATACTTTCAAAATCAATAATAACTCATAGGTCCATGAGATAAAACAAGGCTTGAACCATAAATCAAGGATCACGATGACATAAATTTTGATACATTCATCCATAGAACTTAATAATGATCAATTCAAAGTATAGAGAATTCAAAATATGAGACTTTTGATAACAACTCTAACTTTAATCTTCTAAAATTGATTTTAGATGTTTGAGATTGAGGAAGGATAAAATTCTCTTATTGTAGTAGCCTTACATACCTTAAGTGCTCTAAAATTTGAAGGAGAACCTGTGAGTTTTGATATGGAGACTTAGGAAATGATTCCTTCAAAGAATCTTAGGGTTTCGTATCAAGAAACTTGTTAGAAACCTTATACTAGGGCTAGAAAATTGATAATCTTGCATAAAGAATGATAGAATTAACTTACCTAGTCTTGAGAAGATAAAACATGTCATCTAAGGTTGAAAGAACAGGTCTGGATATGAAAAATATGAGAAAAATACTAAGACATCCTTTTATAAGTGCCTACAATTTTAAATGTATGGGTAATTCTACGGATCGTAGTCTAGGTTTATAGACCATAGTATGGGCCGTAAAACTCCTCTAAGAATTTCTATGTTTCTGAAATAACTTCTACAGGTGGAATCGATGGACCATACTTTAAGCTTACAGACCATATATCGAGCTGTCAAGTGTCTCTAAAATTTGTTGAATCTCTTATGATCATTTGACGGATGGACTTATGGGCCGTAGAATGAGTTTTATGCACCGTAGAATGAATTGTGGTTCTTTCTGAGATTTTGATGGTTATCTGAACCAAATCTATGGTTGAAATTTATGGACCATAGAAGGGGGTTTATGAACCGTCTTGTCACCCGTTCTTTCACTTTGAGATTCTGATATCCCTCATTTATTTTTCTATGAATTGAATTACGGACCATAGTCTGATAGTACAAACCATACTACCTCCCATAGAAACTTGAGAGTTAAAGTTCTTCAGGGTCCTCTCTACGGCTCATTCTACGAATCGTGAAAGGTAATTATGATCCATAGAAGCAATTGTCGATCCCTGAAACTAGTCTACAATAAGTCTAAATGCTGATTTAAAATATGAGGTGTTACATTTATGCATGCATGTGAATTCATTTGTGAGTGCGAGTGGTGTTCCTTAATGCTACTTAGTCCTTAATTTGCATTCAATTCTTTAATTTTAGTTTGTGACTATTCCTTCTTGTGAGAGAACATGTTTCATAATAGATATGTGATGTTATTAGCTTTTTTGATAAAGTAGGTAAGCGAGCTTAAATTTGATAAGTTAGAGTCCACCCTTGAGGTTATGAGGTTAGAAGTTTGCTGTTTGCTTGAGTTGACTTATATATCTTGCATGATGATTCATAAATATATATTTGATGGTTTGAATTGTAGTAGAATCTGATTGTTGCTATCAATCAAAGTCATAGGTACTCGAACATTTTTAATTCAAGATCTAGTTGTACGATAATTATAAGTTTAGAGTGTGAGATTTGCTTGAGGACAAGCAAAGGTTCAAGTGTGGGGTTCTTGGTCAGACGGCTAGAAGTACAAATTTTTATCTCTCTCTTATCCCATATATTGATCACTTTACTTGTGTTAAAGTACATTTTATCAACTTTATACTTAATATTCACATTTTATTATGTAGGAATTAAGTTTGCAGAAACGAGATAGATAGGTGCTAAATTGAATGAAAATGGCTTTCAAGTCTGAGTAAAATTTTGAGACACGAGGCAATGATTTGAGCACATGAACTAATATGGAGATACAAAGGATCACATATAACTAAGAAGTCTGAGTAAAAGTCAAAGAAAAATGATCATGATCAAGTCTAGAGTCAACGAACGAGTAAGCATGACATTGGCCAGAAAAGCATAATAATTGGAGGAATTTGCACTAGTACGTACGGTGCATGAGGTAGTATCCTGTCGGATGCATCAAGTCTTTTTTAGTCATTTTCTAACAGTTTGAATCCTTTAAAGTTTGACTTGGTATCCAACGCAGCCTAGTACACCTTGTGGTTCACCGAGATTAATTGCAATTCAATTAAGAGAATGAAGATAATTACTTGAGTTCTTTCTCCTTATCGTTTTTTATTTTCTGCTAATTTATCTGCTAATGTTTATTATTTTTGCCTATCCAAAACGTCTACTACTGCAATGTTAAATATGATCTCATATCTCATAAGCAACAGCTAGTTTCGAGCTTCATTTGTAAGCCTCGCGAATAACTCATTACCTTTTCAGCAAGATCACGTCTAAGTCATTTTTGGTGTTGTTCGAGTCTTCTTTGACTTAGGAGATGTGTTTGAGTCCTAGCATATTTTTCCATATTAAAAATACATGGTGTACGTGATTTTTATGTCTTATTCTGGAGGAGTAATTTATATTCTGGGGAAAACAAGTCGCCTTAGAAAGGGAGAGCCTACAAGGGATAGAATAATGTCTCGACCGACATCGGTCCTAAGATTTCTTTCATCTCTTCGCTTGTAACTAGATGCAATTTCTCATGCTAGCATGGGCCCAATAATTTAATTGAAAAATTCACTTAATATAAAATAACTTCAAAGGAATATCATTTCATAACATACATTTTTAAGAAATGTAAAAAATTTAACAAGAAAAGCTTTAATGATTAATTAGTGATTGATTTAATCTTTTTTTTTGTAAACTAAGTGAAACATTGATTAACCTACCTTTTGCAAAATTAGTTCAATATTGAGATTAACCTATTTGTTGGAGAAATATTTCAATATTAATCACACCATCAAGTGCATATCCATTTTAATTTATCTGAATTGTGTATTATACACTTTAATAATGGCAAAACTGCCTCCGCCCCTTTTTGTTATGGATAAATTTAATTATAGTTTTCGTAATATTTGATTCAATACGTTTAACCTTTAATCACATAGAGCATACATTTATGATACTTTTACTTATGAATATCTACAAATGCTTAGAATTTTTTAGCATTTCACTATTTAATTATCCATTGTTATGTTAAATTTTTGTAGTTACTTTATATTTAAGGGTAATATAATTCTAAAAATAGTCTAGATATAACATTTTTTGTTACATAAAATGACCTATATATAATCAAAATCAGAATTACATAAAATGACCTATATATAATCAAAATCAGAATTAGCAATAACAGAGGGACCAAATTTGTTATTCTGCGTAATTTACTCCTTTCTTGATCATTTAATAACATTTTTAATTACCAAAAAATAATTTGTTACACATTATCAAATATATTATTTATATGGATGTGTACTAAATGTAACCTTCACATTACTCTTTATCATTATGTTCTATTTTCTCCATGATTTCAAATCCTTAATGCTATATATGTCTCTCACTTTCTCCATGATTTCCCCCCTTAATGTCATGTTTATGACTATCTTTTAAATACATCTATGTAGGAGTGTACAAAATCGAACCGAAAATTGAATCAAATCATAAATCGAGTCAAACTGGAAAAAAAAATCCGACTAGTGATTTAGTTTGACTTGGTTTGATATTGAAAAAAAACTCGATTATAATTGGTTTGGTTTGGATTTTATTAAAAAAAGTCAAATCAAACCGAACCAACCCGATATTACATATATACTATTTTTTTAAAATATTTTATACATAAAAATATTTACTGTGATGTAATTTATAAATATTTAAAAAAAATTCACAGTTTTTATCTTTCAATATATTATATCAAGTTTAAACTTATAATCTTAAATGGTCCAATAAGCTTTATAACCCATAGGTCATAGATATTAGTAACTCGCCCAAATCAATACTACTGCTAACAAAAATTTATTCAATTCAACACTAGGAATGTCAATCATGTTACATACTATCTATTTTTAAATTTTACATAAATACATAAACTAATTTTGTTTTTCGTTTAATATTTACTCATGTAGTTAAAACTTATTAGACTTATTTTAGCATGACTTAATACTTTTAAACTATGATTATTTTAATTATAACTTATTAATATGTAATATTTATTTCATGCGATTTTATAATTTTTTTGGTTGAATATTTTATTGTCATCACTCATTTTCTTAAGTTATTTTTTTAAGAAATACTTTAGATTGTTGTATTTTGCTATGACTAAAGAAATATTTGAAGCATAAGTTAATTATATGTTTTTATAGAGACTTTACCGAGAAAAATTCAAAAAAACCCGAAAAAATTCAAAGAAATCGAAAAAATCCGAAAAAACTCAAGGTTGAAAAATCTGACTTTTATTGATTTGGTTTGGTTTATAAATTTAAAAACCCGATACTAATGATTTTGTTTGGTATTTAAAAAGTTCGAACCAACCCGGTCCATGTACACCCTTACCTCTATGTATAATTATAAAGAAAGGCATAAGAACTCATATTGTAGAACTTGAACAAACTTGAAATAATAAGAAATCTCTCATCTTGTTTTTCATATTTATTTTCTTGTTTCATATTGTTAACTACTCCTTCTGCACCAATTTATGTGGCATAGTTAAAATTTGAGATCTAAACTTTTAAACTTTGATCATGAATTCGTACATAGATGTTTTAAGATTTATGAAATAAAATTTATATATTTGAAAACTACATAAAAAGTACTATAAATTACAATAATTGACTATTTAAAATACTTAAAGATATATAAAAAAATTAAGTAAAAAAAATTTATTTGAATCTCGAAATTCAAAAAGTGTCACATAACTTGAGACGAATAAAGTATTAGTTTATTTCTTTTTTATTTTTTGGTGGGTGAGTGATTTGCCTCAATAAAATATTATATGCATGTCATTATTTTAGAATTATGAATAAATCACCTAAGGTTAAAAGAAATGACTAAAAAAAACATCACAAATTAACTAAATAACCTAACATTGAAATAGATTGGTGTTGTGGGACCCATCATTATATTTCTAACAACAATCCTTTTCTTAACAGTAGTTGATGATATCATGGATTCCACGTGCAACACCCTTAGCTGAACTTAAGCTAGCATGACCATGAAACACACAACTGAAGTAGCTCAATTGTGGCTTCTAATATAAGAATAAGAGAAAGAGAATTTGTTAGTTGTTAGGATTGTGGTGCTTCATGAATATTGTAGTTTAATTTGATACTTTGAATTGGTTATATTATTTATCACCATTCAGTAGTATAATTAGTTTTGTTACTCAATCTTGCACTGATTATCTCTATGAGTAGTTAATATAGAGGGACTATCTACAAATCTAGATTGTGCACTCAGTAGAGGAGGTCTGGATTTCATTGAGATTGGGTAGAGCAACTTCTTAACCCTGTGGTTCACCTGATATAGATTAACGGCTAGAATAGGCATTATACTAATTCCCTTGCTTAATCAGATACATGAAACATATAGGTGATGTAGTAGTTTAGATAAGCCATAGAGTTTCATGGATGAGCTTCGGAGTAATATCAATCCTGTGATTAATAAACAGGATTTATAATAAGAAAAAATTTGTGGATTACTCAACAGAATTGTTAGCTACCATAACCCTAGGACATCATAATTTCCTTGAACTCCCCTTGTTTTCTTTACTTGTGTTTTGTAGTGTCGTAGTAGTATAGTTAATTAAAATTACTTCGTAGAATCACTTGAATAGATAAGTCGTATTAGTTTGATTTAGTAAATTTAGTTGATCACAAGTCTTCGTTGGGAACGATACTCTACTTATCACTTTAGTATATTACTTGTCGATCACGTACATTTGTGTGGGCAATAGACCCGACCAGAAAAACTGAAAATATTTTTACAAGCAACATTAACCCTGGCAATCAATAAACCAAGCTAATTAATTAGTCAATTTTAGTAGATAACTCAATAGAATTATTAGTTGACTCATAGCCCTGGAATATTTTCTCTCATTGAATTCTACATCCAAAGTTTGCCTGCTTGTTTTCTTTACTTGTTTATTTCATAGTTTTGTAGTCTTTTTAGTTAATCAAATCAACTCTTGAATAATCGCTTGAATTAATTATCAATCTTGAATTAATTTACTTAATAGTTAATAAAAAGTTCTCGTGTGAACAATACTAGATTTGATCACAATTTTTTTACTTATCAACACGTATATTTGTGTGTGGGAGCAACATGACAAATTAGTGAATTACTATAAGAGGTAGAAGTGGACATGATATGGTATAATACGGTATTTAAAATTTTGATTTGGTAGTTTCTGTATTCAATTGTTAAAAATATTATACCATTGCATATCAAATAATTCGATATGATTCGGCATTTTAAAGTTTGATTTCGGTATTTTACATATGATAAATTTGTAATCGTAATTTGTGTTAGGAGATACTATTAACCATGTGTTTTGATATAGTATTATTTATTGAATAATTATTTATTCATTTATTTAATTCAATAAAGTATTACATTAAATAGATCATTTTGTCATATATGTGTTCTCAACTTATATAGTAGATGATTTGGTGCATAGAGTTTAAGCTTATGCACAGAAGATTAAATCATCGGTTCTTATAAGTTAAAGTTATAGTTCACAATCGTAGATGGGAATTTGGACAAACCATCAGAATGATTGTAGCACGAGATTAAAAGTAATTTATCTTGATTACGAGAATTGTATAGTTCTAACTTCTCGTGCTAGTGCATTTTGTATGTATTGAACAGGACCGAGTAGAGATAGATATTTTAGACTGACTGATAAAAATATATTCTCTAAACTATTAAATGTACTTATATTCTTAATCTTGATATAACTATTATGAGCTGTATATATTAATTATCGTTTTGATTTATTAAAGATCCTGAAATGGGTCAATATGCCTGATAGATTGGATGATAATAATATAAATTGGTGAAATAATAAGTTAGTTGATAGAATCCATGTCTCGATATAGAGATTGATGATATGCCTTTTATGAGAAGCTTATAAGTTTTCATGTGTAAACCCTAAGTTAAGTATTACTCTAAAGGAAATTAATTATTGAATTAAATTCGTCAGTAATTTAATTTATTGATTAGTATATGTTATCTTAACATGAGGAATACATAGGTGTTTAATGGGGAATTTTGAGATATAAATAGAGGAGTGCAATTACGAATTTCTAGTGGAATGATTTGTAATTTATTATGGTAAGAATAATTCAAATTAATATTTGAATTATTTCCATAATAGGAAATCTCAGTAATTAATTTTGTGGTCCCTGCAGTGCCCATATTTAACTAGAACTCAGAATCCTATTTTTTAGGGGAGAAGGAGAAAGTAGTGTGTGTTCTTGTTCAAAGAAAATGTGTAGTTTCTGTTAAGAATTCATCACCAACTTAATTAATATTCAAGATATTTCAAAGAAGAATCTAGAATATTCTAGAGTTGTATAGAATTAAAGAAAGATCTCTAGAATAAGTGTTCTAGAGAGAAAGGTCTAGAAATATTCTAGAAAGGGTAGTTCTAGAATTTAGTAGTTGGCGGAAGATTCTAGAATAGAGTAGTAAATACCCTTCACTAGATTCTTCCACCACCACCTATAAATAGAGGTGGCCATTTGAGTTATGTGAGTGTGCTAAAAGCAAGTAAGCAAAGTAACAAGTGAGTAAGAAATAAGAGAGAGTTGCTAGAGTGTGAGTGTAAGAGAAATTGAGTGTAAGAATTGTAAGGCCGAAGCGGGTCTTTACTTTGCAATAATAAAATTCAAGTTGTGAGAAATCGATTGTGCCCGTCAAAAATATCCAACACTTGGTATCAGAGCCAGGTTGATAAAAAGTGAGGTACCAACTAAAGGAGATCATCCAAGCTATTGTTGGAGGCACCAAATCACGAAGCACTAATCAATGGCGGATTTTACAAACACTCTCAACAGCGTTGAGAAGCTCAACACAAGCAACTACGAATCATGGAGCACGAGAATGTAATATTACTTTCTCGGTCAGGAATTATGGGATATTATTGGTGGCTCAGATACTACACCACCAACTGATGCCGAAGAAGCAAAAAGGTGGAAAGTTAAAGCTGAAAATGCCATGTATGCTCTCACTGTAACAATTGAGAATGAGTTCCTGCAACGGATTAAGAACGCCAAGACACCCAAAGAATCTTGGGACACGCTGGCGACAATCTTTATGAAGAAGAACGATGCGAGATTACATAGGCTTGAAAATGAGTTTTTGTCGATCTCACAGCGGAATATGAAGATCAGCCAGTACTTCTAAAAGGTAAAATCTTTATCTCATAAAATATCAAAATTAGATCCAGAAAATGCTATCACAGATACAAGGATGAGGAGAATCATTATTCATGGTCTAAGGCCAGAGTATAAAGGCATAATTACAGCCACACGAGGGTGGGCCACAGAACCAACTTTATCCGAGTTAAAAAATTTGTTGGCAAATGAAGAAGACTTGGAGAAGCCATTAACAAGTCTCTCTATAAAAGATGAAGATAAAGCGCTCTTCAGCAAAAGGCAAAGCTATCGAGAAAGGGATGAGGAAAGAAGCTCACGACCAGGGGGAGATCAGAAGAATCAACATCAAAGAAGTCAACGACGTAACAAGAAGCCAAACCAAGGTTTCCACAAACAGAAAAATGGAGAAATGCTATAACTGTGAAAAGAAAGGACACTACGCCAGAGACTGCTGGTACAAGAAAGCTGAAGGTAACGTCGCTACTTTTACCCAAAAAAAGAATGATAAAGAAGAAGCTTGGGATTTTGAAACCTCATATGCAGTTGAAGAAAGCAATCAACGGAACGATCTTGTCACCTCTCACTGTGACAAAGAAGAGGAGCTAACGCTTACAACTATAAGTGAAAATTTGGTCGATTATGAACATGATTGGATTATTGATTCAGGATGGTCCAATCACATGACTGGCGATGAGAAAAAGCTTATCAACATGAGCGACTACAAAGGAGATCGAGTAGTGGTGACTACAAATAATTCAAAAATGCCAATAACTCATATTGGTAAGACGATGTTTGTGCCTTATCATAGCTCGAGACAAGTGGAATTTCAGAATGTCTACCATGTTTCAGGTATGAAGAAGAACTTATTATCTGTGTCACAACTAACAGACTTTTAGAAAATTATATCTTATTTGGGCCAAATGACGTAAAAGTTTATAGAAACTTGAAAGTAAGCACACCGATCATAGAGGGAAGAAGAATAGAGTCAATCTACGTCATGTCAGCCAAGACAGCTTATGTGGAGAAAACTCGTAGTAATGAAATAGTTGATCTATGAAATGCACGTCTTGGGTACGTGAGCTACAACAAACTAAAAATTATGATGCAGCAGTCAAAATTAAAAGGTCTTCCCCAACTTGAGATTAGAGGAGACACTATATGTGTTGGATGCCAATATGGGAAAGCACATTAACTTTTCTAAGGAGAATCAAAGTATCAAGCCAAGGAGTTAGTGGAGCTAGTGCACTCAGATGTGTTTGGACCAGTGAAACAACCCTCCATAAGTGGTTACTGTTACATGGTAACATTCATTGATGACTTCTCAAGGTATGTATGGACTTATTTTTTAAAGGAGAAGTTTGAAGTATTTGAGAAGTTTAAAGAGTTCCAACATACTGTGGAGAATGATATTGGAAGGAAAATCAAATGTCTCCGTATGAACAATGGGGGAGAATACACATCATGTGAGTTCAATGACTATCTTAAAGATAAAATGACAAGGCGACAGTTGACTTGCCCAAATACGCCACAACAAAATGGAGTAGCTGAAAGAAAAAATAGACACCTGGCAGAGATATGCAGAAGTATGTTGCATGGTATGAATGCACCAGCAAGGTTTTGGGCACAATGCATGACGACTGTTGTCCATATCACAAACAGACTGCCACAAACGAGATTGAGATCCATCTCACTATTTGAAAAACTCAAGAAGATGATACCTACCGTAAGTCACTTTCGAGTATTCGATTGTTTGTGCTATGTGTTCATTCCAGATCATCTTCGTAGCAAGTTTGATAAAAAAGTTATTCATTGCATCTTTGTTGGTTATGACGAACAAAAAAAAGGATGGAGGTGTTGCGACCCTACCATGAATTGGACATATGTGTCAAGAAATGTGGTATTTGATGAAGCATCATCATGGTGGTCCAAAGAAGTTGCCTTACCAGACTCAATAGCTCTTGAGAAGAAGCTGCAAGATAAGCTCAACGAAGAAGAACAAAGGAACAAGACACAGACTAACCAAGAGACAAGAGGAGAACCTAAATCACCTACACCAGAGGTATCTCCATAAAAGGAAAAGAAGATCTCATGGTAAACGGAAGTGTGTGAAACTCCAGACGTGTTGCAAGAAGAAGTCCAAGAAGCACCACAATCGCAACTAAGAAGGTCCACACCACTGAGACATCCAAACACCAAGTATATAGATGCATTATTACCAGAGGTGGTCAATATCAAAGAGACCACTACCTTTGAAGAAGCTTCAAAGAGAAGGGAATGGAGTAATCTGATGGATATTGAGATCCTCAAAGGGCATGCACGTCATGATGCTTGCAGAGTTTCAGAAATCTCTCATAATGGACAGAAGGAACAAATTAAGTTGGTATTGAGGGGGAGTGTTAAGAATTCATCACTAACTTAATTAATATTCAAGATATTTCAAAGAAGAATCTAGAATATTCTAGAGTTGTATAGAATTAAAGAAAGATCTCTAGAATAAGTGTTCTAGAGAGAAAGGTCTCAAAATATTCTAGAAAGGGTAGTTCTAGAATTTAGTAGTTGGCAGAAGATTCTAGAATAGAGTAGTAAATACCCTTCACTAGATTCTTCCACCACCACCTATAAATAGAGGTGTCCATTTGAGTTATGTGAGTGTGCTAAAAGCAAGTAAACAAAGCAACAAGTGAGTAAGAAATAAGAGAGAGTTGCTAGAGTGTGAGTGTAAGAGAAATTGAGTGTCGTAATTGTAAGGCCAAAGCGGATTTTTACTTTACAATAATAAAATTCAAGTTGTGAGAAATCGATTGTGCCCGTCAAAATATCCAACAGTTTCTTCTCCTTCTTGGACTGGAAAAAGTTCCTATAAGTAGGGATTCTTTCAACCTAGAAAAGACAAGAATCAGTTTTCTACACAATACTTGCCCACCCAAGTATTGAGAGAGTTCGGTTGTGAATTTTGGATCACTGGAGAAGATCGTAGAACTGAAGTCGGGCTTGCTTCAAGATATCTGCTCACACTTCAAGAGATAATTCTTCATTAATTTTTATCACGCTTTATGTATACTACGTGTTGATATTTGTTATCTATTATTCATGTAAGCAGTACGTTCTTGGAATGCTTTCGTTGCGTGTACTATTTTCCAACAATTGGCATCACGAGCCTTAATCGCATCTTTATATATATTGTATATATGAGTCATGACTTACTGTCAGATCACGAGAAAAATCATTTAAGATCTAAAGCCGCGTGAGCTATTATCGGCGGCTAAACAGTTTATTTATTTTTTATCGTAGATGATCAGTAATTAAATCATGTTGTTTTCTTCCTGCGGATGATTATCGGTGTGAATTTTTGACATAAAAGACAGTAGTTTGATGTCTAATTACATTTTAAATCACTATTTTTAAAAATTACATTTTACCCGAAACTTTCACAAGCGTAGGCGTGTATCTACAGTAAAAAAAACGTGTATCCTAGATACATGTCTAATTAATTGGGCGCTTTAAAAGGAAGTAACTGATTTGCAATTAATTAGGAGGATATCACTAATTTTGGTAACTAAAGATATTTTCAGTAATAAATCTCTTAATATAAGGTGGAAATCAAGAGATTAACTTAATATATATTTTGGTTATGTAATGATTAATTTTATTTTTATTACTCTTTAAAATAATAAAATAATTATTATTACTTTGTTTATATGTATCCAATAGGTGATTTCATGTATATGTTTATATGTATCAAGTACTAATTTGATGTATCACGTACATGTACCTCGTGATTTTTTATGTATCCCGTGAATTTTGATGTATCCAGTACTAATTTGATGTATCCCGTACATGTATCTCATAATTTTTTATGTGTCTCGTACATGTATCCAGTACTAATTTGATGTATTTCGTGATTTTATTACTCTGTTTATATGTATCCAATAGGTGATTTCATGTATATGTTTATATGTATCTAGTACTAATTTGATGTATCCCGTATATGTCCATGCATAGATGCATATCGAACAACACCTTTCAATAACTACCGTCATTGACATGGTGGCGGACGAATCATCCACCACCACAACAAACCAATATTTCATGATTCAACATCATTATTATTATCTTCTAAACTCAGTTTATCGAACCGTTTACGCATCCATCACCATCATAATCGTCTATATCTTTCAATACATGAAACAACCTATACCAATCAATACTTCTAGGAAACAAGATCATCTTCTCTGGCCAAAACCAATGCCAAATTGAGCGCTTTGATGAGACCAACACACCCTTACAAAAAAAATCTTCTGAATCTACCCACAATGCCTCGAATTTGAAATATGGAAAAGTTCTCCTTGAATTTGAGATTTGAAATCAAACGCCTCGAATTTGAGATCAGATTTGAGAGAAAATTTGAATTAATTTGAGAATAGGCGAGAATCTCTTCGTATTTGAGAGAGAAAGGGCGAGAGAAGGATTGGAGATAGATATAGGAAAAGTGATTTGGGGCGCTTTTTTTGGACAATGCTTAGATACACGATTTTGTATGTAATTACAAACTAGTGAGATATGTGTAATTATTTTAAAGTAGTGGGATATTTAGTAGTTATGGTAAGAATGTTTACTTAATGATGTAGTTTTTCCATTTTTGTATGCGGCAATAGTTATTGCAGTATATGCTATTATCATATTGCAAAGTGCAATGATGTAGAAAAGAAAAATTAATTAAACAAGGTTAAGAGTTTTCTGCAAGAGATGAATGTAATTGCAGAGAACTTGACATCAATTTAGTCAAAGATGGATTGCAAAATTGCAATTCTTGCACAGAACGAAGAGGTGCTTATTTCTCTAACCTTGTTGGTACTAATTTTAAAAGCTACTAGCTTGGACTTGCCCATAATTTTCAACTTGAAATCTTACAGATATAATTAAAATATTTGTATTACATGGGCACAAGGTTTTATAATAACATTGATAATTTTCAAGGCTAAATGTTTGTTATGAAAAATAGCAATTGAAGAAAACCCTTAAAATAATTTAAAGTGGGTTAGATTCCTTTTAACTTTGTTATATTTGTCTCGTGATTCCATCACTAGAGGAGTAATATTTGTGAAACCTTGAGAAATTTGTTTTCTGTTAAGAAATTTTTGAATTGGAATTTTTTAAAGAAATTCTTCCAGAATCAGCTAATGGAATATTTTACAATAAAAAAGAATTTCATTATTTTATATTAGTGAAATAATGGTCTTGATTCTTGAATTAGTTGGACCGACATTAATTCAAAGAAAACTTTACATTACGTGAGTATCAATTTTCTTTACAGTATAATGTTCAAAAGTCAATTGCAATATTGTTTCATTATATGGTGTATTTTCTCATGTATATATATATGAGTTGATAAAAAGAATGAACTAGGAAATATTGGTGCCATTTTTTCGGGAAAACTTTAGTATAAACTTTGAAAAGGAAAATTTTATTGGTGATAGGGGTTCATTCTCATGATTACCAAGATTAAATAGTAATGAAGAATTAAGTTTATGTGCTGGGTTAGACCTTCCTCCATATCGGATAAATTTAATATAAGTCACTATGTATTTAATCGCTAGTTTGAGAGTTAATATATTAACTCTCCTAAACTGAGTAATATATGATTGAATCAATGTAACTAGGGTTTAGATTTTCACTTGACTTAAACTAACAATATACTCTCCACCTGAGTTTGGTCTGTAAAAATTTATGGAGTGAATAATCATTCATTATATATGTGTATTGCATGAGTAGTTCTCCAATCTCATCGATTGGCTATTTGAGATGCATGAATGTACATGTATTAATGAGTTTGAATTTAATTATTCAATATTTATATGACTATTTTATTGATCTATTATAAAAAAAAAATCTTAGATTCAATATGTCTCCTGTTATCTCCTTTAGCACTATTATGAGTCAAAATAAATTTGAGGGTCATAACTTTATTGAGAAAGGTTCTACTTCTAAAGCGAAAGGTGAAAAGAAGAAGAAAAAGACTCAAAATGCTAAGAAAGTTGTAGCTCTAATTGGAGGCGTGAAAAAGCCTAACGGCAAGTGTTTTCATTGCAAAATGTCAGGCCATTGGATGACACATTGTCCAGTTTTCTTAGCCAAGAAGAAAAACAAGATAAATAACTCACTTTCACTTGTCGTTGATGTCACGACCCAGATCACCGCGAGTGGCACCCACCCAACCCCCGGATGAGCAAACCAATAGAACTCAACCCTTAGCATAGCCTAACAACTTAAAACCAGTGTGCAAGAAAATAAACTAGCAATAATTAACCAAAATCAAATCAACTATAATAAATAACCTGTAGAAAAATACCCTAGGACCTGAAGGTCATCGTACCAAAACGCTACCAAATCTAGAGTACGGGGATGCAACCCCAAAATAAGCAACAGTCTAAGCCCAAAATACGTGGGCTACAACCAATAAGAAAGAAACCAAGGCAGCTTGATCGAACAGCTCACCCTTGATGTCTTGAAGTGTCAGGCCTACAAGTGAGGTCGTGCGTCAACCGCCGGAAGATTTCATGTACTCACAAAAGAAACACAAGTGCAGTATCAGTACATAACCACCATGTACTCGTAGGATCATCAGCCAGTTCCAAATAAACAGTATATGAACAGTACAAAAGTCAAGTATGTAGTATAGAAAACATGCAAACAAGCCAACAAGTAATTCTAGACTACAAGTCTCTCCCTAGCTTATCCCCACATGTAATCCACTTTCACAACTATGATCAACAATCCACCTTAACCAATAATTATATCGCATTACATATCCCGAACCCACCCTAGATCCCCTCTAGACAACACCTAAGTGTCAAACATATAACCCGGTCTACACCAAGACCAACTCATAAATTAATATGATGATAACCCGGTCTCTCAAGGACCATATGCACAATCACAAATTATAAACACAACCCGGTTCACTCAGGGAACCATTAGTAAAAATACAACAATACAATAAAGTAAACTCATACCAGGCGTGGTACCCGAGCCAACCAGTCAGTATTTCTCGTACCAGGCATGGTACCCGAGTCAACCGTTAGTATATCACATACCAGGCATGGTATCCGAGCCAACCATTAGTATACCCGTACTAGGCATGGTACCCGAGTCAACCGAATGTCACATAAATCCACAGTCACAAACAATGAACAATCAATACTTGTAAACCAATAAGCAATAACACCTAATTCATTTCACAAGACTGAAAATAGGACTTTTGAATATTCCTAAATCATTCCCTAAACAATGCAAACAATACAAATACTTAGACAAAGGTACACAAATATACAACGCATACATGAATCAATAACCATCACCTACCTCGAATAATCAAGCTCTACAGTGCCGGAGCTTTCCCTTTTTCCAGATCCCTTGCTTGTTCTTGTTCTAGAAACAAACACATAAACACTATAGTTAATTAACTGATTTAAATTATCCGAATTATACAAAAATCCTAATCCTCAGGCCAAACCGTGATCATTTCAATCCTTTCTGAGCTTTTTCGTCATTAATTCACCTAAGATTATCATTTATACCGATACATTTAGAGAATTAAAGCTTGGTGATCATTACCCATAAACTATAAACAATACCCAAGAACTCTAGCACCCTAGAATTCCTCTTTTTCCCCAGATTCTATAATCCTGGGTTATCCCAAACCTTTTTCCAAGTCCACCCCTAGCAATTCTATAGATTAGGAAAGATATTATGGAGTTTGGGGAGTAGAATTCTTACCTTTAGGACGAAAAATGGTGAAAATGGATGGAAATCTCCCAAAATAGCCCCTTTCTTCTCCCAAAATATTGCAAGAAAAACTGAACTATTTTGAGAAAGTTTCTGCATTAAATCCCGTCACGCTCTGCTATATCAGTCCGCTCCGCTATAGCGGTACCGCCATAACAGAGTCGTCCGCTATGGCAGAGGCTGATCGACGTTGACTTTCGCTGTAGCGGTGTTTTCTCTACTACAGCGGAGGTCGCTATGGCGGAGTGTCAACTGCTATAAAGGTTTACACGGGACAAAAAGTCGTAAAGTCTCCAAAATTGGTCCATTTTACAACACACTTATTTTTTCGACGTCCTGAAACAACCCTTTCACGTCAACCTCGATTTTGGGAGTTCTACTAACCTGAATTCGATTCTGAAAAGTTCTCCACACTCCTTTATGTCTTAGCTAAATGGAAAAGTAACTCAAATCAAGACATTTAACTTAATCCTTACTCGGAATTCTCTAGACCATACCTCGCTCTAAAATCGATTGAGACTAGCCTAGCCCAGAATTTCAAACTCCCAAACCTTGAGTTTTCTCACTCTAAGAATTGGCACGAATAGCTCACCCATAACGACGGAACCGGTCATTACAATGGATACCAATTTACCCATCGTTCCTTCCTGAATGATCAAACCCGAAAATACGAAAAGTAAAGAGCGAAAAGAGTAGTACATGTATCCTCAAATAGGTGAGGGTACTTGTCCCGCATATCCTTCTCAGTTTCCCAAGTGGATTCCTCAATCGATTCCTCAATCGCTTCCTCAACCGTATAATGCTTCTATTGAACCTTTACTATACCGATCACCTTTGTCCTTAATTTCCGGATATCCCGGTCAAGAATCAAAATCGGTTTCTCTTCATAGCGAAGATCCTTATCAAATAACACCTCATCCCACTTGATGATGTAGTCCCCATCCCAATGGTATCGCTTCAGTATGGATACATGGAATATCGGATGGACACCGACAGACTAGGCGGCAGTGCTAATCTGTAAGCCACTGGCCCTACGATCTCAAGAACTTTAAATGGTCCGATGAACCGAGGGCTGAGCTTACCCTTCTTACCAAAATGCATAACTCCGTTCATTGGTGACATTTTCAACAATACCTTCTCACCAATTTGAAATTTCATATCCCTTACCTTATGATCCGCATATTCCTTCTGCCATTTTTGGGTAGCTAGCAACTTGGTTTGAATGCCTCTTACCTTTTATTGTGCTTCCCTTACCAAGTCTATGCCCAAAGGTTTTACATCGCCTTCCTCAAACCACTCTATAGGTGACCTACAACTCCTCACATACAGAGCTCGAACGGTGCCATATCGATACTGGAGTGGTAGCTATTGTTGTATGAGAACTCATACAATGGTAGAAACTAGTCCCAATGACCCCCGAAGTCAATCACACATGCCCTCAGCATGTCCTCCAATACCTGAATCATCCTTTTCGACTGACCATCAGTCTGAGGATGAAAGTTGTACTAAAGGTGAGTTGAGTGCCCAACTCCTCATGCAACTTACCCCAAAACGTGGAGGTAAACTGCGTACCCCTGTCTGAACTAATAGACAGTGGCACCCCATGCAATCTCATAATTTCTTTCACGTAGATCTTAGACAATTGCTGCGAATTGTAATCCACCCTGACCAGAATAAAGTGAGCTGACTTGGTCATACTATCAATAATGACCCAAATAGAGTCATACTTCCCCAAAGTCTTGGAGAGACCCACCACAAAATCTACGGATATTTGTTCCCACTTCCACTCTGGAATAGGCATGTTTTGAAGTAGCCCTGCAGGCCTTTGGTGTTCATACTTGACCTGCTGGCAATTATGACACTTGGACACAAAATCCGCTATGTCCCTTTTCATCCCAGGCCACCAATAAAGTTGCCTCAAATTTCTGTACATTTTAGTTATACCCAGATGAATCGAATACCGTGAACTATGATCCTCTGCCAACACCTTCTGAATTATGTCATCAACCCGAGGAACACAAATCCTTCCTCTGAAATTTAACACACTGCCAGAATCCAATGTGGCATCCCTGGACTCTCCGGATATTGCCTTGCTCCGAAGCCTGCTCAACTGCGAATCCTGAAACTGTTTGGCCTTTATCTCCTCTATGAAAGTAGATTTGACCTCAATACTACACAATACCCCACCTTTTTCTGAAATACCCAAGTGCATAACTTAGATTCCAATGCCTGAATCTCCTTGGAAAGTGGTCATTTGGACACCCCCAAACAATCCAAACTGCCCATGCTAACTGTCTTCCTGCTCAATGCGTCTGCCACCACATTAGCCTTACCCGGATGGTACTGAATGGTCACGTCATAGTCCTTTAACAACTTTGTCTACCTTCTCTGCCTCAGGTTCAAGTCTTTCTGAGTGAAGACATGTTGCAGACTATGATGGTCAATGAACACCTCATACTTGACACCATAAAGATAGTGTCTCCAAATCTTGAGTGCAAACACCACTGCTGCCAACTCCAAATCGTGAGTCGAATAGTTTCTCTCATGCACCTTCAACTGCCAAGAAGCATAGGCTATCGCATTCCTATCCTGCATCAATACAGCACCCAAACCAGAATGTGAAGCGTCACAATAAACAATGAAGTATGTACCTTCAATCGGCGAAGACAAAATTGAAGTCATGGTCAAGAGTGTCTTGAGCTTTTGGAAGCTCTCCTCACACTTGTCGGACCACACAAATGGTATGTATTTTTGAGTCAGCCTTGTCAAGTGGGTAGCAATAGATGCAAAATCCTTGACGAACCTATGATAGTAGCCTGCAAGTCCCACAAAACTTCTCACCTCAGTCAAAGAGCTAGGCCGGACCCAACTCTTGACTGCCTCAATCTTCTAGGGATCTACCATCACCCCCTGTTCTGACACTACATGCCCCAAGAATGTGACCGAAGTCAACCAAAACTCACACTTGGGGAACTTCACATAAATCTTTTGACATCTCAAAATGTCCAACACTATATGGAGATGTTCAGCATGCTCCTCCCTACTCTTGGAGTAGATCAAAATAACATCAATAAAAATGATGAAGAACGAATCCAAGGTTTAAACACCCCATTCTTCAAACTCATGAATGTTGTCGGTGCATTGGTTAACCCAAACGCCATCACTAAAAACTCATAATGTCCATACCAAGTCCGAAAAGCAGTCTTAGGAATGTCCTTAGGCCTAATCTTTAACTGATGATATCCCGACCTCAAGTCAATTTTCAAAAACACAGATGCACCCTGTAACTAGTCAAAAAGATAATCAATATGGGGTAAAGGGTACTTATTCCGGATGGTGACCTTGTTCAGTTACCTGTAATCTATGCACATCAGCATACTACCATCCTTCTTTTTCATAAACAAGACCGGAGCACCCCAAGGCAAAGCATTGGGATGGATAAATCCCTTATCTAGGAGTTTCTGAAGCTGAGACTTAAGCTCTCTTAACTCTGCCAGAGCCATACGATAAGGAGGGATGGAAATTGGGCGAGTGCCCGGCTCCAAGTCAATACAGAAATTGATATCCCTATCCGAGGCATACTAGGCAAATCCGCTGGAAACACCTCTCGAAATTCTGAAACAACTGGAACTGACTCAATAGATGGGGAATCCACACTATCACCCCGGAGATGAGCCAAAAAGTCTATACAGCCCTTCCCCACTAGATTTCTATCCCGAACAAATGATCTCATCTTGACCGGCTTGGCCCTGTACACTCCTTCCCACTCTAGCCTATGTTTACCTGAAATTTCTAGAGCCACAGACTTGGTGTTACAATTCAACAAAGCATGATAAGGGGATAACCAGGTCATCCCCAAAATGATGTTAAAGTCTACCATATCCAGAATTACGACGTCTACCCACGTATGCAACCTCAAAAATACAACAGTGGAACTACGATAAATACGAATCACAATCACCAACTCTCCAACCAGGGTAGAAACATGGATAGGGGAATCAAGGATATCACAAGTCAAATCTAGACCCATAGAAAATTTCATAGACACAGATGAATATGTAGAACCTGGGTCAAAAAGTTGTGATCACTACGTCTGATGCCTCAGCCTCGGACCTTCCTAAAAATACGTAACAGTGAGCCCGATCATCAATCCGGGCAACTTCCTTGGCCGACTGTGTCGCAATCCTGCCCGCGCCGTCATTTCCTTTATCTCCCCGGCCTCCCTGAAAGTTACCTTGCCTACCCTGTGGACGACCTCTAGCATGACCACCTCTACCTACCGGGACCACAACCTTAGACTGTTGCTAAACCTGATTACCAGTTTACCTGTGAGGGAACTCCCTCTTAAAGTGGCCTAGATCACCACAATGGAAGCAACCACGATTAAGTGTAGGCCTGCTAGAAGATGTGTAAAAAGCTCCCTAGCCTCTAGGAGATGAAAACTGTTGATTAGCTCCCGGACGACCACCTGTAGCAGCTGGCAGAGCTGACTGAATAGGACGGGCTGAGTATATTTTCTGATTCTGGCCCCTTGAGTACGAACCACTGTAATTTCCCTCATTTCGGGGCTTCTTGGCTAACACTTTAGCCTGCCCCGCTTGCTTGACTCCTTCAAGTTTCTTTACATAATCTGATACTTCATTGAAGCCTTTCCCTGATGAATTCATGTGCACGGACAATACCTGAAGCTCAGTATTCAAACCCTTCACAAACAATTGAACCCGCTCCTCCTCGGAACCCAACAACTGTGTAATAAAATGAGACAAAGCGTGAAACTTAGCCTTATAAGCAGATACCAACATGCTACCCTATTCAAAATTCAAGAACTCATCCTTCTTCCTATCTCTCAAAGTATGGGGTACATACTTCTCTAAGAAGAGAGCGTGAAACTGCTCCCAAGTCAGTGGGGGTAAAACAGATGATCAAATTCCACATGAGATCTCCACCATTTCTTGGCATCACCCTACAGCTGAAATGTGACAAACTCAACCCCATCCTGTTGCACAATGCCCAGCTTGTGCAGCCTCTCATAGCAATCCAATATGAACTCATAAGCATCTTCCCTATTAGTACCCTGAAACGTGGGAGGTTTCATCTTGAGAAACTTGGTCAGCATCTCATGTTCACTTCCTGTCATTACCAGGCATAGCATTGGCCTGAAGAACTCATCGGTTCTTGAAGTTGCATTCATCTTAGGAGCCGTAGTGACTGCTGGCTGAGTTTCTGGAGCCTGATTTGCAACATCTACGGGGGTGTCCCTAGCACCAACCAAACCACTCAGGAAGTTCCAAGCCTGCTAAAATGCTTCGGGCGTCATAGAGGGAAGGCCTGCACCTCCAGCCGGTACTGCCTCCGCTTGCGCCCCATCATCCTCCACAACAACTTTCATATCTTCGACAACTTGTTCTTGAGGTGGGGGAGGGGTTGCTTCTCGCGCTCCTACAGCAGCTTGAGCTCCACCCCTGGTGGGTGTGGCTCTATCTCGACCTCTACCCCTACCCCTGCCTCTACCTCTGACAGCCGAGCCCGCCGCTGGGATTGCCACTCTCGCTCCATTGTTCCTGGTGTTAACCATTTGCACACAGAAGAGTGAAAGAGTCAAATACCAATTTGTATCACTAGATACCAATTGGAATCAAGTTACAGCACAAAGGAAGAAAGAAGAGATATTTTTCCTAAAGTCCTATAGCCTCCCGCGTAGAAGTACAAACGTCTCTGTACCATTCCGCAAGACTCTACTAGACATGTTTTGGTACGATGAGATCAACGAACTTAGGGATCTGATACCATCTTTGTCATGACCCAGACTACCACGAGTGGCACCCACCCAACCCCCGGATGAGCGAACCAATAGAACTCAACCCTTAGCATAGCCTAACAGCTTAAAACCAGTGTGCAAGAAAATAAACTAGAGATAATTAAACAAAATCAAACCAACTATAATAAATAACCTACGGAAAAATCCCCTAGGACCTTAAGGTCATCGTACCAAAATGCTACCAAATCTAGAGTACGAGGATGCAACCCCAAAATAAGCAATAGTCTAATCCCAAAACAAGTGGGCTACAACCAATAAGAAAGAAACCAAGGCAGCTCGATCAAACAGCTCACCCTTGATGTCTTGAAGTGTCAGGCCTACAAGTGAGATCGTGCATCAATCGCCAGAAAATTTCCTGTACTCACAAAAGAAATGCAAGTGCAGTATCAGTACACAACCACCGTGTACTGGTAGGATCATCAGCCAGTTCCAAATAAACAGTATATGAAAAGTACAAAAGACAAGTATGTAGTACACGAAACATGCAAACAAGCCAACAAGTAATTCTAGACTGCAAGTCTCTCCCTAGCTTGTCCCCATATGTAATCCACTTTCACAACTATGATCAACAATCCACCTTAAATAATAATTATATCACATTATATATCTCGGACCCACCCTGGATCCTCTCTAGACAACACCTAAGTGTCAAACATACAGCCCAAAGACCAACTCACAAATCAATATGATGATAACCCGGCCTCTCAAGGACCATATGCACAATCACAAATCATAAACACAACACGGTCCACTCAAAGAACCATCAGTTAAAATGCACCAATACAATAAAGTAAACTTGTACCAGGCATGGTACCCGAGCCAACCAGTCAGTATATCCCATACCAGGCCTGGTACCCGAGCCAACTGTTAGTATACTCGTACCTATCATGGTACTCGATCTAACCGAATGTCACATAAATCAACAGTCACAAACAATGAACAATCATTACTTGTAAACCAACAAGCAATAACACTTAGTTCATTTCACAAGACTGAAAACAGGACTTTTGGACATTCCTAAATCATTCCCTAAGCAATGTAAACCATACAAATACTTAGACAAAGGTACACAAACATACAATGCATACAGAAATCAATAACGATCACCTACCTCGAATAATAAAGCTCTTCAGGGCCAAAGCTTTCCCTTTTTCAGGATCCCTTGCTTGTTCTTGGTCTAGAAATAAATACATAAACACTATAGTTAATTAACTGGCCTAAATTACCCGGATTATACAAAAATCCTAATCCACGGGCCAAACCATGATCATCCCAACCCTTTTTAGACTTTTTCTTCATTAATTTACCTAAGATTATCATTTATCCCAATACATTTAGAGAATTAAAGCTTGGTGATCATTACCCATTAACTATAAACAATACTCAGGAACTCTAGCATCCTAGAATTCCCCTTTTTCCCTAGATTCTACAATCCTAGGTTATCCCAAATCTTTCCCCAAGTCCACCCCTAGCAATTCTATAGCGTAGAAAAGATATTAAGGAGTTTGGGGAGTAGAATCCTTACCTTTAGGATGAAAAATAGTGAAAATGGATGAAAATCGCCCAAAATAGCCCCATTCTTCTCCCAAAATGTTTCAAGAAAAATTGATTTGTTTTGGAGAAGTTTCAGCATTAAACCCCATCACGCTTCGCTATAGCGGTCCTCTCCGTTATAGCGGTACCGCCGTAGCAGAGTCATCTGCTATGGCAGAGGCTGACCAATGTTGACATTCACTGTAGCGGTATTTTCTCCGCTACGGTAGAGGTCGCTATGGCAGAGTGTCAACCGCTACGGTGGTTGATACGGGATAGAAAGTCATAAAGTCTCCAAAATTAGTCCATTTTATAACACACTAATTTTCTCGATATCCCAGAATGACCCTTTCACGTCAATCTCAATTCTGGGAGTTTAACTTATCCGAATTCAATTTCAAAAAGTCCTCCAGACTCCTTTATGTCTTAGCTAAAGAGAAAACTAGCTCAAATCAAGATATTTAACCTAATCCTTATCTGGATTGCCCTAGACCATACCTCGCTCCAAAACCAGCCTAGACTAGCCTAGTCCAGAATTTTAAACTCCCAAACCTGGAGTTTTCTCACTCTAAGAATTGGCACGAATGGTTCAACCGTAACAATGGACCCGGTTGTTACAGTTGAAATGTGTTTAGCAGCTATTTCTACCACATCATGGTGTGTAGACTCAGGAGCTATCGATCACATTTGCACTACTATGCAGGGATTTCAAGAAATGCGCAAGCTGATTAGAGGTGAAGTTAGTATTTTTCAAGCGGACGGCTCAATAGCTTCAGCTTTAGCATTAGGAAATATTAATATTTTATTTAGTAGTGGTAGAGTTTTAATTTTAAAAGACGCATTATATGCACTTGTTGTTAGAAGAAATTTGATTTCGATTTCTAGAGCTTTAAGAGATGGTTATAATGTTAATTTTTCTGATAACGGTTGTGTTATTAGCTATAATAAATATTTTATCTCTGCTGGTACATTGATAGATGATCTTTTTTATTATTAATGTCTCTCCTTCACTGCAACAAACTATTGAACTGAATAATGTAAACCTTTCTTGTAAAAGAAAATGATCTTCTGAATTTAATGAGACCTATTTATGACACTTGCGTCTATGCCATATAAATCTAGATAGGATTTCAAGGTTGGTTTGAGATGGACCTTTAGATTTATTAAAAGTGGAGGAACTACCAACATGTGAATCCTGTTTAGAAAGGAAAAATGACTAAGAGAACTTTTCCCTCAAAAGGGAATAGAGCCAATGATAAATTAGAGTTAATTCATTCTGATTTGTGTGGCCCGATGAACGTTCAAGCGAGAGGTAGTTATGAGTATTTCGTGACTTTCATTCATGACTACTCAAAATATGGATATATTTATTTGTTGTACCGTAAGTCTGAATGCTTTGAGAAATTCAAAGAGTTTAAGGAAGAAATGGAGAAACAACATAGAAAATATATCAAGTCACTGCGATCTGATCGTGGTGGCGAATATCTCTCCACAGAGTTCATTAGTTACTTATCAAAACAAGGAATTATGTCTCAAATGTCTGCACCTAGAATGTCACAATAGAATGGTGTAGCAGAAAGAAGAAATCAGACTCTTTTAGAAATGGTTAGATCTATGATGAATTACTCTGATTTGCCTTTTTTGTTTTGGGATATGCACTAGAAACTGCAAACTATATTTTGAACTTAGTTCCTTCTAAGTCTGTACCTGTGACACCCATAAAAATGTGGACTGGGCACAAACCTAGTCTGAAACATATTCGGATTTGGGACTGACCAGCACATGTGCTGAGAGGGAAGGCAGAAAAATTGGAACCAAGAACAAAAGTTTGTGTTTTTATTAGGTACCCTAAAGGAACGAAAGGTGGTCTATTTTATAATCCTAAAGAAAATAAGGTCATTGTAAGTACAAATGCCAAGTTTCTAGAAAGAAATTTTTTAACAAACCACGTTCCTAGAAGTAAACTAGTTTTACAGAAATTAAGCAAAGAGATAACGAATCAAAATCAATCTACTGACAATAATGAAAATCAAATTCAAGACCCAGATGTTAGAATTAACATACCATTGCATTTTAGTAGTGGGAGAGATGTTAATAAACATACAGTTCTACGAGTACAAGTTTTAAAAAATTCATTGCATCAACGTAGTGGGAGTAGTATTAAGGAAATTGCACTAGAGGAAGAAGTTGTTGATATTCTCACACCGCAAGGTGCTGAGGATAATATAGAAACTAAAGATCCTATAAGTGATGTGGTTCAACCACAAGATCATACTAGTGCATCCTTTTCAGTACCTTCCCCTTCACTTGTACCTGTAGTGCCTCATCGTAGTGGGAGAGAGACAAGAAAACCACTTCAGTATGCACTCTTGAGAGAGTCTTTTGACAGAATCCCTGAAGAGTTGAATACCAAACCCATGAATTACGATGAAGCACTATAGATAAAGATGTAGAAAATGGATTGTTGCTATGAAATCATAAATGGAGTCCATGTATTCTAATAAAGTCAGGGATCTTATAGAACCACCTGTAGATGGAGTCAAACCCATTGGATGCAAGTGGATCTATAAGAAAAAGAGAGGAGTAGAAAGAAAAGTGCAAACTTATAAAGTTAGGCTTTTTGCAAAAGGGTTCACTCAGAAAGAAAGGATCGACTATGAGAAAACTTTTTCACTAGTAGCCATGCTTAAGTCTATTAGAATTTTTTTATCCATTGATGATCATTATGATTATGATATTTGACAAATGGATGTCAAGACAACTTTCCTTAATGAAAGTTTTGATGAAAGCATCTTTATATGACAACCAGACGATTTCATTCAAAAAGGTCAAGAACACATATTGTGCAAGCTTAAAAGATTCATTTATGGATTAAACCAAGCTTCTGGGGCATAGAACACTTGTTTTAATAATGCGATTAAATTTTTTGGTTTTGAGCAATATCTTGATGAATCTTATGTATACAAAAACTGGAATGGGGATAAATTGGTATTTTTGATATTGTATGTAGATGATATCTTGCTTATAGGAAATAATGTGGGCTTGTTGAGTTAAGGAATGGTTGTCCAGTAATTTTGATATGAAGGATTTGGGAGAAGCTACTTGCATCCTTGGGATTAAGGTTCTACGTGATCGCAAGAAAAGGATGTTAGGCTTATCTCAAGCTCTTTATATTGATACTATTCTTACCAGGTTCAGCATGCATGATTCCAAGAAAGGATTTCTTCCTTTCAGACATGAAATTTCTCTATCTAAGGATCAATGTCCTAAGACAGATAAGGAGACAGAAAACATGAAGTCAGTTCCTTATGCATCAGTTGTAGGAAGCCTCATGTATGCGATGTTGTGTACTAGACCTGATATCTGTTTTGTTGTAGGCATGGTTAGCAGATTTTAGTCTAACCCTGGACGAGAACACTAGACAGCAGTTAAGCATATAATCAAGTATCTGAAAAAGACTAGGTATTACATGCTTGTCTACCATTCGAATGAGTTAGTGCCAATAGGGTACACAGACTCAGATTTCCAGTCTGACAAGGACTCTAGAAAGTCGACCTCAGGAAATGTGTTTACTTTGGAAGGTGTAGCCGTTGTTTGGAGGAGCATCAAGCAAACTTGTGATTCTGATTCCACCATGGAAGCCGAGTATGTAGCAGCCTCTGAGGCGGTGTGGCTCAGAAACTTTTTGAAAGACTTGGCAGTTGTTCCTTCGATAGAAGCCTCACTTACTATTTATTGTGATAATAGTGGTGCGGTTACAAATTCAAAGGAACCATGAAGTTATTAGAAGGCAAAACACATTGAACATAAGTACCATTTGATTCGAGACATAGTGTAGAGAGGAGATGTAATGGTTGCAAAGATTGCATCAGAGAACAACCTGGCAGACCCTTTCATAAAAGTTTTGCTACAAAAGCATTTTGAAAGGAATGTAGAAGGAATGGGTGTTAGATTTGTAGGTGCATGGCTATGAGTCTGAGTGGAAGATTGTTAGGATATACTATTAACCATGCGTTTTTATATAGTATTATTTATTGAATGATTATTTATTCATTTATTTAATTTAATAAAGTATTACATTAAATAGATAATCTTGTCATATATGTGTCCTCAACTTATATAGTAGATGATTTGGTGTATAGAGTTTAAGCTTATACACAGAAGATTAAATCATCGGTTCTTATAAGTTAAAGTTATAGTTCACAATCGTAGATGACAATTTGGATAAAACATCAGAATAATTGTAGCACGTGATTAAAAGTAATTTATTTTGATTACGAGAATGGTATGCCTAGCCCAGAATTTTAAATTCCCAAATCCAGAGTTTTCTCACTCTAAGAATTGGCATGAATGGTTCACCCGTAACGACAGACCTGGTCGTTACAGTTGAAATGTGTTTAACAGCTATTTATACCAAATCATGGTGTGTACACTCAGGAGCTACTGATCACATCTGCACTACTATGCAGGGTTTTCAAGAAATGTGCAAGATGATTAGAGGTGAAGTTAGTGTTTTTCAAGAGGACGGCTCAACAGCTTCAGCTTTAGCATTAGAATATATTAATATTTCATTTGGTAGTGGTAGAGTGTTAATTTTAAAAGACACATTATATGCACTTGCTGTTAAAAGAAAATAGATTTTGATTTCTAGAGCTTTAAGAGATGGTTATAATATTAATTTTTCTGATAACGATTGTATTATTAGTTATAATAAATATTTTATCTCTGCTGGTACATTGATTGATGGTCTTTTTATTATTAATGTCTCTCCTGAATTGTAAAAAACTATTGAACTGAATAATGTTAACCTTTCTAGTAAAAAAAATGATCTTCTGAATTTAAGGAGACCTATTTATGACACTTGCGTCTATGCCATATAAATCTAGATAGGATTTCAAGGTTGGTTTGAGATAGACCTTTAGATTCATTAAAAGTGGAGGAACTACCAACATGTGAATCCTGTTTAGAAGGGAAAATGACTAAGAAACCTTTTCCCTCAAAAGGGAATAGAGCCAATGATAAATTAGAGCTAATTCATTCTGATTTATATGGCCCGATGAACGTTCAAGCGAGAGGTGGTTATGAGTATTTCGTGACTTTCATTGATGACTACTCAAAATATGGATATATTTATTTGTTGCGCCGTAAGTCTGAATGCTTTGAGAAATTCAAAGAGTTTAAGGCAGAAATGGAGAAACAACATAGAAAATATATCAAGTCACTGCGATCTGATTGTGGTGGCGAATATCTCTCCACAGAGTTCATTAGTTACTTATCAGAACAAGAAATTATGTCTCAAATGTCTGCACCTAGAATGCCACAACAGAATGGTGTAGCAGAAAAAAGAAATCGGACTCTTTTAGAAATAGTTAGATCTATGATGAGTTACTCTGATTTGCCTTTTTTGTTTTGGGAATATGCACTAGAAACTGCAAACTATATTTTAAACTTAGTTCCTTCTAAGTCTGTACCTGTGACACCCATAAAAATGTAGACTGGGCACAAACCTAGTCTGAAACATATTCGGATTTGGGGATGTCCTAGCACATGTGCTAAGAAGGAAGGTAGAAAAATTAGAACCAAGAACAGAAGTTTGTATTTTTATTGAGTACCCTAAAGGAACGAAAGGTGATGTATTTTATAATCCTAAAGAAAAGAAGGTCATTGTAAGTACAAATTCCAAGTTTCTAGAAAGAAATTTTTTGACAAATCACGTTCCTAGAAGTAAACTAGTTATACGAGAATTAAGCAAAGAGATAACGAATCAAAATCAATCTACTGACAATAATGAAAATCAAATTCAATACCCAGATGTTAGAATTAACATACTATTGTATTTTAGTAGTGGGAGAGATGTTAATAAATATACAGTTCAATGAGTATAAGTTTTAGAAAATTCACTGCATCAAAGTAGTGGGAGTAGTATTGAGGAAATTGCACTAGAGGAAGAAGTTGTTGATATTCTCACACCGCAAGGTGCTGAGGATAATATAGAAACTCAAGATCCTATAAATTATGTGATTCAACCACAAGATCATACTAGTGCATCCTTTTCAGTACCTGCCCCTTCACTTGTACCTGTAGTGCCTCGTCGTAGTGGGAGAGAGACAAGAAAACCACTTCAGTATGCACTCTTGGGAGAGTCTTTTGACAAAATCCCTGAAGAGTTGAATACCAAACCCCTGAATTATAATAAAGCACTACAGGATAAAGATGCAGAAAATGGATTGTTGCTATGAAATCAGAAATGGAGTCCATGTATTCCAATAAAGTCAGGAATCTTGTAGAACCACCTGTAGATGGAGTCAAACCCATTGGATGCAAGTGGATCTATAATAAAAAGAGAGGAGTAGACGGAAAAGTCCAAACTTATAAAGCTAGGCTTGTTGCAAAAGGGTTCACTCAGAAAGAAGGATTGACTATGAGGAAACTTTTTCACCAGTAGCCATGCTTAAGTCTATTATAATTCTCTTATCCATTGCTGATCATTATGACTATGAAATTTGGAAAATGGATGTCAAGACAGATTTCCTTAATGGAAGTCTTGATGAAAGCATCTTTACGCGACAATCAGACAGTTTCATTCGAAAAGGTCAAGAACACATGGTGTGCAAGCTTAAAAAATTCATTTATGGATTAAACCAAGCTTCTAGGGCATGGAACACTTGTTTTAATAATGTGATTAAATTTTTTGGTTTTGAGCAATGTCTTGATGAATCTTGTGTATACAAAAAGTGGAATGGGGATAAAGTGGTATTTTTTATATTGTATGTAAATGATATCTTGCTCATAGGAAATAATATGGGCTATAAAATAGTAGAAAAAAGGATCGCAGAAAATTCCAGTAAAAAGGCAGTGACTGACGACTCGTGAGCTCGCAGGGCTCATAGGATGGCAAAAGCCCTTCTCTTCATTTCATTATTTCATTGACGGGTTTTCACGATGTAAGTCAGTGGAAGCAAACGGCAATCGGCTGCCTAAAGGACCCCATTTGTGGTTGAAGGCTAAGTTCATTCTTCGATATATCTCACGCCGCTATGCTAGAAGACTGAGCAACTTCAGTTTATTACCAACCTTGATTTCAAAAACTATTGGGTAAAGCCTAAACCTTACTCCTTTCCTTCTATCGAAACTGGCAACAGATCTCTAGATCCGATGCAACTAATGAACTGTTGACTATTGAAGATGCCAAAGTACTCCCCTAGATACAACTCATGAGGGAATAAATGACACTCAATGGCCAACGATCTGTTGCAGATTTTAAGTCAAAAGTTTGTTGAATTCAGTTAAGGAATGGTTGTCCAGTAGTTTTGATATGAAGGATTTGAGAGAAGTTGCTCACATCCTTGGGATCAAGGTTCTACGTGATCGCAAGAAAAGGATGTTAGGCTTATCTCAAGCTCTTTATATTGATACTATTCGTACCAAGTTCAACATGCATGATTCCAAGAAAGTATTTCTTCCTTTTAGACATAGAATTTCTCTATCTAAGGATCAATGTCCTAAGACAGATGAGGAGACAGAAAACATGAAGGCAGTTCCTTATGCATCAGCTGTAGGAAGCCTCATGTATGCGATGTTGTGTACTAGACCTGATATCTGTTTTATTGTAGGCATGGTTAGCAGATTTCAGTCTAACCCTGGACGAGAATACTGGACAACAGTTAAGCATATAATCAAGTATCTAAAAAGGACTAGGGATTACATGCTTGTCTACCATTCGAATGAGTTAGTGCCAATAAGGTACACAGACTCAGATTTCCAGTCAGACGAGGACTCTAGAAAGTCGACCTCAGGAAATGTGTTTACTTTGGCAGGTGCAGTCATTATTTGGAGGAGCATCAAGCAAACTTATGTTGTTGATTCTACCATGGAAGCCGAGTATGTAGCAGCCTCTGAGGCAGGTAAGGAGGCAGTATAGCTCAGAATCTTTCTGAAAGACTTGGCGGTTGTCCCTTCGATAGAAGCCCCACTTACTATTTATTATGATAATAGTGGTGCAGTTGCAAATTCAAAGGAACCACGAAGTCATAAGAAGGCAAAACATATTGAGAGTAAGTACCATTTGATTCAATACATAGTGCATAGAGGAGATGTGATGGTTGCGAAGATTGCATCAGAGAACAACCTAGCAGACCCTTTCACAAAAGCTTTGCTGCAAAAGCCTTTTGATAGGCATGTAGAAGGAATGGGTGTTAGATTTGTAGGTACATGGTTATAAGTCTAAGTGGGAGATTGTTAGGATATACTATTAACCATGCGTTTTGATATAGTATTATTTATTGAATGATTATTTATTCATTTATTTAATTTAATAAAGTATTACATTAAATAGATCATTTTGTCATATATGTGACCTCAACTTATATAGTAGATGATTTGGTGTATAGAGTTTAAGCTTATGCACAGAAGATTAAATCATCGGTTCTTATAAGTTAAAGTTATAATTCACAATCGTAGATGAAAATTTGGACAAACCATCAGAATGATTGTAGCACGAGATTAAAAATAATTTACCTTGATTACGAGAATGGTATAATTCTAACTTCTCGTGCTAGTGCATTTTGTATGCATTGAATAAAACCGAGTAGAGATAGATGTTTTAGACTGACTGATAAAAACATATTCTCTAAACTATTAAATGTACTTATATTCTTAATCTTGATATAACTATTATGAGCTGTATATATTAATTATCGTTTTGATTTATTAAAAGGTAAGATCATGAGATGGGTCAATATGCCTGATAGATTGGATGATAATAATATATATTGGTGAAATAATAAGTTAGTTGATAAAATCCATGTCTCGGTATAGAGATTGATGATATGCCTTTTATGAGAATTTTATAAGTTTTTCATGTGTAAACCCGGCCGGTGGATTTATGAATCCGACATATAAAATAAGTTAAGTATTGCACTAAAGGAAATTAATCATTGAATTAAATTCGTCAGTAATTTAATTTATTGATTAGTATCTATAATCTTAACATGGGGAATTACATAAGTGTGTAATGGAGAATTTTGAGATATAAATAGAGGAGTGCAATTACGAATTTCTAGTGGAATGATTTGTAATTTATTATGGTAAGAATAATTTAAATTAATATTTTGAATTATTTCCATAATAGAAAGCCTCAGTAATTAATTTTGTAATTCCTGCAGTGCCCATATTTAACTAGAACTCAAAAATTTCGATATATGCCAAATCATGCCCACCCCTAATGAGAGGTGTGGTGATTGCTTTTGTATTTTTGTAAGCAATTGTTAATTTTTTATGATCATGTTCCTAAACCTTTTTTTTTCTAATAAGAGTAGAATAGATATTAGTATAAGTTAGGCCCCGAGTGATTATTAATATATTTTTATCTATATTGTGTAAATCAATATAGGTGATATCAATTAACTGAAAATATGCTTTATTCAGGTTAGTATGTTTTTAAGTCCTATATTTTCCAAGAGTCTTTTACTCCCGTAAGAGGTTATATATAGGTCAGTAGAAATTAAAAAGAAATTTTAGTATGTTTTATTTTTATTTTATTTTTGTAAGATATTAAATTGAGATGAGCTTAAATGGATCTATATATAATGATATGGTTAGTGAGATTTGTAAACCTCAATTTACTTGAGACTGAGGCTTATTAATTTGTGGATTGATGACCTCTATTATTTGTTATAGAATCATTAATTAAAATATCATGTTTTGTCACAAAAGTGAACAATATACTTAAGAGACGAAATGGGAATGTGATACCTGTTGAATTTAAACACATATCACAAAGCCAAACGCAACAGAATATTAAACAGGAACGTACCTTCAGCCATTATTGTTCAAGTGTTGTGGAGAATTGTGTTTGCCTTGCCAAGAACTTTAACAAGAAAATAGGAAGAAAGAACTCTAAGAATCTTCTAGCCTATGCCTCTCAAAGTGTATGTCAAACTGACGGAGTTATAGGCGTATTTATTGGTAGGCTAGGAACTCTTAGGCAAATAATTTTAACCCCAGGGGTTTCTCTTAATTATTTCTTGCCATCAAAGAAATACCATATATGCATAACTTGGAGAAAAATTAATTGACTGATTTATTACTTTACTTGGTAGACAAGGCAATATTTAATTACCAAAAATATGTGGTCCACGTTAAAGTCTCTTAAAGAGACGTAATTCTTACATTCTCCCACTTGGATCACATACAAAAATCAGAAAATTCTTTATGAGTGAAAATAAGCATTATGGCCATAAACGCGTATTCACTCAACTTAATAGTTATGCAACAATCACTTTATTAAGAATATATTGATACAAGAATCATGGCGGTCATGCTTTCAATCAAACACTTCCTTCCATGTATTACGATGTATAATATATTCTAAAAAAGTGTCCAACAACTTTATGAATGAGCTTAATATAAGTCATTCGGAGTCCAACTTTATTTGATCCAATGATCACAATATAATACATGAAAACTAAAATGTGCACTATCATGTATAACAAAAAATGATAATGTCTAGACAAAGTGTTAAAGAATAAAAGCAAGACTACAATGAGTTATTAAGCCCCATACGGGTTACATGATCCTTGAAAATATTTGTTGGTAAACCTTTAGTCATAGGATCAACTATCATCATAGTAGTACTAACATGTTCAAAACTCACATCTTGCTTCTTAACATAGTCTCTAACCATCAAATACTTTATGTCGATGTGCTTACTTCGGCTGCCACTCTTATTATTCTTTGAAAAGAATACTATAGCTGAATTATCACAAAATATTCTCAAAGGCCTTGCAATAGAATCGACGATTTTAAGGCCTGAAGTGAAATTCTTCATCCATAAAGCCTATGATGTAGCTTCATAGCATGCAATAAATTCATCTTCCATTGTGGATGTTTTGCTTAACACTTCTCCAAGACACAGCGCCTCCAGCAAGAAGGAAGATGTATCCAGAAGTAGATTTACCACTATCTTTGCATCCACCCAAATCAGAGTCTGAATACCCAATGACTTCCAATGAGTCAGAATGTTTGTATGTAGCTTAAAATCCTTGGCTCCTTATAAATATCTCAAAACCCTTTTATCAGCTTTCCAATGATCAAGACCAGGGTTACTTTGATATCTACCAAGCATTCCTACCGCAAAGGCAATATCAGGTCTAGTGCAGACCTGCGCATACATAAGGCTTCCAACAAGTGAAGCATATGGAATGCCTTTCATTTGCTCTTGTTCCAATGCATTTTGTGGACATTGATTCAATGAGAATTTGTCACCTTTGATGATAGATGTTGCTATAGGTGAACAGTTTTTCATTCCGTATCTTTCCAGAATTCTTTCAATGTAGGCCTTTTGAGATTGTTGAGATCTATCTCTGTGAATCTCAATGCCAATGACAAAGGAGGCTTCACCCATATTCTTCATTTTAAAATTCTGGATAATAAACTGTTTTGTCTCATGCAACAATCCCAAATCACTACTAGTAAGTAAAATATCATCCACATATAGGACTAAGAAAATATATTTGCTCCCACTTGTCTTAAGGTATATACATTGATCAATAATGTTCTCCGTAAATCCAAATGAAGAAACAACATTATGAAATTTAATATACCATTGGCGGGAAGCCTGTTTTAGTCCATAAATAGATTTATTCAACTTGCAAACAAGGTGACTTTCATCCTTATCATAAAATCCTTCAGGATGATGCATGTATACCTCTTCTTCAAGATCTCCATTCAAGAAAGTCGTTTTCACATTCATTTGATGTAGCTCTAGATCAAAATGAGCTACTAATGTCATGATTATTCTTAATGAATCCTTCTTTGATACAGGAGAGAAGGTTTCATGATAATCAATACCTTCCTTTTGAGTGAAACCCTTGGCTACAAGTCTAGCTTTATATCGTTCAATATTACCAAAAGAGTCTCTTTTGGTTTTATAAACTCATTTAGATCCTATAGTAGAGACTCCCTTTGGTAATTCAACGAGATTCTAGACTTTATTTTTGTCCATAGATTCCAACTCTTCTTTTATGACATCATACCAAAGTGTGGAATTTTCTCCACTCATGGCTTGTGAAAAAGAGCATGGATCATATTTTAGTCCAATATCATAATCAGACTCTTGGAGGTATACAACATAGTCACCAGAAATTGCTGGTTTACGAACTCTTGAGGATTTTCTTACTTCCACTTGTTCAGGTGATCCTTCAACAATGGGTTTAGGTAAAGCGGTTTGTTCTTCATGTGGCTCATCAAGTGGTGGTGGTTCTTGAACTTGTTGCTCTTCAGGTAATTCATGGGAATTTGTCTGATTTGCATTCAAGTTCTCAATGTATAAAGGTACCACAGGTGGTTCCCTTATTTCTTTCAGTTCCACCACTTGAGTTGAACCACTCCCACTTACTTCATATTCCTCAAGAAACTTAGCATTTCTAGCCTCAACAATTTTAGGAGAATGAGACGGACAATAAAATTTAAATCCTTTAGAGTTAATCGGATAGCCTATAAAGAAACTGCTTATTGTTCTTTCATCCATTTTTTTTATATGTGGGTTGTAAACCCTCACCTCAGTTGGACATCCCCAAATGTGTAAATGGCTTACACTAGGTTTTCATCCTTCAAATAATTCAAAAGGCGTCTTTGGGACAGCCTTGGATGGAACCCTATTTAAAATATACACAGCAGTTTTTAAGACTTCACTCCATAAGGATAAAGATAAACTTGATCTGCTAATCATACTTCTTACCATGTCCATTAATGTTCGGTTTCTTCTTTCAGTCACACCATTTTGTTGTGGTGTTTCTGGCATGGTATATTGAGCAAGTATACCTTCTTTTTCAAGGAACTCAGCAAATGGACCTTTAACTCGTCCCTTATCTGTGTACCTACCATAATATTCTCCACCTCTATCAGATCTTACAATTTTAATCTGAGCTTCAGTTTGTTTCTCTACTTCTATTTTAAAAACTTTAAAAGCATCAAGTGCTTCTGATTTATTAAACAGAAAATAGAGATACATGTATATTGAATAGTCATCAATAAAAGAGATAAAATATCTCTCACCATTCAAGCAAGGGGTAGGAAAAGGTCCACAAATATATGTATGTATGATCTCAAGCAATTGAGAACTTCTTTTGGCACCTTTAGTGGATTTGTTGGTCTTCTTACCCTTTATGCAGTCCACACAAGTCCCAAAGTCAGAAAAATCAAGAGCTTCTAGAAATCCATCATTAACCAACCTTTTGATTCTTTCAATTGAGTTGTGTCCCAATCTCTTGTGCCAAAGACTTGATGAGTTCTCATTGATAATACATCGCTTAGTGCCAACTTGTTTATCATGCAGAGTTAAGACATTACATTCAGTCGTGGGGGCTAGCTCAAATTTAAATAATTTCCCATACAAATTTCCAAAACCAATAACTTTATTGCTTTTCAAAAGTTTCATTGAAGAATAATGAAAATTAAAATCATAACCAGCTAATGATAGTCTTGAAAGAGAAATTAAATTCCTAGAATAAGATGGAACATAAGAAGTGTTTTCTAAATCTAATTGAAAACCATCTTTTAAAATGAGCCTATAAGTCCCCACGCCTTCCACATGTGATGTCGTCCTATTGCCAGAATAAACATTTTGTTCACTTCCCATCGACTTCCTTAGAGTTAGAAAACCCTGCATGGTTTTAGCAATATGAGTTGTGAAACCCAGAATCGATCCACCATGTATTATCAGAAACTTCAATGAAATTTGATTCATAACATACGAAGGTAAAATTATCTTTTTTCTCAAGCCATTTCTTGTATTTCGGGCAATCATTTTTCCAGTGTCCCTTTTTTCTGCAGAAACGACAAGTATCTTTATCAAGACTGTCTTTCTTCTTCATAGGAACACTTTTTCCCTTCTTTGTATTTCTCTTATCATGAGTAACCAAATTAATGCTTTCAGGTATCTCATGTTTCAACCTCTCCTCTTTTTGAACACACATGGTCAAGAGTTCATTGATTGACCATTTATCTTTATGTGTGTTATAAGATATCTTGAACGGACTATATTCCGCAGGAAAAGAGTTGAGAATAAAATACACAAGAAATGGTGTAGACATATCAACCTCAAGGGACTTGAGTTTAGCAGCAATATCTCTCATCTCCATAATGTGCTCGCACACTGTACGACTTCTGTCAAACGTCATACTTGAGAGCCTCTTCACAAGGGTGCTGGCCAACGCCTTGTCAGAGCTTACAAATTGTTCATCAATTGCCTTCATGTAAGCTTTGACCTTGTCGTTGTTAGGGATAGAACCCCTAATGCTTTGGCTTATATGAGATTTTATGAGCATTAAGCTCAAGCGATTGGATCGCTCCCATCGCTCATAAAAAGCCTTAGCTTCTGGCGTACTTGATTCCGTAAGTTTAGGTGGTTCTTCTACACGGAGGGCCAGATCTAGATCCGAGCACCCTAATGTGAGAAGGACTTTCTCCTTCCATTCAGTAAAGTTGTCACTAGACAACATTGGAATTCGAGCATTTTCGTTAAACAGAGCAGTAGAAAAAGTTGTGTTAACTGCAAAACAAGGATACACATACATAATCTATGAAATACATAACCATCAAAAGTGAATAGCGTAAATACCGATTCTAAGTAAATTTTAAACCTTCCTGTGGGTAGAGGTTGCAACTCATGCACAAAATTTACTTAACTTTATTAGACTAGTAAACCAAATAAAAGTAGAAAATAATCCTTACCTGTGGGCATAGGACAATTTTAAACGGAAAGGTTTACTATCTCATTCCAATTAATCTAACCAAACTAGTTACCTCCATGTGGGGTAAGGTTACTAATTTGATAAGACAATCGTACTTTATTAGATGTCATTATTATATCTTAATCACTTAACTTTATGTGATTAAATAATTTAATTATCTTTATATCATATTCTCGGGATGTTGTGGCTAACCCAAGAATATGATAAAAAGAACACAGAATGACGTCTCACACTAGTTAACGTATTTAATTAGCTTAAACTTGATGTTAATTATCAAAGTGCGAAAATAAATTGTATAGGCAGAGCCTACATCAAAGACAATCCATTGCACAAGATATCTCACGTTAAGAGAAAACAAACCGTATAACAAGGGAATAAGCCGAGCCTACATATCCCTCATAAGAATTTATTTTCAATTAACAGATCAACAAACTTCTTCAGTCATGATATACAATTAAAAACAAAATAATACTAAAAGTCAAGTAACCCAAATAAGGACCAAATTTATGTATATCAATAACATATAGACAATTCGTATGGTCAGAAAACATTAGCAACAATTTGACCCAAAGAAGAAAAAAAATCCATCCATCTTAAAAGTGATTGATCATTAATGATTCTAGTCTACTGGCAGATCAACGAGACAACATTTATTTCACGCCATAAGTTATTATCTCAAGTGAATATGAATTGCAAATCTTCATATAACCGTGAAAGTTCATTGAACAAGTTTAGACAATGAACTAATTGTGAATATACCAAAATATTGAACAATATAACTAAAGGTAGGCTCTTGATACCACATGTTGAATTTCAAAACATATCACAAAGTCAAACGTAGCGGAATATTAAACAGGAACATACCTTCAGTCATTATTAATTGTTCAAGTGTTGTGGAGAATTGTGTTAACTTGCCAAGAACTTTAACAAGAAAATAGGAAGAAAGAACTCTAAGAATCTTCTAGCCTATGCCTCTCAAAGTGTATGCCAAACTGATGGAGTTACAGACGTATTTATAGGTAGGCTAGGGACTCTTAGGCAAATAACTTTAACCCAGGGGTTTCTCTTAATTATTTCTTGTCATCAAAGAAATATCATATATGCATAACTTGGAGAAAAATTAATTGACTGATTTATTACTTTACTTGATAGACAAGGCAATATTTAATTACCAAAAATACGTGGTCCACATTAAAGTCTCTTAAAGAGACGTAATTCTTACAATACCATCCCTAAAACTCATCTTATGCACCCTACTATATACTCCCTCTGTTTCAATTTGTTTGGACTATTTTGACTTGACATAGAGTTTAAGAAAGTAAAGAAGACTTTTGAAACTTGTGGTCTTAAATTAAAGATATGTCAAATGTATTAAAATATTCTTTAATCTTGTGATCTTGAATATGTCATGTGGAAAGTTGGAATTAAAGAATTTCTAAAAAAGTAAGAGACTTTCTTTTTTAAATGGACTAAAAAGAAAAGTAGGTCAATCAAATTGAAACTAGGGAATATATTTTCTTTTTGCTTGATATGGAAATAAGTAAGGGAAGAAACAAAAGTGCTGAAGCAAACTTTATTCCATTTTGTCTTGGCCTTTAGTAAGGCTTGAATAGTCGAATCACAAACGCCCTACATTAGATAAATCATCCAAAAGCCTGCGGGAACAAATTAACAACATACGCGCGCTAAGTGCTATTTGAGGTCAACAACCGGTGCTTGCTCCAGCAGGCGCTCTTCTTCCTCCATAGTGTCACAAAGTAGCCTGCCTTTAGTCTCTGGCAACCACACCGTAAACAAACCAAATGTGGCGCTACACACTCCAAATATCCCATAAGAAAATAAGCTGTTGTTCCTTCCAAGTGCTACAAGCAGCGGACTCAATGCACCACCAACTACTAGTGACTGCCTCACCATTGACACTGCGCAATTCCTCACGCACGTAGGAAATAGTTCCAACGTGTAAATCAATAGAAAATTGAATGCCGTACAAGCACTAAAAAAGGAAACCATTTCTAGCCCCATTTGAAACAACTTTAATCGCTCACTCCCCTCAACCAATGCGCAACCCACACTACATATTCCACTTAGTAGGGAAAATCCTAAGAGCGACCCTTTCCTGTTCATTTTCCCTATAAGGAAGAACGCTATCAAGGATGATGGCAGCTCTGATAATGCATTCAGCGTGATGCTTAAGTAGATATCAAATCCCAAGTCCCCAACCCCTAACGGCATGCCATAATACACCATTCCAACCCCAAAACCAATCAACACTACTATCAGCAGTCTACGCAGAGCCCAGCCTTTTTCAATCAACAATTTGATGGTCGAGTAGAGATCCAAGTCTTGTGAAGCCGACATAGACATGTTACTTTCCAAATCTTTAAATAGCGTTTCAAAGAAGCTTGAAGTTAACTTGCTCCGTGTGGCTGGATTTGCAATGCTTTTCAGCGTCTTAACAAATTCTTCCTTATGTCCTCGCAAATAAAGCCACCTAGGTGATTCATGAACAAAGAAATGTACAAGAATCGTATACAGGACAGCGGGCACACAAGTCCAGAGATAGACAACCCTCCACGAATTTCCTTTATTTAAGTAAGCTATCCCCGGTAAAGATATAAATCCAAAAGTGAAACAAAGGAAGCTAATAATCCCAACTTGGCCTCGCCACTTTCTTCCTACTAGTTCCGTGGACAAAACAAGAGAGCAAGTCCCTATAGTTGCCCTGCCGAATCCAGAGAGGAACCTCAAGGCAGAGTACATCCATATATTAGTAGAAAGAGCAGTAATGCAACCCGTAATAGACATTATAAGGCATGACAAAACTAGCATGTTTTTTCTGCCAAAGGAGGAATCGGCTAAAGTGCATAGAAGGAATCCACCAACAAGGCAGCCTATGAAGAAAGAGGAAGCTGGGAGGCCAGTGATGACTGAGCTGCTACATTCCAGTGACCAATCGGACACAACGGATGTGCATGTAGGCAAATCCCAACCCCACGTGTCCTTTGGAAGGTAACAGATATTTTTGTTTATTTGGCAGTAAGAATTAGTGCAATGCCAAGTGGGCTGAGCATCAGTGAAGACACTGATGAATGATTGTTGAGCATCGAAGACCCATGCGAGAGAGACCAGAATGGCTTGTACAAATTGCGACCATCCGAAATCTCCGATGCATAATTCAATCCTATCATCAAGTGAAACTGTACATCTTTTTTGCTTCAAATCAGACAAGAGAGGTTCCTTCTGCTCAGTCGCCATGGCCGCCAATTTAATTTGTTTGTGAAAAATTGGGCGGTTCTCTTCTCGCTCCGATCCCTATAAAAAGAGTAATTATGCATACCAATAATTACACAAGTTAAGCCACCTGATGAATATAAAAATGCCTCCTCCTCTCCTGTACTACCTCCGTTCACTTTTACTTGTTATTTTTTTACTTGGCACACCCATTAGAAAAATAATTATTAACATAGTTATTTTACCATAATACCCCTATTAATTCATGGTTAATTACTACTATATCTTGAAAGTAGTTCGGAGAATAAGCAATTAATGTCAAAGGTAAAATAGAAAAAAAAAATTATTCTGACTTGATATGTGAAAAATGACAAGTAAAAGTGGAAATCAAATGGAGTAATGATTTGTTTTAAATTGGAAAGAAAAATCTTTGTTCAATCATTCACCAAACTTTTGATTTAAAAATAAGGTAATAGCACTGTCGGGTAGCTGTTAATTAAACTACTGCTCTACTAATTTATAACCACAATGCATTGTCCATTATGTGGGCAAAAAGGATAAGAATGATACTTTATGGCTTTATGCGACGAAATTTGATCGATATAATTTAAGAAAGAAACGAAAAATATTCTAGAAATTATGATGTTAAATACTCCTTTGTCATTGTTTATGGTATCAATTGAAATTTATGATTTTTAATATACGTAATATTTGTTTGCCTCGAAAAACTTCTCATTAATGTGAAGAAAAATAAGAAACTTAAAGATAATTTATTTTTATTGTAAAAATATTTTTTTGAATTTATAGTGCCACACAAAAACAAATTAACAAAAAAAGGAAAATATCATATGTATAGTAGTCCACCCAACCAATTTCTTGTTTGCAGTTGCCATTGTCCAATATCAAAGATCACTAACCGTTGAACTCTTGGACTCACCTCTAACGAAACGTGAAAAGGAATAATGACCAGAGGAAATGAGATTTAATGCTCTTTTATAATTTGAGTAGAAGAAAAACGTCTTTTCAGATCTCTTATATGTAAAAATAAAATTTCTTATTTGTAAAAAATGAATATCTCTTGTAAAAATATCATAAAACTAAAAAATATTTGTAAAGATCTAGAAAATTAGAGGAGTTAAGATCTCTCGACTCTTGGTCACTTCTCAAATGAACAGAAAAAATTGACCTTTTGAGATTTATATGCATAAAAATTAAAATCTTTCAGGTGTAAAACTGAAAATCTCTGAAAAAAGAATATATAAAACATAAATAAAATTGTAAATGGCCTAAAAAATCAATTCTCCTAGTATTATAAAAGAATTTTATGCTATTAAGTCACATAATAAATATTACTCCCTTACTTTTATTTTATGTACGGAAAAAGGTCATATATACCCTCGAACTATCGAAAATGGTATGTATATACCCTTCGTTATATTTTTAGGTTGTTTGTACCCCTGCCGTCTAACTTTTGGTACATATATACCCTTTATCCGTTAAATATCTGGGTCCCGTCGTAAAATAAACACGTGGAGGGTTGAGATTAATTTAAAAGATGCATATTATTTTTTCTCCAATGAATACCCGAAATAACCACATAATCCGACCCAAATGATCAAATCTCCAAAGAAAAAGTAAAAACTGAATCTTTACAATGAATTTCAAAAATTCCCAAAGATTGAAAACAATGTTCTTGATTATTAAGATGGCACCTTTTGCTGGAGATTCAACTTTTGAGTGAATTTCAAAAATTCCCAAAGCTCTAATCACTGTTAAGATCTCTAGAATTTAAATTTGACAATGAATTAATTGGAGATTTTGGCATGAGTTGGTGTATCTCATCATCACAAGTATTTTGGCATTGAATTTGCTCTCAGGGATTCACCGGAGCTCCGCCATCATCGCCACTTGAGAATTCTCTGGTGAGGATTCCACCACCAAATTCAGTAAAAATGTGATCATTAGGAGCACTATGATGTGGGAATGAAACCCCAGTGGTCGAATTTTCACAAAACTCATCAGAAGTTGAACGAATTTTAGCTTGATTCAACTACGCTTGAGTTGCGATTTTTGCAGAAATCGACATGTTCGATCTCTCACTTTGATCGGTGAAATTAGTTAATTTTTCATGTGTAGATGGATCAAATGGTGGAGAATCATTTCCCACACTCGAAATCGCTTGAACCAGACCAGAATTTGATAAATCAATAATTTTTTGAGCCCAACTTAGTTTCTTTTCAGAAATTGCTACAGTGATCGCAGACTTGTTTTTGTAAATTCATAGAGCTAGGGACTGAATTAGATGATGATTCCACGTGGGTTTGTGCGCAACTTCATTGCACTCATGTTGTGACAGTGGAATTCACCCAATTCGTTGGGTTGGGTAGTGGGTCAGATATCAAGCAGGTTATAAAATTCGGATAAAATAATTTAGGGTAATTGGGTTAGTTCATTGAGATTATGACATGTGTCTCACCATCTAACTTAAGGGTATATACATACCAAAAGTTAGATGGCAGGGGTACAAACTGTTGGGAAAGGCAAGGCACTAACAAAGAATGCACAACAGGGTAGCAGCGGAAGAATACCCAAGTCTAAACTTTCCCTTTCAATTTGAACCAAGAGAAGACAAACAAACCAAGCACAATGGTAATAAGGCAGCAAGTATATCAACCAAAACAAATACGACAAGACAAAATAAACCAATCACACGAGACACCAAGATTTACGTGGAAAACCCCTTCGGTGTGAAGAGTAAAAACCACGGGACCAAAACCTCCACTATAATCACCAAGAGTTACAATAATATTCTCCAAAATGGCCACCAAAGAAGTGCCAAACAACGAGCAACACTACATAAATCACAACACCAAAAACAAGAGAATAAAAGGAGCAAAAGCACCGAAAAACGCAGCTACTGTTCACGGATGCAAAACTGGAGCTACGGGATACCAAATCCAACTCTGTCAGTTTCTAATCAAAGATTGAGATGAGAGGAACAAGCTGTCCAAAAATCAGATCAATCGGATAAGAAACGAAGCGGGAATCGCAATTTGAAGTTGGCAATTTAGGGCTGAAATTGGGTGCGAAAATCTGCTCTTTCTCTCTATGTGTGGCTGCTGAAAAGAATTATGTGGATAATGAAATAAGACCTAAAAAAAAGTCTATATATATGCCCCATAGAATTGGGCCTATGGGCAAAAGTGGGTTGGTCCAAATTGAGCTTTATTTATCCACATAGAAAGGGAAAAAGACCCATAACCCCAATAATTCTCCCCCTCACGACTATGTGGAGGAGACCGCCATCCCGGCGATCATGCAACAATCTTCAAATTTCCATCTTGGCAAAGCTTTAGTCATCATATCAGAACCATTATCATCCGTATGAATCTTCTCAAGTTCAAGCAACTTAGAATCCAACACATCTCGAATCCAATGGTATCTCACATCAATGTGTTTAGACCGACCATGGAATGTAGAATTCTTGCCAAGATGTATAGCACTTTGACTGTCGCAATAAAGCACATACCTCTCTTGAGCACAACCAAGTTCCCCCAAGAATCTCTTCATCCAGAGCAACTCTTTACAAGCTTCAACGGCAGCAATAAGCTCAGCTTCTGTAGTAGATAGAGCAACACATTTTTGCAACCTAGATTGCCAAGACACAGCTCCCCCTGCAAAAGTAACCAAGTACCCTGAAGTAGACTTGCGAGTATCAACATCACCAGCCATGTCTGAATCAGTATAACCACAAAGAATAGGCTTCCCTGTACCAAAACACAAACTCAGACTAGAAGTGCCACAAAGATATCTCATGATCCACTTCACAGCATTCCAATGTTCTCTTCCCGGATTAGAAAGAAAACGGCTAACAATACCAACAGCATGAGCAATATCTGGTCTTTTACAAATCATTGCATACATTAAACTACCAACAGCTGAAGCATAAGGAACTTTCTTCATATCTTCCTTCTCATCATCACTGGAAGGACACTCTTTCGTGCTCAACTTGAAGTGCATAGCTAAAGGTGTACTGACAACCTTAACATTATTCATGTTGAACCTTCGAAGTACTTTCTGAATGTACTTCTCCTGTGATAACCACAACTTCTTGGCCTTTCTGTCACGGACAATCTGCATGCCAAGAATCTGCCTTGCTGGTCCTAAGTCTTTCATAGCAAAAGACTTACTCAACTCTTGCTTCAACTTTTGAATCCTGCAAGCATTATAACCAACAAAAAGCATGTCATCAACATAAAGCAACACAATAATAAAGTCACCATCAGAGAATTTTTGCACAAAAACACAATGATCTGAAGAAGTCTTCTTGAAGCCCTGCTGACTCATAAAAGAACCAAACTTCATGTACCACTGTCTAGGAGCTTGTTTCAAGCCATACAAGCTCTTCTTCAATTTGCAAACATAATTCTCTTTTCCCTTGACTTCAAAACCTTCCGGCTGCTCCATATAAATTTCTTCATCTAAGTCACCATGGAGAAAAGCGATTTTAACATCCATTTGTTCAATCTCTAAATCTAGACTTGCAGCTAAGCCTAGAACAACATGAATGGATGACATCTTCACAACTGGAGAGAATATCTCATCAAAATCAACTCCCTTTTTCTGGTTAAAACCCTTCACAACTAATCTAGCTTTGTACCGTGGAACTGGATTGCCATCTTCATGTTTCACCCTGAAAACCCACCTGTTTTTTTAAAGCTTTTCTGTCTTTAGGTAACTTAACCAAATCAAAAGTATGATTATCATGTAAGGATTTAATCTCATCTTCCATAGCATCAAACCATCTTTCTTTTTCTTCACTATCCATGGCTTCATCAAGACTCTCAGGTTCTCCCCCATCAGTCAAGAGTACATACTCATTGGGAGAATAACGAGATGAAGGTAGTTTCTCTCTAGTAGATCTTCTGAGAGAACTCTCTGGAGCATCAATAGCAGCTGGTTGCTGGCCAACCACATCCTCTTGCACTGGAGCATCAACAACATCCTGGTCATTCTGAACATGATCATCATCTTCATTATCAACTTGATTTTCATTATTATGAAGATTTTCTTCAGGTGCAGTAGTCAAAGGAACTGGATCAATATCAACTAGGCTCTCACTACTCTGAGAATCAACCTTCTCAGTTTTGTCAAAATCTTCAATTGTTTGGTCTTCAAAGAACACAACATCACGGCTTCTAACAAGTTTCTTCTCAACTGGATCATAGAAACGATAGCCAAATTCATCTTGACCATAACCAATGAAGATACACTGTCTAGTTTTAACATCCAACTTTGACCTTTCATTCTTAGGAACATGAACAAAAGCTTTACACCCAAAGACTCTAAGATGATCATAAGAAACATTCTTACCAGACCAAACTCTGTCAGGGACATCACCATTCAAAGCAACAGCAGGAGATAAATTGATAACATAAGCAGCAGTATTAAGTGCTTCTGCCCAAAAGGAATCTGGCAGCTTAGCATCTGAAAGCATACATCTAACTCTCTCAACTAGAGTTCTGTTCATCCTCTCTGCTAAACCATTTAACTGAGGAGTCTTTGGAGGAGTTTTCTGATGCCGAATACCCTTCTCTCTGCAATATTTATCAAAAGGACCAATATACTCACCACCATTATCTGAGCGGATGCATTTCAATTTCTTCCCTGTCTGTCTCTCAACCAAGGCCTGAAAACCCTTGAACACATCAAGTACCTGATCCTTGGACTTCAAAGGAAATACCCAGAGTTTGCGAGAATGATCATCAATAAAAGTCACAAAGTAAAGTGCATCGCCATGAGACCTTACCTTAAAAGGACCACACAAATCAGAATGTACCAACTCCAGCAAATCAAGCTTTCTTGAAGGCGGATGACTCTGAAAGGAAACTCTTTTCTGTTTACCGGCTAAGCAATGAACACATTTCTTCAACTTTGCTTGTTTCACTCCAGAAAGTAAATTTTTCTTAGCCAAATTGTCAATCCCCTTCTCACTCATATGACTTAGCCTTCTATGCCATAATTCTGATGAAGTATCATTCTCCATCAAGTTTACTGAGCCTAGAGATGGAGCCCTGAAATACGTACAAGTTAGATAACTTGTCACCACGAGCCACAACCATTGAACCTCTAGTAAGCTTCCACTGGCCAGCACCAAGGGTGTTAACATAACCCTCATCATCAAGGTTCCCCACAGAGATCAAATTCAGGCGAACATCTGGAGCATGCTTGACATTGTTGAGAACTAATCTCGAACCATTGTTACTTTCTAAGCAAACTGTTCCAATGCCAAGAACTTCAACTTCATCATTATTACCCATCTTCAACATCCCAAAATTACCTGGAGTATAAGAAGAAAATAATTCTTTCTTGGGCGTGACATGAGAAGTAGCACCAGAATCCACAAACCAGCTAGACTCATCACGAACAAGATTAATGGCATTCTCACCACAAGCAACAAGAAGATCATCATTAGCAACAACAGCAACACGATTCTCATTATCGCCTTCTTTCTTTTGTCGTCTCATATCTCTCTTGTGCTTGTGACAATATTTCATGATATGTCCATTCTTGTGGCAATAGTCACATGTAACATTCTTGTATCTGGACTTTGACTTGCTTCTACTTGTACCTCTATCATTCTGACCTCTGAACTTATTTCTCCCCCTATCTTCAGTAACCAAAACATCGGAGTGTGAAGCTGAAGAAGATGAGGCATGTGATCTTCTTCTCATCTCTTCATTCAAGACACCACTCTTAGCATATTCCATAGTTACAACACCACTGGGAGCAGAATTAGTCAAAGAAACTCGAAGAGTCTCCCAAGAGTCTGGCAGAGTATTGAGAAGCCAAAGTCCCTGAATTTCTTCATCAAACTTTACACCCATTCCGGACAGCTGGTCAAGGACACCCTGAAAATCATTTATATGATCAGAAATAGGACTACCCTCTTTGTACCTGATATTTATCAATTGTTTCAGCAGGAACAACTTGTTGTTGCCAGTCTTCGAAGCATAAAGTGTCTCAAGCTTATCCCACAAACTTCTGGCATGTGTCTCATTCACAATATGATTTCTAACATTATCTTCAACCCATTGTCTGATATAGCCACAAACCTGCAGATGCTCAAATTCCCAATCCTCATCATTCATAGATTCAGGTTTGTTAGAAGCAAACACAGGTAAGTGCATCTTCTTGACAAATAGAAGATCTTTCATCTTGCCTTTCCAAGTATGATAATTACTACCATTCAAACACACCATCTTGCTCATATTTGCCTCCATCATTCAAATTGACTATCAACAACAACCAATGCTCTGATACCACTTTGTTGGGAAAGGCAAGGCACTAACAAAGAATGCACAACAGGGTAGCAGCGGAAGAATACCCAAGTCTAAACTTTTCCCTTTCAATTTGAACCAAGAGAAGACAAACAAACCAAGCACAATGGTAATAAGGCAGCAAGTATATCAACCAAAACAAATACGACAAGACAAAATAAACCAATCACACGAGACACCAAGATTTACGTGGAAAACCCCTTCGGTGTGAAGAGTAAAAACCACGGGACCAAAACCTCCACTATAATCACCAAGAGTTACAATAATATTCTCCAAAATGGCCACCAAAGAAGTTCCAAACAACGAGCAACACTACATAAATCACAACACCAAAAACAAGAGAATAAAAGGAGCAAAAGCACCGAAAAACGCAGCTACTATTCACGGATGCAAAACTGGAGCTACGGGATACCAAATCCAACTCTGTCAGTTTCTAATCAAAGATTGAGATGAGAGGAACAAGCTGTCCAAAAATCAGATCAATTGGATAAGAAACGAAGCGGGAATCGCAATTTGAAGTTGGCAATTTAGGGCTGAAATTGGGTGCGAAAATCTGCTCTTTCTCTCTATGTGTGGCTGCTGAAAAGAATTATGTGGATAATGAAATAAGACCTAAAAAAAAGTCTATATATATGCCCCATAGAATTGGGCCTATGGGCAAAAGTGGGTTGGTCCAAATTGAGCTTTATTTATCCACATAGGAAGGGAAAAAGACCCATAACCCCAATACAAACAACCTAAAAGTATAACGGAGGGTATATACATACCATTTTTGATAGTTCGGGGGTATATATGACCTTTTTCCGTTTTATGTATCATAGTTTGATTGGATATGTTTGTTTTTTTAAAAAAAATAAGGAATATTTTTTAGATCTCATGGTATATTATTAATTATAAATGTGTATAATTTATCAAAATATTTTTAATTTTTTTGGTCTTAAACATGCCTATCACATGAGTAGTTTAAATTAAAAATTTAACACTAATATAGAAAGTGATTTTTCTAAACAAATTAAAAGAAAAGTAGGATATATATATATATATATATATATATATATATATATATATATATATATATATATATATATATTGAAACAGGGGGAATATCACATCACAAATATAAAAGTGAGATTAATAGCATAAAAAATATTATAAAATACATATTAAAATATACTGATTGTGCTATTGGTTTTGGGGAAGACCAAAGATAAGGCTAAAAGATAGATTAAAAAATTTCAGTAACGAATATATGCTAAAGGGATGGAGGGTTATGGCCGTATTCACGTTCTCAAGATCCTCGGCGAATATATGCTATCTCGTTGGTGCTCATTTTGACCGTGTACTCGTGTTATATGACGGCTCATCGTGTTTTATCATACATGCACAGACGATCTATCTTATTTTTCCTTCGAGGTACAGGTAGTTTTTTAGTCTCACACTCCTACTTATTCGTCATTGATTTACCTACTGGATGATTAGAAAAAAAAATTCAGTGTAAATAAACGGCGATGAAAGCTAGACAGACATCGGACCATAGTAGGCTCCCAACTCGAGAACTCCTCATAAGGAAGTCTCTGGGTGAGAGTAGCACCCACTCTGAACCACACGAAGCAATATCTTCAAGATTGGACTCTCTGTCTTATCCAAAACTCAAAACACGATGTTAACTTAACTGTCACTAATTAATTAGCCACTATCAAAAGACTGTAATGTTTCTTGGATGGGTCTACTAGTCTGGTAATGATGACCTCTACTTGAGAAGTCCCTGCCCCGGGATGATGAACCACTAAAACTACCATGTATGCGAACCCCCTTGTCGTCGCCTCCGCAGGAACGATGACGAGTCTACTCAATACTCCTTGTATGATCAATCACCTGCTGCAAAGTAGCCCGAGTAGTCGCTAGATGCTCAATAGTCAAATGAAGAGGAGTAATCAACCCCTTCACGAACTTCCTAATCCGCTCCTCCTCTATAGGCAAACTCATCAACGCATGCCTAGACAAGACATGAAACTTGGTCTCATACCTTGTAACAATCATGGTATCCTATATTACTACTAGAAATTGGGCCTACAGCAATCGTATGAAAAATCATTGTTGTGGGCCTTCAAACTGTTTTGGTCATAGTATGGCAATGGAGGTTATACCCGCCCTACCAGCTCGTATTATCATAGATCTATGGGACCGGATCATGTAACAATTCTCAAAATTGATGCTAAAAGTAGACCTATTGCAACGGTTATTCATTCATCAATAATGATTATTACTTATATCAATTGGAATAGTTAAAACCGTTATAATTGATGTTTCGCAACGATTTTCTTGTCTATATTGCAACGGATTTATCAGCTCAATTGCAACACTTATTGTTGTTTTGCAACAGTTATTTTCTCTATGTTGCAATAAATTTATTAGCTCAATTACGACAGTTGTATTGTTATTGCAATGAATTTTACACAATGATAAAAAAAAATGTTATAGCAACTGTTATGTTTTACTATTATAACAGTTTTCATATGTTTCAATAATTGATAGCATGTGCTTTAGAAAATGCTATTGTAATAGTTTTGTTCTACCTATTGAAACAGTTCATATATGTTTCAATAGCCGCTTGGGCTGTAAATATAAATATTTGGCATTATGAAATTGTAAATACCATGAAAAATAATAATTACTAAATGAAAATGAATGATTCTAATTCAAAATATCCCAGTCATAATATCATTCGCCACAGACGCAAAATATATAAAATATGCCAGTCATTACATCATCCTTCATAGGTGCAAAATATACAAAATCTACAAGTCATAATGTCATTTGCCATAAGCATAAAAAATCAATCGCAATATGATTCATGGGCAAAATATACAAATATTGGCACATATTTTATCTGATAACAAAATAAATATTCATAATGTCAACAAAAGATCTGGTCATACAAGAGTTTCGATCACTTTCAATCAAATCTTAAATGTTGTCCTCATCAATATTTTCATCACCCTCTGATTATTTTCTTCATCTACAAAAATCAATAAATAAAAGTTATGAATCAATTTTAATCATGTATTTTATTTAAATTAAAGATAGACAATGAGGTGAATGAAGAAAGGCAATAAGTTTTCTTCAGCATGCCATTATGAGAAAATTTGTTTAAATGTGCTACTGCAATAAAATTTCTAAGCTGAAGTTAGAACATATGGGTTCTTAGTCAATTTTATAATTTATTAACATATAGAAGTTATCCAAATAGTACCGTCTCAATTTACAGGTCCAAAAGTTAGAATTTGAGATTATAGTTACATTAAATATGTCAATGTCAAGTACCAGTAAAATACTAAAACATACTATAACAAAGATGCATTTTAACATACTACAAGTGTCGAGGTCAATTATAAAATATACTAGCAGATACATTTAATATACTAGAAGTGTCAAGGTGAAGTACAAAACATACTACAAAATCAAGTGCAAGGGCACAACAATATATTTTCAGTAAATCTGTCTTCCTTCCTTTAATACTTAACGGATGCATTATAATAAACTTTTGTCCTGAAATTCATAAATTTTTCAGATGTACTACGAAGTAATGAATTTTTCAAATGCATTACCAAGTAATAGTTCTTTCAATAAACAAATTTTGAACTTTAATTTGTACACTAAGTCTATACATGCATTACAAATTTTAAACTTAAATTTGTATAGAAAGTCTATACATGCATTACTTAAATTTGAACAGATTTAAATTTTCTAGGCGCATTATCAAGTCTTAATTATGAACTTAATCTTATACTTTTATTTTTTAGACAAAGACATTTTAATCAAAGAAAGTTTAAAAATTAATAAACATAGAGTCATTGACTACTTTGCAGACTCAGCTTAGTCCCTTTAAGAAGAATCATCATTATACTGATATCAGAACATTAAATTTTAAAATTCAGTCTATTTTTTAAGATTAAATACGACATGATATAAGTAACTTAGAAAAGCTTGTTAAGTTGCTAATAATATTAATATTCATAATATTAATCAAATACATTTTAAATTTTAAGAAAGATAATAAAAAAACACGTTTACCAAATTTGAAAAGAATCTAATTAGACTAAAGATTTAAACCTACATTAGTAAACATTAAAAAAAATTTAAAAAGACAGTAACATGCAAATTTAAACTCCAACAACTAATATAATTAGGTAGATAGAACTAAAGACACATTTTAAAATACCAATATCAAAATTACACAATTTAAATAAATCACAGATACAGAAAAGTACAATATTTGACCTTGACAATAACATTGAGACAATTAACAGATGAATCAAAACTAAAATAGAGAATTGAAAGAGAAAAATTGCCATCACCTTTCAAAAAGGTAGCTACAAATAAATTATAAGAAGAAAAAAAAAAAAAGATGATGAAGAAGAAGAAGATGAAGATTTAGAAGAAAAGGAGAATCATACCTTGATTGTTGCTACTGAAAGATGGTTGATTTATCGTTGGATCTCTTGTTGTTGTGACTAACCACAAGCTGTTGTTAATAAGTCATCATTCAATTAAAGCCCAGGATACATATGATTAAGTCGTTCAAGGATGTCAACTGTAATTTCATGGTATATACTTTTATTTTGCTGTGTTAATTTTTTTACCATTCTATCTTTTAATTCATTCAACTTTTTTGGCATCTCATTGATAGCAGTTGTAGAGGACTCAACAATTTCTTTCTTGTTCAGAGTAGATTTAGTAGTTCCCCGCCCATACAATCTCAGAAATTTTGAATGTTCAAATTTCATGACAATGGCTAAAGCATCAACAGATTTTTGACCTTCTTCACTTTGTTGACTTTGTACTCTCTCCATTTCAGCCTACGAGAATTCAATAAAATAAAATTAAGCTTATATAATAACAACTAAACAATATCAACAATAAAAATAATTAATACAATTTTAGTAATCATATTTTTATCAGTGTCTTTGTATGTTCGATCAAATTTTCTTGATTTTGTAGACACAATTTTTTTTAAGTGATACATCACCGAAGGTTTCCTTCTCTTTTTTCTAATTACATAAAAGTTAGTATCAATTAACTTTTAATAACACCAACTTACAATTAATGATTAAGAAGAGAACATATCAATTTATCGCGTATCACAGTAAAATTTATTTTACCACAATATATGAATTCTTTAATTTTTTTGATTCTTTATATTTGTTTCACTCATTTTCTGCAAATAAATGAGTCATAAAATCTACTTAAATAAAAAATTAAGAATAAAAAATTAATCGAGACGTTGATAATATAAATAAATCGAGTAATCAATTTTTTAATTTTTTTATTCACAATTATCATATAAAATTGTGTTCCTAAAATTTTAAAATGGTATTAAAGAATATACATGAAACAGAACCATCTTAAAGTATGCATGATTTATATCTAATTTTGAATTCGTCATTGTTTTAATATTTGAGGAGATTCTTGAAATTATATTCTACAATATTATCAGACTTATTTGTTAATCGAAGTGTGTTAGTAGCAAAAAATATATATAGTGCTTCTTATATAAATAATTCTGATACTTTCTCCGAGCAGACTGAATTCCTTTTAAAATTTACTTTTTTCTAACATCAGAAATTCTATATTTCTTCATCAATTTATTCTTTGGATTAGTAATATAAAAATTACAAATATTCTTAACTAAAATTAAGAAAATAGGAACTCAAATTAGAATATATTTTCACAAATTATTTTTGATATTCATATATTTCACTTATATATATAAAGCGGACAAAGCATAATATTTCTTGTCAAAATTTCAAGAAAGCTACCTAGCTCTGTTGCTATTATTTTTGTAGGGCCACTCAGTTATTTATACCTATTCAAAATAACGACTTTATAATTTTTTTGTGTACATGTAGTATTATTATATTTTCTCTCTTTTTTTTTACTCAAAGAGCTTACAATAATATAAAGCGACGTTAAATAAGATATTATGCAGTAATGTAAACTGATTCAATATTTAAAAATAAATTTATATATTTTTGCTTTGTTCTCCAGATAGATTATTTTCTCTAAAATTTAGTGATTCTTTTTGCACTTAATCCTGTACATTTTCTCTTTCTAGAATAGAAGAATCTCTTGACATTTGTTGCATTTGTTCCTTTATAACTTTTGTTAATATAGTGAAAAACTTCATAAACACTTGTTGCATTTATTCCTAATCAGTTTATGCTTTTAAAGTGAAAGAATTTCGAGTAATCTATTGAATTGATTTTTGTACAGCATGTACTTCTACAGTAATAAAATAAATTTTAAATATAATAAGTATATATGATGAGTACCTTTTTCAACACAATATCGTCGGCCACAATCCTTCGCAAATAATAGATTTACTTTCAAAATCAATCACTTTAGATTACATTTTATCAGTTAGGCAAATTGCATGTAATATTGCGCCTGTAGGTCAATAACTTTCTCGAGTAAGATAATTATTTTTGATACAGAGCCCTTATGCTAATTAATTTTTAAAGTAATAAGATCATTATTAAAACAATGTCTTTAGGCTAATAACTTTCTCAAATAATAAAGTCATTTTCAAACTTGTGCCCTTAGACTTTGAGTAAAACCCTTTCAAGCAGGTGTCCGTAGGTTGATAATATAACTCATCAAAGATAATACATGTAAGTCATTAATTCATCAAGGTAAAATGTAATACAAGAAAATAAAGTATAACACAATAAGTACACATTTTAAGTCATATAACATCTATCAGCTAAGTCCTAACTTAGATTTAGCTAAGTTTCAACCTAGATTTTACGATAATATTTATTTTTTAACCCTCCAATCTTATCAAAACGCTCAATTCATAACATATTTTATATCATAGGTTATTACCCAAGTCAAGTCTCAAGAATAAGTCATAATCTACCTCGAATGTCAAGAAAACACTCTATGAACCTTGACATGATCGATTTTTCTTTTTCAAATCATCTTAAAAAGCTTTCAATCTATCAAAATCATGCTCCTCGAAAGTATATGAATTTATCAATACTCATATAACAATATAAAAGTCCAAATAAAATATCATATCAAAAAATTAATCCCGAGACCTAATGTCAAAATTTAAATTTTGTCTTTGAAATTAGTTTACACATAAGTAAGGAACTCAAAATTGAAATTTCATCAAAATAGAATTTGAATCGCCCCTAAAATTATCAAATAACAATTTCTTAACTTTAGGAGAAAAAATCTCAAATTTCATTACTCATACGCGATTAAATGATGAAATAATTGATAAATTAATAAAAAAATATCAAGTAAAAGATTAAAATCTTACCCACACGAAGAAATCTTGAAATAGCTTAAAAAATCTTTCAAAATTAAATTAAGAAGTCCAAGATCATAATGAAATTTAATTTTGTCTAGATATCAGGCGTTCTCTACGAAAGTCGCGTTCCTCCGCAAATGCGATCGATCACCTGAGCTGACCCAATGAATCACAAATATGAATCAATCCTTGTGAACTTGATGCCCCAACGCGCCCTGTATCAATAAGACCTTTGTGAATGCAGTGTGACTCTTGCGATGCGATCAAGGTTTCGCGAACGTGAAAAAAGAACTGATGTACACTAGAAACTAGTTGAGCAAACCTTTTAAGTTTTGTTCTGACCTTTAGAATTTGTTCAGAACCTTTCAAACATAAACTAATAGTACAAATCTATCATAAGACACATTTTGAACCTGTTAAAATCATCAAATCACCATTTTGGGATCAACTTGATCAAATATTGACCATGATCAATTTTAAACTTAAGAAAAGCTAAAAGTTCATCTAAGGGTCCAAAGCAACCCTGAATATCTCGAGAATTATGTTAAATCTCTAAGTAGGTCATAAATCACTCTTCAAATCTAGTGAAATCATCAGAACTTGAATTCGACATGGTCAACCCCAAATATTGACATCAATCAAACTCTTCAAATTTTAAATTTCAAATTTTCAAAACTAGAAATCTACTTTGAGACACATCTGATTACCTCGAGAATTGAGCCATTCATTTACGCAAGTCACAAATGACGTAATGAAGATACAGAAAGAATCAAAATATGAAAAACCAGCGAAAAGCTTAAAACGATCATGAGGGTCGTCATAGTTAACATATCATTTTGAATGTTTAATATATAAAAATAAAAATATCTATGTATTAGCTTTTATGTATGTATTTTTACATATTTAATGTATATAGGTCATGTTAACGAATCATATTTTGTATGTTTAATATATTAGGACTCACTTTAATTGATTTAGTATTAATTTTTTTGCATATCTAATATATTGAAAGTTATTTTATTATTTTCAATATATGAATCTTGTATATTGTTAATCCTAGCACTATTCAATAAATCACCTCTTAAGTTCCATTAAGACTTATATCATTTAAAGTCATATCAACCATCGTCACACACAATGCATACGTTTCAATTTTCTTATGATTCTTTTTCATATCAAAATACATGTAGCCTCTCATATCATTCTGAATTTTCACCGAAAGATATGTGTCATTCACTCGATACTTAATTTCTATCAAATGAATGCTTGTGTGATTCTAAATTTTGTTGCAATTGTTGAAACTTAAAATCAATCCAGTATAATTTATTTTTGAACATATTATTAATTCAGTGATGATAAAATCAATAAAATTATAGCTAATATCCCATCAATTAGTGTGTCAAAGAATAATCGTCATACTCAATATATTTTTTCATGAAAATATAAATGTCAAAACAAATAAAATGAAAAAGTCGTATCACTACAATAAAAAATGCATTTAGCGACAATTAATAGTAGTGTATATGGCATATCCACTTAATTATGAGTTAAAATAGGGATTGATTCATAAAGCGATTTATTACTGTAATTTTGACAATAAAAGTAAGATATTTTCAATAAACTAAATATCAACAACAGTATAGGTAAATTGCACTATAATATTGAGTGTTCAACAAAAAAAATTCCTAATTTAAAAATTAATAGGTTCTAACTCTAGTTGGTCAAATATTTTTTCTTAACCGATCTTTCGTAAAAGTAAATAAATGAAAAAGTCCACCAAAAGAAAAGTAATTACTCCTACCTACCCATTTACTTCCCTACTCATCAATCTAATTACACTTCTACCCATTATATCTTTTTTGGGTAATTGTCTCTTTTTTCTCCTTTTTTTTTATTTCTCTACTCTCTTTTTTCTTGTTTTTCTCGTTATTTTTTTCGTTTTTCTATTATTTTTTTCATTTATTTTCTTTCACCATAATCTGATTTCATGCCCAATTTTGACACATTTCTTTGCTTTAATTTATTTTTCTTTTTTTTCATTTGTTTTCTTATTTTTAATTTTTTTTCTCCTTTTCATTTATTTGTTTTATTCTCATATCATATTATTATTCTTCTTTTTCACTATAATCTAATTTTATATTCAATTTTAATTCCTTTATTTTTATATTTTTATTTTCTTTTATTTTTTCATTTTATTTATTTCTTATTTTTTTAATATTATTTAATTCTTTTTTTATTATTTTTTCTTAATAATTTAATTTATTTTATTTTTTTGCTCTTTTTTCTTTATCCTTATTTTTTTATTTCTAGTGATTTTCGATGGATGGAGGGAGAGCCCTCCAACTCAAGCACGAAATCAATGTTGAGTCAACAATCATCGAGAGGGGTACCACCAAGCGAGATCGAGACCAGCCCCTTGTAAAGGTATAGGGTTTCAAACCTGCGCTTCTTCAAATATCCCATAAATCTAAATAAAGTAGGGACTTCATGACTAAGAAGGGAGAAAGTTGACTTTGAGAAAGAAAAAGGGCGCCCTAGCTTCAAAAAACAGCGCTAACGAGCAAGAAAGGGGCCCTTTTGCTTTAAGAGAAGCCTTCTAGCTCGTTTTAAAGCGTTGAAGAGAGAGATAGGACATTCTAAAGATAGTTGTTGAGGAATCAATTTCTAAGTACGAGTCCGTTTTCAAGCTAACTGAATGCCTATCTGCTGCTAGTTCTGTTTCACTTTCTAAATAGAAAGGAAGAGGTCAGTCACCAATAGGAGGAGGATATGAAAGAAAGTACCAACAACCATTCCACTTGAGAGAGGAAGCACTGGCTCTTATCGAAATTGATCTTTTGGCCATTACAACATTACAATCAGCTTCTTACTTCTTTCCAGAAAGATTTTTTGCTTCTTAAGATTCCGTTTATGGCTATTATATAAAACATCTATCAGTGGCCGAATTTAAATCAATCATACGAGTATGCTATCTCACTACCCGTTAATCTGAGTTCTCAAAAGCGACTGAACCAGCCACTCAGATGAGACTCCTGCTGAAAAATATTCTTTTTTCGACAAAACCTGCTACCAAGCTTTGACAAGTCGCTAACTTGCTCATTTTGTGTTACAAGCACCTTGGTCACATCTAAATCCCTATTCAATTGTTCTATTTGGAACAGAAAGAAAAAGATCTTTTGCGGGAAGAATCGAGGCCAGCGTAAAAGCACAGAAAGGGAAGCAACTTGTCCACAAGCTTGATGTTCAAATAGTGATCTTTTTTTCCTAGTAGCTAGTTTTGAGTTCCCCTAGTTCAGCTACTCGAGGGCAAATCAATGTTCATAAGGCACTAAGCTACTGACGGTTAGTTAGGCAAGAAAGAGTTTCAAGTCAGGTTTTGAAAGATGATCTGTGGGATGGTTGTAGTTCATAAGTGAAGGCGCGAAGCGCTAGGCTTTTTTCTCCTTTTTATTTCATTCTTATCAAATTATTTTTTTCATAATCTAATTTTACATACCTTTTTGGCTTCTTTATTTTTATTTTTTCCTATATCAATAAAGAAGATAACTAATATAGTACATTTCTTTATATCTCTAAAAATAACTTACTAGCAAATAATATACCAAATTAGTAGTTGTTGAAGTATATTATTGCGGTATACTATAATATACATATGGTACATATCATATACTGACAGGATATCGTATAAAATCGATTCATTTCTTCAAAAAATATTACTCAATCATCTATGATACCCACATGGTATATTATATACTAATAGGGTATCATAGAGGACTGAAAGTTTATTCCTTCAAGAAAATCACATGGCATCTATGATATCAACATGATAAGGTATCATAGATGACAGATTTATTCATTCAACAAAAATACTACTTAGTCCTTTATGATGTCCACATGGTATATATCATATATTGATAGGGTAGCATAAACGACTTGCTGATTTCTTCAAAAGTAAACATTCATCAATCATCTATGATACTCACATGATATATATATATATATATATATATATATATATATATATATATATATATATATCATATATTGATAAAGTATCATAAAAGATTGTTCATTCCTTCAAAAAAAAAAAAAGAGTCCAGTCCTCCATAATACCAACCTGGTATATGTCATATATTGAGAGGATATCATACAGGACATGTTCATTTTGATATTTTAATTTTTATATCTCTTTTAACAAGTTTTACTTGTAAATAAAATACAAAAAATAGAATCATACTTCAGATATAAATTTTGTTTGCATTTGAAAAAATTTAAAAATTATAAAATATGTTTCTGTTAACTTATATTTTAATAAATAATTTTGTGTCTTAAGTTTTTTATGATACTCACATGGTATATATCATATACTCACAGGGTATCATAAAGACTGGTTCATTTCTTAATCAAATACATCTATGTCCTATATGATATCCACACGGTATATTAATATATTGACAGAGTATTATGAAGGACTATTTATTCCTTCAAACAAAAAAATTATAAAATAAAATACAAAAAATAGAGTTTAAACTTAATTTTGATGTTTTAATTTTTATATCATTTTAGCAAGTTACTTTTGATTAAAAAAAAGTTACAAAAATAGAGTCATATTTTTTATACAACTTTTATTTTCATTTGTAAAAGAAAAAAAATTATAAAAATATATCTTCTATTAATTTAGAGTTTAATAAATGTCGAGGGTCAATCAAAAATAACTTCTCTACCTTCAAAGGTAGGGGTAAAGTTTGCGTACACTCTATTATCTTCAGACCCCAAATGTGAAATTACAATGCGTATGTTGTTGTTGTTGTTATTGGAGTTTAATAAATAAGCTTGAGACTTGAGTATTTTTCTCTTAATTATTTCTTATTTATTCCTTCGGGAAAAGAGCTATATCGACAGGGTATCATAATATACAAATAGATTATCATAGAAGACTAATTTATAGTTGTTGCCACGCTAACCTCATACTGACGTTATGCACAAATAAAGAAGGCATAGGCAGACCTGTAACTACTTTGGGCCGAATGAGTACTTGAAAATTAATCAATAGGTAAGCAAATCATGATAATTAATTTGCTTATATGGGCAATTTATGTACTTTCTCCTTTAATAAATTACCAACTTTCGAATATTATTCTAACAAAATTGGGCCAAGCACAAAGTCTTTTTTCAAGATTATGACAAGATCAAATAAATTTCTATTATCAAAGCCCAAGTCATGTTCCAAACTATTTTGCAAAAATACAGTGTACATATTCAATATATGTAAAATACACTACATTATTTTCACTAACCACTTCACTTCATATATACCTTTTCATGTGTCGTATACATATATTGCTCCCTATTACTATATACACCATACATACACTATTCTCTATATCATATATACTACTTTATACACCCCATATACTTCCTTGCATATCATGTGCAATGCTTCATATTTTACTTTATATATGCCTAGATATTTTTTTCTTGTACCTTATATACACCATATATACCTTTTATATATCATACACTATTTTTGTTCTCACATATAATTTTATATAATATATACCTCATACATCATCTTCACTTCACAACTACTATATAGAAGTGCGGTGAAGCACATAGCTGTCTGTCGACGTGTGTATTTCTCGTCATTTTTTTATATTGTAAGAGCATTTTTGTCATTCTTATGTATTTTCTTCATTTTAATTAGTTTATTTTAATTTTTTCAATCGATTAAATATTTAAAAATTAAGTAAAAAACACTATAAATTACAATAATTAAGAACTTAAAATATTTAGAAGACATTAAAAATTTGGGTGACTCTCAATTCTATCAGTGCCGCGCATAAATTGAGACATAAGAAGTAACATATATTATTTGAAAAGACGTAAAAATTATTATAAATTCTAATAATTAACATTTTAAAAGACATAAAAAATTTAGTTGACTCTCCAAATTCTATCAATGCCATATAAATTAGAACAGAGGAAGTAACATATATTACTTGAAAATTACGTAAAAATTACTATAAATCATAATAATTAATAATTTAAAATATATAAAAATTATATAACAAATTTGGTCGACTCTATAAATTTCATCAGTGCCTCATAAATTGGGACAGAGACAATAACATTTTCTAAAAATTTGTAAAAAGTTGTTAATTATTGTGATCCTCGGATAGATTTTGAGGAAGGCCTAACTCTTTCCCCCAATTTTGAAATGATCAAGTGAGGAATTGTAAGGGAAAAGAACACCCCATGTCCATTAGGCCAAAGAAATTTCACCTAAATGGCCATTTTCAAAATAATGTCATAGGGTAGCCACTCGGCCATTTTAATTTCATCCACTAGTCATTTCTAGTAACTGTATAGAATGTGTATAGAAATTGTATAGTTGTTATATAAAATATATATTTATATAAGATATATATAGAAACCGTATAGAATATGTATAAAAACTGTACAGTTGTTGTATAAAATACGTATTCGAATAATAATTGGGGAAAAGGACATGGCATGGCCACTCGACCAAAGTAATTCCATCAAAAATGGTCTTTTCAAAATAATGTCATTATATAGCCACTCGGCTATTTAAATTTCATGCGCTGGTCATGTATAGAATATATATCAAACCTGTATAATTGTTGTATATGATATACATTTGTATAAGATTTCTATAGAAATTGTATAAGATATGTATAAAAACTATATAATTATTGTATATAATATGTATCTATATATGATGTGTATAGAAATTGTATAATTGTTGTATATAGGATGTGTATAGAAATTATATCATTATTGTATAAAATATGTGTAGCGACTCCAGCGTTCGCGAATTGGCTAGAATGTGGAACTTTTAATCGCTTGGCTATTTGCTGGGATTTATTTTGGCCGACTGGCCATTTATGTCCTTGAGCTAAAGATTGCATAAAATGTGTATAAAAAGTGTATATTTATTGTATAGAATATGTATCTGTATATAATATGTATAAAAATTTGTATTATTGTTGTATAGAATCTGTATATGTATACCATGTGTATAAAAACTGTATATTTATTGTATAGAATATGTATCTGTATATAATATGTATAAAATTTATATTATTGTTGTATAGAATATGTATATGTATACAATGTGTATAAAAACTGTATTATTATAGTATAAAAATATATTTATCACGATTGTATATGTTTTAAAAAATATATCATTATTGATTATATACTTATTACATACAAATTATACAAAAAAATAGATGTGAAGAATTATAGTGCATTAATTTTTTTTCTAACTATCTCCATCAAATTAAAAGGAAAAAAAAGAGTATAAAATTTTATCTAATTATAAAAAGAAAAGAGAGCAGCCAATAACAGAGTAGAAATAATATATTTTTTAATGAAAAGGAACCATAGAAAACAAAGCAAAAAAAAAAAAGATTAGCGAAACAAAAATAGGGAAAGTCAACGCCAATCTCAGTCAACAATGACTGCAAATTGGCAATTGAAATAGTTGGGTCATTTGCTGGAAATTGTTTGCACCAAAGTGCCAATTCTGTCCTTATCCCTTGTTGTAAGGGGGAAGAGAGGGTCTTGGTCCATGTTTAACGCTTGCTAGACTATCTAATTCCTATTTATATTATGGGAAAGGGCCAAAAATGCATTGGATTATCTGCAAAATGTCTAAATATATTCTTCATCTACTTATTTTGTTAAAAATATCTCTCTTATTACATTTTTGGTTCGCTTATGCCCTTTGACTAGCAGTCAACATTGGATTTTAAAAATAAGTTATTTAAAATCCACATGGCATTTTATTGCTGGTCTAAATTTAAACTCTAACCCAATTAAATTTTTATTTTCTTATTTATACTTTTCAAATTTATTTTTCGTGAAAAAAGCTGACCTCCAGAGGTTGATTTTTTTCTTAAAATGTCAAAATTTAAAATTGGAGCAGTAATAAAATGTCATGAATTTTAAATAAACTTGTTTTAAAATTTTAATGTTGACGTTATTAGTCAAAAAAATAAGTGAGCCAAAAATGTAATCAAGGGGTAATTTTAACAAAATAGATGGATGCAGAGTATATTTAATTACCTTTTGCAATAGTTCAGCGGTATTTTTTATCATTTTTCCAATATATATATATATATATATATATATGTTATATTATTCAATTGTTGACACAACAATAAATTTAATATTTCAAACATTCTTATTCATGATATTAATCTGATTGAAGATCATTTTGGGAGGCAATATTTATTCATTGGAATGGATATGTAGTCGTAATATATATGTGGTTAAGAAGCTTGAACCTCTCAACCTAAAGAAGAGTCGTATAGAGAAAAAAAAAGAAGGTAAGTAGGCAGGTAGAGCCTTCTCAAATTCTAAACATATAAAGGTAAGAGGGAAGAATATATTCATTTTTGGGAATAAATTCCTTCAAGGAGTATAAAGATGCTTGAAATCTAAGCAAACATATTGCACCCAGAAAGTTTGTCCAAAACCACCCTAAAGAACCAAGCATACCCAAATCCAATCCAATCAGCCGCTTTTCCCTCTAATTTCTTATTATTTTAATTATCATTCATACTTCTTTATTACTACTATAATATAATATATAATTTATGTTTTCCAGGCAGACTAGGTATTAAAGTCTAATGAAATCGCATACTATAAGCAGCACTAAAAGTTGAGTTTTAACTTTTGAATGCTTTTGATATATAATATACATGTATTTAAACATGAATTTCGCTCTCTCCTCTAACTTTAAAAAAAAAACAAGAATAACACAGTTAACTGAAATTGTTTTAAAATTTTAAATCGTGATGAAAGCATCCGGTTATTTTTCAAACAAAATAAAATGAAAGTGTAAAGCGATCCATCCCCCTTTTCCTTTTTAATATATAAATCTTTTCCTCATTTATTCAGTGGTCAGAATAATATAGGCCTGAATGAAACTGTTAATTTACATTGTAAATAACATTCATTTTAGGTAGTATTAGTAATAACGATTATTAATTTGGAGAGAAAAATAAATTTAAGTTGAAGGAAGGAGATTTGAAGAATAGAATCTTTCAATTGATTGTGAAAGAAGAAAGCATATATTCCTTTGGGAGGTGGGGTTGAATAGGATGAGCCCTTCTCTTCTTTAGATATTTTATATAGTTACTTATTTGCATGGCCACGAGGAAGAGAAAGTGAAAGCGCTAGAGATAAAAAGGGGCCGAATTAAATTTTTATTATTTATAATTGCTCTGGTGAGAGTTTGTTAATTTCTTTTTTATTGGATCAATCAAGTGGAAATATTTTTGGTTAATAATTACAGTGAGACTTGAAATTAAAGTATGTGCATTGCATAATCTAGATAACATTTATAACTATATGGATTATTAAGTTTGTCTTTCATTTGTTATAAGCAGTGGCGAATTAGAGGCAAAATTATGGGTGATGTGAACGCGTGATCTCTCTATAAAATTATATATTTTTAAAATTGATATAATATTATATTTTGTTATTCATACTACAATAAATCTAAATGGTGCATTCGATTAAATGTTGGTCTATTGTCCTTGAAGACTAGTGATTAATTTTCACCTAATACAATTTTTCTTAATTTTTTTAGTGGTGCACTCATATTCTTGAAATTCTAAATTCACCTCTGGAGTAATTTTCTTGTTTGGGATCATGAAAGTTTATTAACTCAAAATATAGATAGAGTCATTGGGGCATGAAATTGGAGTACTATTAGGGGTGTACATGGATCGGGTTGGTTCGAATTTTTTAAATACCAAACCAAATTATTAATGTCAGGTTTTTAAATTTATAAACCAAACCAAATCAATAAAAGTCGAATTTTTCAACCTCGGGTTTTTTCAGTTTCCTCGGATTTTTTGAATTTTTTTGGGTTTTTTCCGGTAAAGTCTTCAGACAAATATATAATTAACTTGTGCTTCAAATATTTCTTTATTCCGAGCAAAATACAACTATCTAAGGTATTTCTTAAAAAAATAACACAAAATATATTCATTTTATTTGGAATTTATGAAGTGAGTGATGACAATAAAATATTCAACCAAAAAAATAATGAAATCGCATAGGATAAATATTGCATATTAATAAATCATAATAAAAATAATCATAATTTAAAAGTATTAAGTCATGCTAAAATAAGTCTAATAAGTATTAACTACATGACTAAATATTAAACAGAAAAATAAATTAGTTTATGCATTTATGTAAAATTAAAGAATAAATATCTAACATGATTGTCATTCCTAGTGTTGGATTGAATAATCTTTTGTTAACATTCATATTGATTTGGGTTTTATTTGAGTTACTAATATATATAGGTTGTAAAAAGACTTATTGAACCATTTAAAATTCTATGTTTAAACTTGAAATAATATATTGAAAGATAAAACTATGAAAAAGTTGAAGAAATATTTATAAATTACATCACAATAAATATTTTTATGTATAAATATTTTTAAAAATAGTATATATGTAATATCGGGTTGGTTCGGTTCGGTTTGACTTTTTTTAGTTAAAACCAAACCAAACCAATTATAGTCGGGGTTTTTTTTCAATACCAAACCACTAATTAGTTTTTTTTTGCGGTTTGATTCGATTTACGGTTTGATTCGATTTACGATTTGATTTTGTACACCGCTAAGTACTATTATATGTACCTAATTTTAGGGGTGTGCATCGGTCGGTTCGGTTCGGTTTTGTATATTATCGGTTTGGTTTATCGGTTATCGGTTTGTAAACATGCAAAACCGATAACCAAACCAATAAGATATTCGTTATCGGTTTTTGGTTAATCGGTTTTTGGTCCTTAACGGTTCGGTTATCGGTTTAACCGATAAGAAAATGCTCCTATAATATTTTTGATTTCTCTGATTTTCTTCTTCATATATAGACTACTTTCATGCATAAACCTCTATAAAAATTAAAAGCATAAGCAAATTCAAATACGTTATTACTAAAATAAACTTATTTTCTTTCTTATTAAGTAGAAAACTTGAATACAGTAGCAACAGTAGCAATTTCTGGAAAAAAAAAGCAACATTGATAGGTAGAATGCTATCAAACCAATGACTTTAGAAAGAAAACAACAACACTAAGACAACAACTATAAAATGCAAAAAATAATAGGGTATATATTTAAAATCTAAAGCCACTATTATACAATTATGAATAAAAATATAATCTAAATATAATCTTATTGGGTTATCGGTTTAACCATTAACTAAAATCTTAAAACCGATACCGAACCGATAGCCCAATAATTTTTTTTACAAAACCGTTTAAAAACCATTAACCCAATAACCCAATACCAATAAACCAATAATATTTTTATCGGTTCGGTTTATCGGTTAAACCGGTTTTTGCACACCCCTACCTAATTTTAACTAAGAACTAAGGTGTGCTAGAAATAAGTGGTGTATGTATAGGTAAAAATAGATTATAGCTAGATAGAGTAGATATGTAAAGTAAAGAGGTTACTCTACTAAATAAATATTCATTCAATGATTAAAAGTGCGTGGCAAGTAGTTACATTAGTGGTTTGAATAAACATGCATGCAAAAGCTAAGGTAATAAACAGACTTAAAGGGGAATGAGTCGACAATCTTCTATTCCACAAAAGTGCCTGAGAGGTGTAGAGTTTGAAACTCCCAAGAAAAGCATTATACTACAACTTATAAAAAATAAAAAATAGGAGAAGAAAACAAAGAAAAGAAGTTTGGCCTAGAAAGAAAAGCTGCACATTCTGTAACTGCTTTAGAATTCCTGTTGGTTAGACACCTTAATTACCAATTAATCCAAGTACCAACCCTGGCCAGTCATCAATTTAATTTATTATTCTCTGTTTACCTCATTTGATTTAGCACAAAAATTTTAATTTTTTTTTTGAAATTTGTGAACTAAAACACTTATTCACTATTTGTATGGCTCTAAATTATTTCATTAAGGATAAAAATAAAATTTTAAAGTTAACTTTTTTGTAATTATAAAAAAATGTGATATTCTTATTGGAACGAACTGAAAAAGAAAATGTGTCATATAAATTGAGACAGGGGGAGTACTTAATATGTGTCATATCTTGTCACTTATAAAATACTCGCCTTCCTTCACTTCCTTCCTTCACTTTTACTTGTTCACAATCTCAAAAATAGATTTTCGCTTTTACTTGTCACTTTTACCATACAAGAAAAGACAATTATCTTTTTTCATATTTTACTCTTAGCATTAATTACATATTTCTCAAATTATTTTTCAAGATCAAATACTAAACATTAATTAATATGGATATGGTAAAATACTCATATCAATCATTATTTCTAGTTAAAGTGAACAGATAGAGTAATTATATATAAGAATATTAAAAAAATATACGCATTCATTGATAATTTAGTAAAATACTACGTAGTAATTAATATGTTATATAAATTAAATTACGCTAATAGTGTAAATAATCTTTACACCATTATTACAAATAATGTAAACTCTAAATCCATATCTTAATATACTTAGTACTAGTAGGTATATTTGGCTTACATACATCCAGCTCCAGTATGGTTTACTCCAATCTTTTAAAAGTCCGGGGGGGGGGGGGGGGGGGGGGGGTATTTTGGCTATTCTAGGGCAAGGCGCTAATAGTCTCACAAATTCTTTTATTAAGAAATAAAAATGAATTTAAAAATATATCGATATGGTATGAAATTCAAAATAGAAGATTCCAAAAACTAACTTCAAAGTGTCGATATAATACATATGTACATTGCAATATATTAAAGCTATCAAACTTTAAATTGTAGATACACTTTATAAATAATGCTAATCAAATATATACAAAAAAAGGAAAAGTTTTGAAATAAAATATTTTAACGTCGGTAGGATGACACAATCGTCAAAATGTCATAAAAATACAAAAAAAAAAAATATTACCGCAAAAATTCAGTGAGGACTAATTATAATTTGAATAGAGAAAATAACTTTATAACTTCTTTCTTTGTGGTTAATTTATCGATCTCCTATAAACTATCATATAGATATATAGGAATTATGTTCGATGTTAAAAACACTTTATGCAAACCATTTTCAGCTGTCATACATAACTCATAATTAGCTGCCAACAAATAATTTCCAGCGACATTTTACTTTCTAATTGTGGAAAATAGGAAATATGTTCGATGTTAAAAAAAATGATTTGGGTTTTTTTTCTTTTTAAATTCACTTATAAGTATTCAGAAAATAAAAATAGTAGCAATTTCGAATGTTCATATAGTTAACAGGTGATATATGATATTCAAAATATTGAAACCCACCTGAAAGTATTGATTCAAATAGATTTTCGGTTTCATGCAAACAGATCAATAAAGTATTAGCATTTCTTCACCTCAAAATATTAGGCTATTTAATTGTTTCTATACATACTATGTGCTGGGTACTAATAATTTTTTTCTACAAAAAATGTAAAATTGACAATAATAATTGAAGGTCATATAAATATTAAACATTCTGAAAATAAACGAAATGATCTTTTTGTTTCGTTGGTTTAAAATTTCGAGGGGTCATTTAATTCTCATTCAAATAGGGAAAAGTTACTGTCTATTTTTACTTATCCACTGTATTAAAATTAGATGTTCAATAATACTTATTCAGTTTGAAAAATTAATAGATAATTTGCATATTTGTGCTCATTTTACCCTTGATATTAAATATTATTCCCTCTGTTTCAAAAATAATGACCTATTTTGACTTGACACGGAATTTAAAAAAATAAAGAAGAATTTTAAATTTTGTGGTCTTATATTAAAGTTAAGTCAAATGTACCAAAATATCCTTTAATCTTGTGGTCTTAAACATGCCACGTGGAAAGTTGAAATTAAAGTGTTGTCAAAAAAGAAAATGGTCATTCTTTTTGAAATGGACTAAAAAGAAAAGTAAGTCATTCTTTATGAAACAAAGAGAGTATTCATTATGCAATGCATTTTTCAAAGTATTAAATTTATTATATTCAAAGGCTGGTATTGTAAAATTACTCTATTACTTATTATTTCTTAAAATATGTGTGAAGTCAATAGTGAACAAGTATTGTTAGACCGAGAAAGTATTATTTTTCAAATCCAGAAACGAGAGGAGAAAATATTCACATCATTAATTGGCAATGCCCAATAGGTAGTTGTCACATAGGTGTTCGATCACAGTTTGGTTCCAAAATCATTTTTACCTCAAATACACTTTTTTTTTTAATTCATGTGACACTTTTCTTTTTATTTAGTCCCAAGGAAAATGTTATTTTTCTTTTATAATTAGAAAGAATTTAATTTTAATTTTTTTACCTTTAATGAAATGATTTATAACTACACAAATGTCTAAAATTTATTTTAAACCACAAATTTCAAAAAAATTTCATCCTTTTTTAAACTTTGTCTCAAATTAAACGGGTCATATAAATTGATAGAGAGAAAATATAAAGAAAAACAAAGTCAGAAAATACACGCACACTAATAAAATATTGGCGGTGTGGTACAAGGATCTCAAACATTTGTGTTTGGTCATCCTATTAAATCATTTCCCTAATTTATATTTTCTCCGTCCCAGTTTATGTGATACTTTATCCGTTTTACTCACAAAATTTTGTATAACTCATTTTAAATTATACTCCCTCCGTCCATTTTTACTTGTCCACTATACTAAAAATAAATGTCCAACAATACTTGTCCAATTTATGAAATTAAGAGATAATTTTACACTTAGTTCCTAATTTACCATTCATTAATTATAGTCATTTCTCTATTACATTTTTCAAGACATTATATTTATTATATTCAAAGGGTGATATGGTAAAATTACCCTTTTATTTATGATTTCTTAAGAAGTGTGCAAAGTCAATAGTGGACAAGTATTGTTGGACGGAGGGAGTAATGTATTGGGTAAAGATCCTCGAGGGTTGCAGAACGGAGCAATGGGACCTCTCTCGTGAAAAAGGTGCTCCATGGTTGTCTGTCATCGAAGGAACTCCCGCCTAAGACTATCTCGAAGGGAACACCATTTGATGGTATCACCTCTCTTTGAAGGGCTAGCTCAAATGACGTGGAAGAAAAGGTTAAGGGATAAATGCGTCAGACATATCAGGTGCGCAGACGCGTAGTCTATCAGCTATTGCAGAGGATATTTGCTGGCACCTGCAACAGATTGGAATCATGGAGCTACTTCTTTAGCTACAGTACTATAGCGATTCATTGGGGAAACCGTCCCATTGGCTACAAGCCATTCACACTCTATTAATAGTGATTTTTCTTCATTTGTAACGCATTTGATATCTGATCCTAAGCAATACAATGCACTTTTTACTTGTTTTACCAAGCATTAACATTTTCTTTACGTCCTTGCATGTTTTACTTACATTTTACTCTCGTCGAAGGAGTCCTATCTTTCAAGGAATGTCGACAAGGGCTCCGTTCCACAAATTTTCACTTGATTATTGTTCTGCTTTTACTTCGTTCACATTTACCTTTAGCTATTCGTTAAATAGATAATTAATCTACTGGCAAATAAATCTTAAACAGAGTTAGATTTAATATGCGTGCTCTTGACCTCATACACAAACTCAACTGTACAAATTTTAGCGTCCATCGTGGGACCAGAGTAGTTGTGTGTGAATCTGACGTGGTTATCTTACTAGTTTGGTTATTTATGTTTATCTTACGCAGAATGGCAAAGAAAGATGAGAGATGTGTGGACTCTGATATGGAGACACTCATAGCAAGACTTGTCGCGAATATGATGAGGAAAATCATCCTGTTGGAAGGAGAGGTAGCGGAAAATCGAAAGACGCTAGACAGAATGTTGGCTTGTAAAAGGATAAGCAGTTAAACCCACGTGGGGCCTGAACCGGATGGCCATTTGTTTGAAGTTTATAGAAGAGAGCTCGAAGTTGGCTTCACAAAGATCATGCACTCTCAGTTAGATCAAAAATCAGAGTCACAAAAATGCAATGTCAGAGCCTACATAAATAGACTAGGCTCTATTGGCGAGACCGGCTCCTCGCGCCCCAACATAAACCAACATAAACCAGAAACCCCAAGTGGGCAAGGCTTCCAGACACGAGCAATGGCAGAATTGCGCTAAGGCAGAGTGGATGCCGGCAGACATCGAACCGACCATCCTTCACCAAGGTCTACCAAATGAAAAAGTGTTCTAAAGCACGAGACGGCCTCGAGCGCAGGCAGAAATGATTCTAAATTGCCTTAGAAATAACTCAAACTATTTTGCTTTGCCTCCTCTGTGTGAGCATGGGATTGGCTCTGATGTGTCCTGGGATCTTGGGGATACACCCAGTCAGGCGCAGAGGGAGCGGGCTCACGAGGATGGTAGAAACAGAGAGAGAGAGCCGAAGAAAATAAATGGCAATAACACTTTGATGAGAACGTAGGCGAAAATACTCTTTTTTTCTCAAGCTAGTTTTATCGTGCGATAGATTTTTCTTGTGAAATTTTTAACCAGGTAGCGTCAAACGTTGTCAATACAAAACTAAAGTTCTATTTTTTTCTAAAACTTGTAAAAATCGAGCGCCTCAAGCGCGACTCTGAACTCTCTGTTCAAAAAATGAATGGGCCAGTCTCTTGATTCTTGATGTTTGAGTTAGTTACCCTTCTACTGATTCATAGCAAAAACTAACTTTACAACGCGAGGATGAGATTGGGCCTCAGCCACCGTAGGCTAATACGGGGACTTACTGTCGAACCATGGACTAAAAAGAGTCTCACCGCACTTAGAATTCACTCTCTAACAGGGACTCATGCCCAAAATGCCAGTACCCATAACGATGCACTAAGCACTAGGGACTACTGGCGGAGCGAGCAAAGGTCCCTACAATTAGGACTTGGGATTAATTTAGAAAAGGCAATTAAGCCGATAACCGCTACAGTAAAACCACGATGAAATTATCACTTTTAAAAATTTAAGTCAAATTAATTATTTTTTCTTCATTTTACCTTTAGTGTAATTTTTCTCGAAGACTATAAAATTCTTGATTATGGGGTGTTATTACATTTTGAAGTTGTTCATTTAGTTTCATTATTCCTAGGTTTCTGTTTATTTTCTACTCATTTTTGTTGATATTTTGGTAAGGTGATTTTGACAATTGCATACTTATTAGTGGAGCTGACACATAAATTGAGTAAACATTTAATAGAGAGAAATTATAGCTTAGAGCAGTAATAACTTCAACGTCAAAAGGGGCTAATTGAGCTTGCCACCTTGCAAATATCATTTTAGAAGCATCGTGTTTAAAATCTTTATCAAACATATATTTAACAGATTGAGCATCTGTTTTTATTAAAAACTTTTGGTTATAAAGATCGTCTTGAAATTTCAAAACACATTTAACAATGCAGAGCATTTTATGGGCCACAGTAGCATATTTTTTCTGGGCCTCAGTCCATTTACCAGAGTAAAATCTTATCAAATACTCTTTTGTATCATTGGGGTTGATTTGCTTCAGAATCCCACCATAACCGATATTGGACGCATCCTTCTCAATAACCTTTTTCCAAGTAGGATTAGCTAGGCTTAAACAAGGTAAAGACTGAACAGGAAGTTTAATATTCTTTACCAAAGCAGTATGACTATTAGTCCAAGGAGATTTATAATCCTTTTTTAGCCGGTCATATAAAGGGGCTAAATCGCGGGATAGATTTTTATAGAAAGGGGATATGTAATTTAAACTTCCCAAAAATCTTTGCAATTGAGTTTTATCAGTAATGATATCAGGAAATTTTGATGCAAAATCAATCGCCCTTTGAATATGCGTAACCTTTCCTTGACAAATATGATGTCCTAGAAATCGGACTTCAGTTTGAAATAAACTCATTTTTGGTTTTGATATTACCAAACCATTTTGAATAACAATTTTCAAAAGTTTTGGAAAATACTAGAATATCATCAATATAAACAATGATAAAATCTAGATATGGATTGAAAATATAATTCATAATTTTTTGAAACTTGGATGGAGCATTTTTTAAACCAAAAGGCATTACATTCCATTTGTATTGCCCAAAAGGTACATTAAAAGCAGTTCTATAAGAATGCTCTTTAAAAATCTGGATCTGCCAATAACCTGATTTTAAATCAAATTTTGAAAATATATTGGCGTCATATAATCTTGATCAACGATCTCTTTTGTTGGGAATAGGATATCTTACCCATTTCAAATATTTATTTAAGGGTTTATAATTTATGACTAACCTAGGAACGCCACGTTCCTTTTCTGCCGCATTATTAACATAAAAAGCAGTATAGGACCAAGGAGATTTGGAAGGTTTTATCAAACCCTTTTGTAATAAATTATCAATTTCTTTTTTGCAGAATTTCACTAACTCGGCATTCATCTGGCAAGGACGGGATTTAGTGGGAATATTATCTTCTGAAAAATTATCCTCATAAAGAAGGGTAACAATGTGCTTCTTTCGATTCCAAAAAGCACTAGGATGATTAGCGCAGATATTAACGGCCATCTGTTCGGAAATTAATTTGATCTTTTCCCTTACTTTAGTAGAATTCATAGAGCCGAATATATTCAGACTAAATACTTCCAATTGTAAATAATCAACATGCTTTTGTTTCATATTAATAAGAGCATTAATATCTCTCGTTACTGGATCTGTAACAAAAGTATAACTTATTTTATTATCTTTATACGTAGCAGAAAATCCTTTTGAATCTATATAAGTAAAAGGATAAATAGCATTTATAAACGGGGTTCCAAGTATAATTGGAGGGTATAACTGATTTTTTACCAGAAAGAAGAAATGAGGAATGCAAACCTTGTCCTGACAAATATTAGTATTAGACAGTTTATACTTTATATCTAAAGCATGTCCTGAAGCGGATTTAACCATATGAGTGGTTTTTTGAAAATATTTTGTAGGCACTAAGCCTTCCTGAATGCAGCTAACATCAACACCACTATCAATCATGGCAATATTAGTGATGGAAGAACTATTATCAATCAAAATAGTACATTTAACATACCATTTATGAGCAGTAATAACTTGCATAAGTCCTAAAAACATATCATTTTTAGGGTCTGGTTCAGAAATATTGTTTTTAGGGTCTGGTTCAGACATATCTTTTTCTTTATTTTTTGAAGAAGTGTAATCATTTTTAACAACAGAATTATTAGTCTCAATCTGAGTAATTTTATGATCGAAAATGATTTGATTTTGTTTAAGAGATTTGATCTCCTTTTTTAAATTCTCAATTTCTTCTTTTAAATCAATCAAAGAGGAATTTCTTTCGGAAAATTCATTTTTACTCATAAGACGGTTATCAACCTCTTTTAAAGAATAAGGAGTAAAATATTCAAAATCATCCCTTTTATTATCAGGGAGTCTAGAAGAACTTGAACTAGCCTCATTAGTGGTAGCTAGATTGATGATTCTTTCACGAAGTTTGTTATCAGAAACTTCTTTTAAAAGTTCGATCACGTTGTCAGAGGTGATCGTGTTAACACCAAGATCTTGGAATTGTGATTGCAACTTATAAATCTCATCGTCTTCACAGTTGCAAGTATCACCTTTGAAGTAGTACAATGATCATTACCTTTATTATTATCTGAAAAATCAAGAAGTTCTATATCAGAACCTGAATTAGAATCGGAGTAATCTGCATCCGAACCAGAAGTGTATAACAAACCATACACCTTATCAAAGGTCTCATCATCTAATTCTAAAGTTTTTAACTTAGTAAACTTACAATTGGGGGCTATATGACCAAAGTTTCCACACTTATAACATTTGATTTTTGACAGATCTCTTCCTGATCTATCTTTGGTAAATCTAGTAGATTTGCGAAGGCTTTTTCTAGCTTCACGTTCTTCCTTAGTCCTATGTCTAGATTTCCTTTTCCTGTGAGATTCTTCAGTTCTAGAGGACTTATAATATCTGCTTTTGTCTTTATTATAAGCAGAAAGTCCGGGTAAACCAAACTAAGTGCAAAAGTCTCCAAGCTGAGATCTTTCTTTAAGCTTATCCATCTTAAGCTGTCTGGACATAGATAATTCATTACACAGATTTAACCCTTCTTGAGTGCAAACTCCAATAAGCTTACCATAGGTATAATCTTTGTAGGGAATTTCAGTATGACTACCCCTTAGAGTTTTTCGAACTCTTTCAGCAAATAAGGAGGGAAGCCCATCTATAAACTTGGCTTTCCAATGATCATATTTGTTTTCAGGCAATTTGTAATGACCCTTCCGGTCATTTCCACGTTTAAGTTTTGAAGTCAAGCAAATCGACAAAAGATATCGTAGGATCTTTAACAAATTTTTTGAACTTTGGGTCAAATATCTCAGGGCTTTTCTCCCAATATATAAAGAGTTAGATGTCCCCCGAGATAGCAAATCGAAGGTCTACGAGTCTAGTTTCCAACGCACAAAACCTCACGTCCAACTGATCTCGGAGTAAAGAGTTATGACTGTTTTACCGCGGACTGTCTGGCAGAAAACGGGTTGCGAACCGGGTCGCGAATCGGGTCGGGTTAAACTCGATTTAAGCCTCGACTTCACGTTTTAAAACGCCATTTCAGTCCCAAAACAGTTATAAAAAATAAGGGAGGGTCCCGAGAGAATTCTTGAGTATCGAAATCGTGCGTATTTGAAAATATTTTATTTAAAAGTCGAAGGTGGAAGGAAGTTATATTATATTATTATTACCTTTGAAAAATATTTTAACGGAGATAGTAAATTTAGTTATGTTAAAATTTACTATTATAATATAGTAGGTTTTATTCAAAATAATTTTCTATGAATTATGGTATATTTAAAATATTATATTTATTTTACCACGAATTTATGCAATACCCGAGTATATACTTAACGGGATGGATTGGTTGCCACCTCCACTTCCACGTGGAAGTGAAGTAGGGCAGCAACCATGTGGTGGCATTGACTAAGAAAGTAATATATATAGGGTGATGTTAGGTAGAAACACAGTTTATTATTTTTGGCCACAAATTGTATCATATGTATGAACAAATGCCTAGAACTTTAGGAATTTGTTTGGCAGCAATTAACGTGCTTATAATTTACACGGATTCAACAATAATTTCTCCCTTAGTTAAAAAGTTGTTCTTCCAAATATATTGTGTTAAGATACTGTGTTAAGGAGGGGAAATGATGATTGGTTGGTGTTTTAGTTAAAGCACCACAAGAAATCAATTATCTACGTCAAGTTATTCAAGCCCAAATCCGATTCGGATTTAATTTTGGATTTTCTCGGAGTGGTTCGAGCTTGGACATCATCTTAGCAGCTTGTCATCGGACGACAGGTAGGTTACGGTTTAATTTCCCTAGACTCCGCATATATAGAATAAAATTGTATTAATGGACATCCTTGGGTTAGTTTATTAGGTTGGTACCACAGACCTTGAACGCTTTATTCATATCCGCCTACTTTTGTTTCTCCGTTGTTTGTAGTATTTGCCGTTATATTTTATTTACCCTTGTGGTCCTGTGAGGCCTTGTTGACTCTGGAACATAGAAGGTGGGATTTTGGGAATGTCCGCGAGCCCCGAGCATAGAATTATCCTTCTAGGCTGGTTATGCTTGCTGAGTAGCTGTGGGCCTGTGCAGGGTCGATAGGTTGATTGTGAGCTGCGGGGTAGCTATTGTGTGTGATCATACCATTTCCATGCATATAAAGAGGTTTTATCTGTGTTTTACTGTGGTTTTGGCTTCGGGCCTACTGGCACTGTTTTCTAAACCTTGCATGGCCCGGGGGGCCCATTTTTGATGGAAATGATTTGGAAATGGTTGATTTCACTTGTGGAGATTTTTGGGCAAGAAAGTAAAAATTATGTTTAAAATCATCAGTTTTATGATTATCGCTAGACTCGGCAGGGCCGGGGTGCTAGTTGAGTTTTCTTGTTACTTGAGATGATTTTTAGCCTCGGTCAGACCGAGCACCTGAGATGACTTTTTACTGTTTAGACCCGGCTACGCCCGGGCACCCTTGGAGGGGTTTTTGAGATATTTTTCTACTATTTTTAGTCCTGGACAGGGTCTGGGCATGTATATTCGAGACTGGGTCTCTATCTTGATATCGAGACTGGGTCTCTATCTTGATACATGTTCTGATACTGAGTTTTAGTATGGGGTCTGGGACCTCCATGGACCTTGCTATCCGGGCCAGGGGCTACGGGCTGCGTGTGCCGGAGGAGGGGTATACGGTGGAGTAGAGGTATAACGGGCAGAGTTCTTCCATGGAACCTACCTGCTGGGCCGGATCGGCGCCGGAGGAGGTACATACAGAGATACCATGGCACTTGAGATCTTCATGCATCATATCATTCATTGTTTGAGGCTCCACCCTTGTTTGCTGATTGTACACTCCGGTAGTATGGGATGCCGGAGGGTTTGTTTTCACTTGTTTGTGTTCCTCGGTTGTATGGGCGGCCCGGGGACTGTAGGTAGACTTTTGCTTTTTACTTACAGAATTGTTCTCTATTATGGATAAGTATGAGATTGGTATGATTAGTTGAGTTTGATTCATGTCTCTGAGCATGCCTATTATTACTCTTTCTCTCTTCTTCTTACACTTGAGGTTACCGGTATACCGTCCATTTCGTAAACTTATTTTGTATACACTGTTGTTGCAAGGACCCCAGGTGCGTTGTTTCTTACTTTCACCTGTGCCTTTGGTGTGTATATTCTGCTTATTAGCCTCATATGTGGTTCTGTTGATTTCCCTCTGGGCTAGTTCCTGTGTACCTTTCGTTGTTTTCTGTGACTACTTGCTTCTATTCTGTCTATTACTGCGCTTTTATCTTATATGTGCCCAGTCGGCCTATGATACCTACTGGGTACCTTATGCTTCGCATTTGGTGCTCACCCCTACCCCCTGCATCTTTGGGTGTAGATCTTAGCATGGGCCATCGCTGTTAGATCGCTGTGATTCGTGCTTGGAGATCTGTTGAGGACTACTTCAGGCTGAGGGTGAGCTCTTGGCGATCGGAGCTTAGCTTTAGTTTATCTTTTGCTTCATGTACTCTATTACCATTCAGAGACATCTGTATATATAGTTTTGGTTTATTTGCACTCCATGTGTGTAGTTTGGCTCTGTACTATGATACCAGGTCTTGGGGTTGGTTTAATTTCCGCATATGTATATGTATATACTCCTGTTATCTATTTTATTCGTCTTGTTCCCTTATTTGCTAGATAGTAGCCCATTACTAACTGTTCTGGGCTACGGGGATTGGTTCACCTACCGTGGGTTGTAGGTGCCATCATGACCGAGAAATTGGGTCGTGACAACTTGGTATCAGAGCTTTAGGTTCACAGGTGTCATCGGTATAGGAGCCAATGTCTAGTAGAGTCCTGCGGATTGGGGCGGAGACGTCCGTACTCAATCTTTGGGAGGCTACAGTGGCATTTTAGGAAATTCGACTCTTTCATTGCTTCTGTGTCGTGCGTACTACCCTTGAAGTTTCTGGAAATCTCATTTGTTCTACTTCATTCTTCCGCAGATGGTTTGTACGAGATCATCGGCATCACGCGAAGATGAGCCTCCCACTCCAGCTAGGGGTCGAGGACGCCCTCGATCAGTGGCACCTGCTAGAGCTGCTAGCGTGGAGATAGAGCCCGAGCAGCATGTGGTTCAGGGGGCAGCCCAGGTACCACCAGCTCCAGTGCCAGCTCCAGCGCTAGCTCCAGTACCAGCTCCAGTGCACACTTCTGTGCCAGCTTCAGCCGCAGCTCAGTCTCCAGATATTCGGGGATTACTATTACAGCTTTTGGGTGTGATTGGAGAGCGGCCTTCTGAGGTAGCGTAGACATCTTCTCAGGGGGCAGCCCTGGGTGCACAGAGCTCAGGAGCGCAGCCTGCTACTATGGCTCCCCGTGCAGAGGTCATTCCGGTCCCATCTGTTGCACAACCTCTTGCTCCTCGCCCAGCTATGACAGAGTCAGAGTAGAAGGCGTTGGGTAGGTTTTTGAGGTTAGCACCTCCGAGATTTGCTGGTACTTCTGGACAGGATCCACATGACTTTATTACTACCTGTGAGGAGATGTTGCATCATCTGGGTTTGTTAGAGACTCATGGGGTTGGTTATACTACCTACCAGTTGGAGGGCCTAGCGAAGTTATGGTGGAGGGCCCAAGTTGCTTGTAGACCACCGTCGTCACCTCCTTTGACCTGGTCTGAGTTTTATGAGGCCTTTATGGCCAAGTTCCTACCCCAGAGTGATCGGGAGCGTCGCAGGGAGCAGTTTACTCACCTTTTACAGGGGTCTACGACTATCTCGGAGTATGAGACCCGTTTTCATCAGCTAGCACCGTTCGGAGCTATGATCATTCCTACTGAGGCTGATAGGATTCGCAGATTTGTATGGGGTTTGAGGCCAGAGATCAGGCAGCCAACTGAGATATTGATTGCCAGTGGTCGGTCATTCCAGGCCATTGTAGACTATGCTCGCACTGTGGAGGACCTACAGCGACATGATCAGGGGTCCAGAGATAAGAGGCCTCGACATCAGGGTGTCTATAGTGGTTCCAGATATGGTGGTAGAGGTCCTGGCCAGTGGAGCCGGAGTTATCAGCCACAACAGTACCAGGGTCAGTCCAGCCGACCGGTTCAGGCTTTCCTTCAGACTTTTGGTAGTACCCAGTTCGAGCAGGGTCAGAGCAGCCATCAGGGCTATGGCGGCCAGTCTTCGAGGGGTATAGTTTCTGGGGCATCAGGTCGCGGTGGTCATACGGGATCTGCTGGTTCATCCCGACTGAGCAGGCCGTCAGGGGCTTATTTTACTTGTGGTGCGATTGGTCACTTTGCTAGAGATTGCCCTCAGCAGGGTACAGTTCAGTTGGCCGAGCCTTTACGGGTAGTTCAGCCCCCGGCTAGAGGGGGTGGTCGTCAGAGTAGAGGTAGTGCTCCGCGTGGCAGAGCAGGTGGTAGGGATGGCGGTCGGGCAGGTGGAGGTTGTCGTCAGTTTTATGCGGTCCCTAGGAGACCAGAGGCAGAGGCCTCAGATGCTGTGATTACAGGTACGATTTCTGTGTGCCATCAGTATGCTATGGCTTTATTTGATCCTGGATCCACTTGTTCATATGTATTTGCCTACTTTGTGCCTTGTTTGGGGTTGGCTAGTGAGCCATTATCTGTTCCTGAGCCATTATCTGTCCCTATTTCTGTTTCGACCCCAGTAGGAGATTCTTTAGTAGTGGATCGGATTGTGAGATCCTGTATGTTATCTATTGGTGATTCAGAGACTTGGGGTGATTTGATGATTCTTGATAGGCTAGATTTTGATGTGATACTGGGCATGGACTGGTTATCCCCTCACCGTGTGGTTTTGGATTGTTATGCCAAGACCATTACCATAGCTGTGCCCGGTGTATCCCCGGTTGTGTGGCAGGGTTCTGTTAGCCATGCACCATCTGGGATCATCTCTTGTCTTCGAGCTAGAAAGTTGATCTCCCGTGGGTGTTTAGCTTATCTAGCATATATCCGAGATGTTAGTGCTGACCCTACTTCTCCTGAGTCTGTTCCTGTGGTTTAAAGGGGACCTTCCTCGATGTGTTTCTCTACGACTGCTGTCAGGCCTTCCACCTGAGAGAGATATTGATTTTGCTATCGAGCTAGAGCCGGGCACTAGGCCCATTTCTATTCCTCCTTACCGTATGGCTCCTGCTGAGTTGAGGGAGCTTAAGGAGCAGCTCCAGGATCTATTAGCTAAGGGGTTTATTAGACCTAGTGTGTCACCGTGGGGTGCTCCTGTTCTCTTCGTGAAGAAGAAGGATGGGTCGATGCGCATGTTGATTGATTATCGACAGCTGAATAGGGTGACAGTGAAGAATAGGTATCCGATGCCGAGGATTGACGATTTGTTTGACCAGCTTCAGGGTTCAGTCGTGTTTTCGAAGATTGATTTGAGGTCTGGCTACCATCAGTTGAGGATTAGGGTGGAGGACATCCCTAAGACAGCATTCAGGACACGTTATGGCCATTATGAGTTCCTGGTGATGTCTTTTGGGTTGACTAATGCCCCCGCAGCCTTTATGAACTTGATGCACAGGGTTCTTGGCCCGTATTTGGACTCATTTGTGATAGTTTTTATAGACGACATCTTGGTATACTCGCGTAGTAGAGATGAGCATGAGCAGCACTTGAGGGTTATACTCCAGACTTTGAGAGATCATCGGCTTTATGCCAAGTTCTCAAAGTGCGAGTTTTGGCTTGAGTCAGTTGCATTCCTAGGGCACGTGGTGTCTAAGGATGGGATTAGGGTTGATCCGGGAAAGATTTCAGCGGTTTGTGAGTGGCCTAGACCCACTACTGTTACTGAGGTTCGCAGCTTTATGGGTTAGCAGGTTACTACAGACGGTTTGTTGAGGGGTTTTCTTCCATAGCAGCACCCTTGACTATGCTGACTAGGAAGGATGTCCCATTTCAGTGGTCGGATCAGTGTGAGGATAGCTTCCAGAGGCTTAAGGCCTTATTGACTTCAGCTCCAGTTTTGACTTTGCCGGTTGACGGTCAGAGCTTCTCCGTGTATTGTGATGCTTCTGGGGTTGGTCTTGGTTGTGTGTTGATGCAGCAGGGTCGAGTAATAGCATATGCGTCGAGGCAGCTGAAGGTTCACGAGCGCAACTACCCCACTCATGACTTAGAGTTGGCGGCGGTAGTTTTCGCGCTCAAGATCTGGAGGCATTACCTATATGGAGTTCACTGTGATATCTTCACCGATCACCGTAGTCTTCAGTATATCACGAGTCAGCGGGAGTTGAACTCGAGGCAGAGGAGATGGGTCGAGTTACTGAAGGACTATGACTTCACTATTCTGTATCATCCGGGCAAGGCAAACGTGGTAGCGGATGCCTTGAGTCGGAAGGCAGTGAGTATGGGTAGCCTAGCTTCTCTTTCAGTTTCAGAGCGGCCGTTGGCCTTGGACATCCAGTCCTTGGCTAACCGTTTGGTTAGGCTTGACTTGTCGGATCCTAGCAGAGTTCTCGCCAGTGTTGAGGTTCGTTCTACTTTGATTGACCAGATTCAGAGCCGTCAGTTTGAGGATCAGCAGTTGTGTGACGTTCGTGATCGGGTTGTTCAGGGTGAGACCAGTCGGGCTACTCTAGATTCAGATGGGGTTCTGAGGTATGATAGTCGCCTTTGTGTTCCGAGGGTTAGTGAGTTGATTCAGTTGATACTTCGTGAGGCGCATTGTACTAGATATTCCATTCACCCTGGCACAGCAAAGATGTATAGAGACTTGAGGCAGCTTTACTGGTGGAGTGGTATGAAGCGGGATATAGTGGATTTCGTATCTCGGTGCTTGAACTGTCAGCAGGTTAAGTTCGAGCACATGAGACCTGGTGGTTTGATGCAGTGACTTCCCATTCCTGAGTGGAAGTGGGAGGGGATTACTATGGACTTCGTTGTTGGTTTGCCTCGTACTTCTCGTGGGTTTGATTCCATATGGGTGATTGTTGATAGGCTGACTAAGTCAGCACATTTCTTGCCTGTTCAGACTTCTTATGGCGCAGAGAGGTTAGCTCAGATCTACCTTCGTGAGATCGATCGGTTGCATGGGGTCTCAGCTTCTATCATTTCAGACCGCGACACCCAGTTTACATCTCAGTTCTGGAGGGCTATTCAGCGAGATTTGGGTACGGAGGTTCATCTTAGTACCGCTTTCCACCCTAAGACAGATGGCCAGTCCGAGAGGACTATTCAGATTTTGGAGGACATGCTTCGGGCCTATGTTCTTGACTTTGGAGGTTTTTGGGATCAGTTTGTTCCCTTGGCAGAGTTTGCTTATAATAACAGCTTCCATTCGAGTATCGGCATGGCACCTTTTGAGGCTTTGTATGGCAGGCGTTGCAGATCACCAGTAGGTTGGTTTGATGGTTTTAGTGCTGGGCCGCAGAGCACAGATTTGCTTCGAGATTCCTTAGACCGAGTCCGAGTGATTCAGGACAGACTTCGGGCAGCTCAGAGCAGGCAGAAGAGTTATGCTGATCGTAGGCTTCGTGCCTTGGAGTTTAGTGTCGGTGACTTGGTGTTTCTCCGGGTATCGCCCATGAAAGGCGTGATGAGATTTGGTAGGCGGGGCAAGCTTAGCCCCAGGTACATTGGGCCGTTTGAGATTCATGCAGAGGGTTGGTTGGCGTTGCCTATCAGTAGCCTTACCTCCGATGTTTTCAGCTATACATCCTGTATTTCATGTTTCGATGCTGCGTCGGTATGTCCCAGATGAGTCTCATGTGTTGCAGTGGGATTCAGTTCAGTTGGATGAGGGTTTAGCCTTTGTTGAGGAGCCGGCAGCTATTTTGGCCAGAGATGTCAGGATATTGAGGTCTCGAGAGATCCCGGTTGTTAAGGTTCAGTGGAGGCACCGTCCAGTCGAGGAGGCTACCTGGGAGACCGAGAGAGATATGCGGGATCAGTATCCGCAGCTATTTTAGCCTTCAGGTACCCCCTTGACCTTGACTTTCGAGGACGAAAGCCCTTTTTAGTAGTGGATGATGTAATGACCCTTCCGGTCATTCCCACGTTTAAGTTTTGAAGTCAAGCAAATCGACAAAAGATATCGTAAGACCTTTAACAAATTTTCTGAACTTTGGGTCAAATGTCTCGGGGCTTTTCTCCCAATATATAAAGAGTTAGAAGTCCCCCGAAATACCAAATCGAAGGTTTACGAGTCTAGTTTCCAACGCACAAAACCGCACGTCCAAATAATCTCGGAGCAAAGAGTTATGACTGTTTTACCGCGGACTGTCTGGCAGAAAACGGGGTTGCGAACCGGGTCGCGAATCGGGTCGGGTTAAACTCGATTTAAGCCTCGATTTCACATTTTAAAATGTCATTTCAGTTCCGAAACAGTTATAAAATATAAGGGAGGATCCCGAGAGAATTCTTGAATATCGAAATCGTGCGTAGGCGAATTACGAGCCTAAACTTAAGAACTTTATTAGCATCGTGCGTGTATTTGAAATATTTATTTAAAAGTTGAATTTGGTAAAAATTATATTATTATTGCCTTTTCAAAATACTTAAAAGGTTTATGAAAAATATATTTGATACGATATAAGTGTAGACATATTTATTTTATAAAGTTTTTATACTCCGTAATATTTTAACGGAGATAGTAAATTTAGTTATGTTGAAATTTATGATTATAAAATAGTAGGTTTTGTTTAAAATAATTTTCTATGAATTATGGTATATTTAAAATATTATATTTACTATACCACGAATTTATGCAATACCCGAGTATATATTTAACGGATCGGGTGGGTTGCCACCTCCACTCCCACGTGGAAGTGGAGGGAGTTGACAACAGCATGTTAATAAGGTGGTGAGCTTTCCACATTAGGATTAGTGGCTGCCACTTGCCACCTTTATGTTGACTTTTTAAGTCATTATAGTATGTGTACATATATAAAGGGGACTAACAAAGTCCACTTCCATTGCTGAAGCAATGGTTGTTAGCTGCCCTTATATAAACACACGAATACTTACTACGGAGAGAATTAGGTGGAACTAGATATATTTTTGACGTTGTGTTTAATTTCGGGAAGGAAATCAATTATCTACGTCAAGTTATTCCGTCCCAAATCCGAACCCGATTCCAATTTAGTTTTGGATTTTCTCGGAGTGGTTCGAGCTTGGACATCGTTGTTCCAGCAGCTTGTCGTCGGACGACAGGTAGGTTACGGTTTAATTTCCCTAGACTCCGCATATATAGAATAAAATTGTATTAATGGGCATCCTGGGGTTGGTTTATTAGGTTGGTACCACAGACCTTGACCGCTTTATTCATGTCCGCCTATTTTTATTCCTCCGTTGTTTGTAGTATTTGCGGATATATTTTATTTACCCTTGTGGTCCTGCGAGGCCTTGTTGACTCTGGAACATAGAAGGTGGGATTTTTGGGAATGTCCGCGAGTCCCGGGCATAGAATTATCCTTCTAGGCTGGTTATGCTTGCTGAGTAGCTGTGGGCCTCTGCAGGGTCGATAGGTTGATTGTGAGCTGCGGGGCAGCAATTGTGTGTGATCATACCATTTCCATGCATATAAAGAGGTTTTATCCATGTTTTACTGTGGTTTTGGCTTCGGGCCTACTGGCACTGGTTTCTAAACCTTGCATGGTCCGGGGGCCCCGTTTTTGATGGAAATGATTTGGAAATGGTTGATTTCACTTGTGGTTTAAAATCATCAGTTTTACGATTATCACTAGACTCGGCAGGGCCGGAGTACTAGTTGAGTTTTCTTACTACTTGAGATGATTTTTAGCCTCGGTTCGACCGAGCACCTGAGATGACTTTTTTTTACTGTTTAGACCCGGCGACGCCCGGGCACCCTTGGAGGGGTTTTTTGAGATATTTTCCTACTATTTTTAGTCCTGGACAGGGTCTGGGCATGCATATTCGAGACTGGGTTATCTTATCTTTGATATCGCAGACTGGGTCTCTATCTTTGATACATGTTCTGATACTGACCTCCATGGACCTTGCCATCCGGGCCAGGGGCTACGGGCTGCGTGTGCCGGAGGAGGGGTATACGGTGGAGTAGAGGTATACGGGCAGAGTCCTTCCATGGAACCTACCTGCTGGGCCGGATCGGCGCCGCAGGAGGTACATACAGAGATACTATGGCACTTGAGATCTTCATGCATCATATCATTCATGGTTCGAGGTTCCACCCTTGTTTGCTGTTTGCTGATTGTACGCTCCGGTAGTATGGGATGCCGGAGGGTTGGTTTTCACTTGTTTGTGTTCCTCGGTTGTATGGGCGGCCGGGGGACTGTAGGTAGATTTTTGCTATTTACTTATAGAGTTGTTCTCTATTAGGGATGAGTATGAGATTGGTTAC
>QJPP01001621.1:0-398215 GCA_003996215.1 Jaltomata sinuosa | reverse complement strand
CCACACACTTGGTGGGCCGTCAGCCAGGCCACCAAGTCTAGCAGCAACACTGGATAAGAGTGGTGGCTGGCATGACTGGCCCCCACACACTTGGTGGGACGTCAGCCAAGCCACCAAGTCTGGCAGCAACACTGGATAAGAGTGGTGGCTGGCATGACTGGCCACCATACACTTGGTGGGCCGTCAGCCAAGCTACCAAGTCTCGCAGCAACACTGGATAAGAGTGGTGACTGGCATGACTGGCCACCACACACTTGGTAGGCCGTCAGCCAAGCCACCAAGTCTGGCAGCAACACTGGATAGGAGTGGTGGCTGGCATGAATGGCCACCACACACTTGGTGGGCCGTCACCCAGGCCACCAAGATGAAGCAAAGGCAGCATACCCACTGGATAGTGGCGACGGCCACCCTGACGGCCAGTCACTTAAGTGACGGTCCGTCAAGTGGGCCTCCAAATACAAAGCGAGATTCCAAAAATTCTATTTTTGGACTTTATTTTCTGGAATACAATAAATACCCTGTGTTAGGGTTATTTTATTATTGATTACCCTATATTTTAAGCAACGTTTTGGATGACTTTTGGAGAGAAAAATACGACAAAAACGTATTCTTCTTTTTCCTCTATTGTTCTTGGGATTTTGGCTTTCGTTCTTAGATAAATTGAAGCTTGTGTTCATATATCGTAAGAATCTCTTATTTATATCATGAATACTTTCATCTTCTCTTTCTCTGCTAGCATGAGTGGCTAATTTCCCACAACTAGGGTTGTGGGAGCCATGGCAAAAGTAACAATATAGATTCCGGGTAGCATAGGGTTCAATATATATGTTGTCACATTGTTAATCATTCGTTATTTACGTTTTCTAATGGTTGCAACTATTATAACATACCTAGGTTTGATTTGCTTGAACAAAGAGATTAAAATTGGGAAATTTGATTAACTACGAGGATTCGAGACTACTAATTCTCGTCTTATGATTAATGCTGTAACTAGATTAATCTACTTGTTGTTTAGGATTGAAATAAGAAATTTCACCTTTTCAAGTTCGAGAGAATTGAAAAGGAAATTCATCTATTTGGTTGAGAAACGTTTAGATGATATCATTAATTCAATCACATCGTGATGTACATATAGAAAGAACCCGATTAAGCTTTGAGTCGAAATTGTTATGACGCCATGGTGAACACTTCCCTAGTTCATTCTCACATTGATTATAAACTCTTGAAAATTTGCTTCTTGTTAGTTAACTTGTGTGAATTTCACATTTAAATCCCCCCCCCAAATCACCGAAAACTATTGATTAATATTCAAGTAATTCACTAACGACTTAATTTACACTTTATTCCCTGTGGGATCGACCCCAACCTCGGTTGGGTTCTATATTTGACGACGACCGCTTACGCTTCTTAATTGAGGTGTAGTTTGGGCGTATCAGTTACGCCTTAGATTATAGGGTAAAATGGTACTTAATAAGAATTACTTAACGAAAAGAACCGGTAGTTATGAAAATTGGTGGGTATTAAGGGTTAAGACAAATTATGATCCTATACCCTAAGAATAAACTCTATGTTAAACCTTGGTAAGGGAGTGGAATGACTAGACTTGAATGGTGGTGTTGGGACAAATTGTGATTAATAGGTTTGGTGAAGCCTCATATGCATAACATATTTAATTAGAGTTGAGACTCTATGTGTTATATGATATGTGATAGAATTATGTAACTTGTGATTGGTCTTCCGACATGATTGAACTATGCGTGTTTTGATGTTACGCTGGAATGAATAGTCTAGTTGAACAAGAAGTGATAATTGAGCTGAAATGGCTAAGTATGAATGTTTCTTAGACACTATATATATGTATATATTTATTTGTGAGGGATAGATCTGAGGGCCTAGTGCATTGATTTGATATTGATATGATTATTGAGGAATGGATACCATAGTGGCATGGTACATGGACACCTAGGGTCTCCTTTAGGTCATGACTAGTGGGCATAAATAATACCCGTAGCATGTGTGTACACTCTTGTATATATCACTGCATATGTTATTGTATTTATCATTGCATACTTCACTGTATTGATTCATGGTCAGTCATTGTGAGATGATATTGTGGTTATGACTAAGATTTTGGGAACTGGTTACATTGACAAATGATAGGAAGGCTTAGTCTCATGTGTGGGGAATTCCTTTACATGCTTCTAGGAACCCTTAATGTGTTAGGTGTAATTAATAACTCCATTGTTAACCTAAATGAAATAAACCGGATGAGTTGATGCATAGTGACGTCTGTTATGTCCTTGGGGTTAAAATAATGCTTATTAATAACTCTGATGTGTGAATTCGTATAAAAAGTAATGTTGTGTCTACAAACACCTTGTGAGTTATGGTCCGAACGAGAGTGGGTTGTGATTAAGTGTGGTAGTTACTGGGAGAACATGGGGAGTAGGTAATGACTTACCACTAAGCCTATACGAGTAAGTAAGAGTAGGTGTGAATTAAAGTAGAGGGTTATGTGAAACAGTAAATACCCCTTGACTGGATTAAATGACAAATTATTGGGGTGTTGGAAATAAGTCATAGGTACTTGAATGTGAATAACTGTATGGATTATCTTTTTATATGTTGAAGTGGAAGTCATTTGTTTTAATATTAATTTATGTACATAATTTATGTGAACTAATATCAGTAGGCCAATGATACCTACCAATACATATGGTTGTACTGATGCTACTCTTGCTACACCTTTCTTGATGTAGGTGTGTGACAGGTTGGCTAAAGTTCGTGCTTGGATAGAAGAGTCTCTATCAGCAACTTCTATTCTCTACTCTTCAGACGGGAGTTGTGTCTTTTACATTGTTGTTATATTCTTCATTAGCAGCTCTTATACAAGCTTAGACTAGATCTTTGGGAAATAGTTGCGTTTCTGCATAATTAGCAGTTAGTATGTAACAAATTTACAAGTGATTTATTGAGATTAATTTAGTTATTTTCTATTATCAATACTTCTGAAATCGTTTGAGGGACTTTTGTATGATCATGGTTGGGTAGTTTAGGGTTCTCCTACTTGTGTTGACTAGAGTAGATGCCTGCATGGTCCCATCGTAATTAGGGTCATGTTAGATGGTATCAGAGCCTAGGTTATCGATCTCCCGTGTACAAGAGTAATATAAAAATAGAGTCTTGCGGATTGGTGTATTGACGTCCACATCAAATATATGGGAAGCTATGGTGGAATCTAGGTGTGGTTTCACTTTTTTGTTCTTTCCTATCATTTCAACACGATTGGTTGTCTCCCTAGTTGCGTCCAATTGGTATCTAGCCAATTTCAATTGGTATCTAGCCAATTTCAATTGGTATCTTGATGTGATTAGTTTGTGGTTGGATAAGCCAATTGGTACCTAATTGATTCCAATTGGTATCTCACTTTAAGAAGTTTTGATGATATGTTGACTATGTGATTATGTGTTATTGATGATGTGTCTGGTTTTTGATAAATGGGACCATGATTTAGTTGTTTTGTGCTTAAGTAAAACTAGGTTTGTTAAATTATAAGGTAATGACAAAGTCGTTATGGGATGAGAGTTATGGAAATTCGTGATTAATCTTACCATTCTGAATTCGTGCATTAAAAGTAAGTAAGGAATGGACTTATGTAAAAAACTTTTTGAAATTTTCCAGTTATAGAAACGTTCTGCCCAAGCCCTTGTCGTGATGAGATGTTTCTCATCACAGTGTTCCATAACGATGAAGAAAGAGGTTGCTGCGATAAAACTCTTCATAGAAATGAGCTAGGGCCCATCGCAATAGTCCATCACGATGAAGCAACGGTCATCGCGATGAAGTGGCACAAAATAGAATCTTTTAGACTCTTCCTCGATAGACATGTTGAGGAAGGAGAACTCCTGAATATACTCAAGGGTCACCTTAGGAATCTTCTTTCTTGGAAGGGAACCTTTGACAAGGTCCTTGATCCCTTTCCACATCCATACCATCAGCTTATCTAGCCACCAGTTGTAACCACCTCTGTGCATCTGGGGTAAAGTGAAGACTAGTGATCCCATTCTGATGCTCGGCCCAAGGGACCGAATCCTTGTGCTCCTCCTTTACTAGTACCTTCATAATTCATTATTTATCTGTGGAAGCCCTTTGTGCCCGGTACTTAGTTTTATCATGATTTGGCACTCCCAGAGACGCATTTATTTTTGCAACAGAAATCCCTATGTTCTCACCCCGAATGTAGACTATAGGGTTTGGTACCTCCCAATTAACAGTGCAGATATGAGCACAGAACTCCCAGACCCAGTTCTCATTCACTTTCTTAGGAACCTGCACAAGAGGTAGCCACCCAAGCTCCACTATCCGGTGGTAGAACTCTGGAGCTCTCTTCTCGATCTCTAGCCAGCCAGGCTCCCTCCCTAGACAAAACTCTAAGAGGCTCCTCTCTTGTATGAATCCCCTGGCCCTATGATCTATGTATCACTGGCGACTTGCCTCATTGGCAAATTTTTCATATTTCCACTTCTTCTCCTTCGGTCATGTTCATCTCTGCAAAAGGGAAATTAATAGTGTTAATCAATATGTTGACAATTTCATAGCAACTAATCATTAAAGGATATAGGAGATCAAAAGAAGCACATTAGAAAAAAATTCCCCGCTACTAATTTGGACCTTCATCGCAAAGAACATCGCCTCATCGTGTGATGTGCCATGATTTTATGGAACTTTTAATACTTGAAACTTAGAATTTTTGTACGTTCTTTAGCACTTTGTTAGTAGATATGATGGTTTTCTGTGAGTTGTGCAGGAAAATAGAGTCCACAAGCAACGAACTGGAGTTTGCACTGAAGATTGGCTAACTCTAAAGTACGAGTGGAATGACGAGCCATGGTTCCAGATCACGGACAAGTGTTGTGAGTCGTAAACTAAGATCTGCAGGTGTGCAAGTCAAGGTAAAAATCACAGGTCAGTCTATGAGTTGTTAACCTATACCATGAATAAGTACTGTGACTCGTAGACTAAGTCCCTGCAGAGTTGCAAAAGTAAAGTGTTAAACCACGATTAGATCCACTAGCCGTAGTTTCAAATGATGAACAGTCCTGTGAGCCATAGATCTGATCTCCTATAGATATGTAATAATGGAGGTTGAGACCACGAGTGGGTTTACTAGTTGTAGTTCCATACTACGGACCCATCCTATTGCCTGTAGAAATTGGTCATAGAAGATGCAAAATTAGAGTCGGAAACCACGGGTCAATTGATGAGCCATAGTTCCATTCCATGACCTATGTTCCCACTAGTGGAATCCTATAGCATAGAGGTTGACTGCACCAAATAACATTTGACTCCAGAGATCTATGAACCATCATCCAGAATTTGTTGTCTATAAATACTTTTTCGAGGTTTTGTTTTGAACTTTACGCATTTATATTCTATCTCTTATGACTTAGAAACACAGAGTATTACATTGTTCTTGGTTTTAAGAGATTCATTCATCCATTGATTCTTGGTTATTGATTCTTCTTGGATAATTCAAGATTACAGATTTCGTTTATTCATCTCATAAATTTATGATTATGAATTCTTCACCAAATTTTGATTATTTTCTTATAAACATGAGTATCTAAATTCACAACTAGGATTGTGGGAACCATGAAGGATTAACAAAAGTAGGCAAAGTACTTAGTGATTCTAGTTGGTGTTTATGCATATATTGTTCTTCCTTTCATATTGATTGCTTTCTAGCGGTTGCAAGCGTTAGAACTCACCCTATTCTTACTTGCTGGACCAAAGAGGTAACAAATGGGAAAAAGGATTAACAACAGAGACCTCAAGACTATCAACCCTTGCTTAATATCTTGACTTCGTCCCGGAATAGCTAATTTGGAATCAAAGGTAAGGGTTAGTAAAGTATACACCCATAGACAGACCAAGTCGCATGGTGAAATTCTTCAATTTAGGGGACCAACCATTTAGTTGAACTTAACTTACCTATCTTGCATGCTAAGCACCTGAATAGATTGCTAGAATGATGCCTTATTGAGTTTTAAAATCATGGGGAATACAATCCTAACCAAATTTCTCATTGACAAACTACAAAATTGATACTTGCTGTGATTTGATTACTTATAATTTGCAAACATTATTTGTTACATAATTTTCCCCTTTTTCAGAAATAAGAGACTAAGAGCACGAATAACCATATTGACCTAGGTCCTATCCATATTCCTTGTGGAATCGACCCTAACCTTTGTTAGGTTCTATATTTGAATAGTGACCGCTTTATACTTCTTTTCTGCAGTATAATTTGGGCATATCAAATTTTAGCGCCATTGTCGGGGAATATAATTTAGGATTAAAGCAATTGTGCTTATTTGATTGTTAGTCCTTATTTACTAATTTACCTTTTGTGTTTTTTTGTTTTATTTTTAGGGTACACAGTTGTGTATGCCCAGTACACAGAGTTAAGTCAATCTCCTGATTCCATTTGATCTTGAACGTCAGAGTTTTTAAGAAATATGGACAAGGATGGAGTTATTAAAACTGTACAGGAGGCCACAACCAGAATGTTCGCTGAAGAGCAGGAAAGTGCCGCCAAGAGGAGGTAGCTCGGCTAAAAGAAGAGCAACGCCAAGATGCACTTGAGGGGAAAGTGAGACAAGAGGTTGCTCATCAAAATACACTAAATGAGCATGCTAGATGAGATGAGGCAACCTGATATAATGCACATCGATCAGGACAGACGAAGAGGGAATAGAGTCCACCAACAACATCAACCCCAATATTTCCCTGAATATAATGTTGATGATGATGATGATGATGACGACCTTGATGATGTAGAAACAACTGGTGCCATAGTGCCACTCCCACTTCCACTGGGTAAAAGTTCGATATTATAAGCATCATGATACAATTGTTGAATATGAAGGGATTGTTTGGAGGAAAAGCTACTGACGATGCTAATTTGCACGTGATGAGTTTTGTGGGGATTTGCAAGGCGTACAAGTTACCTTGGGTGACTCAGGATGCTATTAGACTGTGTCTATTCCTATTCTTTTTTATATGATAAGAAACTCTTTGACTGGCAGAGCTTCTACATGATTTGATCACTACATGGAGGGAAATGAAAAGAGCTTTCTTGGAGAGGTTTTACCCGCTATCCAGGATGTTGCAGCTTAAGTAGGAAATTTATAACTTCATGTAGTTGAACATAGAGACACTATATAAGACATGGTTGAGGGTCAACAAGAAGTTGAAGCAAGTGCCAAATCATAGGATACCAAATGACACTTTGTTGGAGATTTTCTATAGGTCTTTGAATACAAACACCAAGGCGATAGTTGACACCTTCATTGGAGGTGCATTTATGGATAACACTTATGTAGAGGCATATGAGATGCTTGGCAAAGTGACTAAGACAAATATGGCTTGGGACACGAGAGAATCATAAGTTTTGGCTGGAACTTATGCATTTGGCAAGTCCACAGAACAGCACAAGATAAAAGAGGAGATAGGCTAAGATATAGCACAGATGAAGACTTGACATCAACCTCATTGCAAAACATGTCATGGGGGCTGGGGCTGAAAAGGTAAATACAATTGGTTCACAAGGTAAAGCACTGAGACATGAAGAATCTGATTCTAATGAGGAAGCAAACTATTTAAATGATCAGGTGGCAGATTTTTGGGCCAACACCCAAGGGTCTAATCAAGACATTTGGCCCCAAGGTCAAGGGAGTCAAGGTTGGAACTACAATAGAGACAACAACTATAATGGATCTGGGTACAGATATAGGAGCATAGGCCAAGATAGAGATGGTGACTAGAAGAAGAGGGACGAGTACAAAAATGATAGAAGTGGTTTATACATATCACCTGGTAATCGTGAACGGGAGTCTACTTTTTTTGAAAATGAAGGAAATGTTGGATAAAGAGCTAAAAAAAGGTGGAAGCAACTGACGAGATCCTTAAGGATATTCATGCAAACATATCAGGAATGAACCAAAAAGTGAAGTCACATGCCACATCCATTAAGCAGATTGAGCAGTAGCTATGTCTACAGCCCTAAATCAATGCCAAAAAGGTACAGTTCCAAGCAACACAGTCCAAAATTCAAAAAATGATGGGCAATGCATGGCAGTGACTACTAGAAGTGGAAAACATATTGTTAACCCTCCTGTTCCTATAGTTGTTGATGATCCAGTTGAGCTTGAGAATGTTGATGCTGCAAATTTAGTTGAATCAGAAGAACAAGTTGGTGATGAGAATCTGATTGAGAAGTAGACTCAAATTGGGGAGAAGAATTATGTAGCTACTAAAGGAAAGGAGAAAGAGGTTCTTTAGATCCTAACTCCTATGCCATGACCTCCTGCACCTTTCGCACAGAGATTAATCAAAAAGGCTGAAGAAGGGAAGTATCACAAGTTCATCTCAATGTTGAAACAAATTTTGGTGAATATCCCTTTGATCAAAGCACTGGAGCAGATGCCTGGTTATGCAAAGTTCATGAAGGATCTTGTGCCTAAGAAGAGAACCGTGAGCTTTGATCCTGCAGATAATTTGCACTACTGTAGTGCAATAGCCTCCCATTCTTTTGTGAAAAAAAGGAAGATCTTGGAGCATTTACTATTCCATGCACAATAGAGGCCTTTAACTTGGCAAAGTCCTTGTATTATTTGGGTTCTAGTATTAATCTCATACCGCTAGCAGTGTTCTGACAACTGGGCTTGGGAGCCCCCAAACCGATGTCAATGCAGCCTCTTATGGAAGATCGCACGGTGAAGAGGCCTATGGGAATTCTCTATGATGTGTTTGTGAAGGCTATTGTCCAACTCTTCATCAAGATGCCCAAGACTATGCGAAGGCTTGTGATCAATGTCAAAGAGAAGGTGGCATATCAAGGAAGCATGAGCTTTCCCTCACCTCAATTCTTGTGGTTAAACTATTTGATGTTTGGGGCATTGACTTTATAGGCCCATTTGTGAGCTTGAATCAAATGAAGTACATACTTGTAGCTATGGACTATGTGTCCAAGTGGGTGGATGTGGTTGTGCTTCCCAATAATGAAGGCAAGAGTGTCACAGCGTTCTTGAAGTGGAATATCTTTTTAGGATTTGGTACACCAAAGGCAATTATTAATGATGGAGGCTCTCACTTTTGCAATATGTTGTTTCGAGCTCTACATGAGAAGCATGAAGTGAGGCATAATGTGGCAACTTCTTATTATTCGCAATCTAGTGTGCAAGTTGAGGTTTCCAATTGAGAAATAAAGACAATCCTTGTGAAGACTGTGAATGCCAATAAAATGAATTCGTCTAGGAAACTGGATGATGCTTTCTGGGAATACCATACTGCTTTCAAGACCCCTATAGGTATGTCTCCTTATCAGTTTGTGTTTGGAAAGTCATGTCATCTGCCGATTGAGCTTGAGCACAAAGCCATGTGGGCGCTCATGAAGCTAAATTTGAATTGGGGTGATGTATCCTACCAGTAGCTTGGTTAGTTAAACGAGATGGATGAGTTCTGGCTCAGAGCTTATGAGATTTCAGCCTTGTACTGTCACACCCCAAACACGTGAGGTACAACTGGCACCTGATTCCAAAACTTAGGTCATACTCGACTCTGCTAAACTATCTACAAATGGCGTATAGCAGCCACACACAATCAACGAAAAAAATAAGTATATCTAACTTAAAAATCAACCTCGGCCAACAAGGCCCCTGTTGACAGCTCTAGAAAGAAAATAGCTACTCCCAATAGTTCATATAAAGTAATAAGCAAGTAGCACATAAGTCCTATTTGGGCTGTCGAGGCTGCCATGATATCTAGGAAAGCATAAATGTTATGTGGGACATCGAGGCCACCATGATCTCTATATATAAATTGAAAACATGTATAAATAATGTAAACTAGGCCAATGAGCCACTAAACTGCCAACACAAAAACAAGGCCCAACTGGCTAACAAGCTATAACTAATAAACAAACAAGGCCAAAATGGCCACCATCATAGCTATGCAACCCAATAGACTAGTTTTCAAGCCTTAATGAATACAATACTTGGTGGGACAGGGTCCCAACCTACCCAAAAGCTATAAATATCCAAAAGGTAAACTTTTGAGACTCTGGCAACCCCTGGAAGGAAAGGAGTCAACCAACCCGCTGAAAGCTCGACTATGCTACTTGACAGGTCTATCTGGTAATTGCTCAGAACATGCGGGCTTGAATGCAGCAACCCCCAGGGAATGGGGTGTCAGTACAAACTAATGTACCAAGCATGTAAGGTAAATCAAAAACTGAAACTGAAGTATAAGGACTGAACAAAAGGGCAGGAGTAAAATAGAAGTACAAAAACTTACCTTCCAGCAATAAGATACCATCTAAAGCACATAAAAAAACAACCTGACCTGGCCCCCATAAGCCAGTTAGGTACAAATAGCATACAATCGACATAAGTCCTAATAGGCACAAACAGTTGCTAAATACCCATACTGCCCCCTTACCTGGACCCCAATGATGATCTGATCTGAACTATCTCAATGTACATGTGTCATGAATCAACACAACTCTGAGGCTCTGTTTTATAATAGAAGTGTTGCCCCATAGGTACAGCATGTCCATCCCATAGGTATGGTCTGCCTGGCCTATAGGCACGGTCTGCCCAGCCTAAAGGCGCAATAATATAATGTAATTGCTACCCCATAGGTACAACCTGCACATCCCGTAGGTATGGTCTGCCCGATCCAAAGGCATGGTAATAGTAATCAGAACGTAGGCTCCAAAACCCTGCAGTGTCAATTTCTGCTGAGGCCAAAACAAGCTCATAAGTGACACCAAAACGATACAAACAACACAATAATAGCATGTAATAAAGGTGATCTCAATACAATCATAACATGTTTTTCTGGGTCACTAAGTAAGGAATAAAGTATTGCATGTAGTCACTATATCATGTGTGGTAGCAAACTTAATAGAATAAGGCCATAAGTCAAATATCGACGTGATACAAGCTATAACAAGCTTGGGCCTTCAGGGTCATGCAAGAAAGCAAAAAGGAAGCCTTAACATACCTTCCAACCAAAGCCTCAAAGGTGTCTTTATCAAACTCGACCGACCTATCATAACGCAATAATTGCTAGAATCAACAAGGTTGCGAGAATGAGCCATAGACAATCAATAAGGTGTTAATGTCACACTCACGACCACCCAAATCCAGAGCATAAAATAAGGCTAATAAAAATAATAAACAATAGCTAAATCAAACAACAATATGCTAATCACATCTCGAAGGAGCGACGAGCTCGCAAGGCACTATTTCAAGGCATACTTTAGGTCGTTCAATCCATCAACCATCGTACGTGACTCTGGTAAGAATCACACCAAATCCCAATCCCTTTAATACCTTAACACCATTAATATACAATAATAATAACCCAACTCAATAAGACAAAGAGGCTGCTCGGAGCTACGATATCCAAAACACCAGTTCATGGCTAGAAAATCTATAAAATGATACTAAAATATGGAATTGCAAAGGATAGTCGTAGGAGGAAGATTATCTCAAAAAAAGCTATGAAATAAGCTAAAAAAGTTGTTAGAAGAACCCACCACGAGATATAATAATGTACGATAAGAAAACATGACAAACATGTCTATAATAATAAGTTCATCCTCGGAATTGATTCTAAAGCTCAAATTAAGAATTAGTCAAGGATTTAGAACTCTTACCTTCAATAATAAGATGATAACACTAGAAAAATTTACACTCCATGAACTTTCTCCTTGCAGTAGCAACAAATGAAGCCAAAATCGACGAGAAAATCATACCACGATGATGAACTTGCGATGTAGAGCAGCTTTCGTTAAACTTTTGAATTAAAAGCATCAAAGTCCATGAAGGATTTAGAGGCTTGTGTTCTGATTTATGGGGGTTTTCTTATGGTTTCTATGGAATAAAAATGAAGAAGAGGTTGCTATATAAGTCATCACTGACTTAGTGGCTAGGGGAACCTACCTCGAGGTGTCTGCTTGTGTAGTCTTGCAAAAATACAAATATCTCTCTATTCTGAAGTCGTATGGATGAATAGTTTAGTGCATGAAAAACTAGACTTGTAGATCTTCAATTTGGTAGGTTGGGGGCTTACTAAATTTTTGTATATTTGGAGAAAATCATCGGGACATTTGACCAAAACTTTTAGAGAATTTCTTAACAGAATTTACAGTAACATTTTTTGACTTTTAGTTGCTAACTTGTTTAACTTCAAACCTTAACATTAAATCATTTTTCAATTAAAATGCCTCATAAACATACTCCCTAATATATTAAGACCTTAGTATTATTCCAAAAGTATGAGTTAATCCAATATTCAAACGGATGGGTTGTTACATCCTCCCCTTCCCCTTGGGACATTCGTCTTCGAATGATGATAATGTGCATGGCATCACATGAAACAATGCAAGAACACATATAATACAATAATGTACATTAAGTACTCAAATGTGGGTCTACTATCTATCTATTTTGAATATCATCTAAAGGAGTGAAAAAGTGGGATATTTTGACTTCGTGTCCTCTTCAGCTTCCCATGTCATCTCCTCAATTTTATGGTTCCGCCACAACACTTTAATTGAAGCTATATCCTTATTTCATAATATCCTAATCTGGCGACATACTATGGCTACAAGGATTTCTTCATAAGAAAGTTCATCTGAAATTTGAACATCTGTTATTAGTACTGCATGTGTCGAGTCCCTGATACACTTTCGTAACATATAAACATAAAAAGAATAGGTGCACTGTCTCTAATGCTAGAAACTACTCTAGCTTGTAAGAAACTTTGCCTATCCATTGTCTAATACAGTATGACCCAATATATTGAGGTCTTATCTTGGCCTTTCTGCCAAATCACATAACGCCTTTCATTAGCGAAACATTCAAAAATACCAAACCAACATTGAACTCTAAGTCCCATCGCCTAACATTTGAATATGATTTCTGGAAGCTATGAGCTATAAACAACCGCTATCTGATTAGCTTAACCTTTTCCATAACCTGTTGCACTACATCAGGTCCAAATAACCCTAACTCTCTAACCTCAAACCAACCAAGAGGTGATCGATATTTTCACCCATATAAAGCCTCGTACGGTTCCATACCAATGTTAGAATGATGGTTGTTATTATAAGCAAACTCAATAAGTGACAAGTGATTATACCAGTTCCCACCAAAATCTAGCACACACACCCATAATATATCCTAAAGTGTTTCATTTGGCCATTGTCTGAGGATGAAAAGTTGAACTAAGCTTAAGTTGAGTCCTCAAACCCTTCTAGAAAGATCTCCAAAAATTCTTTAAATTGTGCCCCTCTATTCGAAATAACCAATACTGGGACACCATGAAGTATAACTATTTCTCTAATGTACAACCTAACATAATGTTTAGCTGAGAATATGGCCCTGACTTGCATGATTTGGGCCAATTTTTTTCAAGCTATCAACAATCACCCAAAAAGAATCAAACTTCCTTTGCAAACGAGGCAAACATGGGACAAAATTCATATTTATCTCCTCCCACTTCCAAACTGGAATAGCTATCTCATAAGTTAGCCCACTAGGCTTCTGATGCTCTACCTTTATCTGCTGGTGATTTTAGCACTATTCTATGAACCCAGATATGTCCCTTTTCATGCCCGACCACTAATAAATATCCTTATTATCATGATACATTTTTGTGGATCATGGGTGAATAGAGTAACGAGAATGGTGTGCCTCTTTCACAATCCGCTATCAAATACTTGGAACATCCAGAACACATAACTGATTTTTGAATCTGAGGACTCCATCTCCTGTTATATCAAAGGCTAAAGACTATCGCTGATGAGCCTTACCTCTGAGCTGCTCTAAGTTGGGATCCTTGTATTGTTGTGCCTTCACCTCCACAACTAGAGGGTGATAATGTTGTTTCCTGAATTGTGACCCCAGTATCCTCAGAATCTAATAATCTCACTCTTAAACTAGCTAGCCGATGAAGCTCCTGAGCCATCTCTCGCTTCTCAGCTCCTAAATATAATAGACTTATGACTAAGGGCATCCGCTACTATATTGGCTTTCCCTGGATGGTATAAGATATCCATATCATAGTCTTTAAACAATTCAAGCCATCGATGCTATCACATGTTCAACTCCTTATATCTAAAAATATATTAAAGGCTCTTACGATCTATATAAATATCAACATTAATGACATATAAATAATGCCTCCAAATCTTTAGGGCAAGAATAAATGCGAGCAACTCTAAATCATGGGTCGGGTAATTTTTCTCATTCTTCTTTAACTGTCTAGAAGCATAAGCAATTACCTTTTTGTGTTGCATCAGGACACAAACCATCCTAATGCTTGAAGTGTCACAATACATTGTGTAGCCCTCTCGACCCTCTAGTAAGGTCAAAACTGGTGCTGAAGTCAATCTATCTTTCAGGTTTTGGAAACTCCACTTGCAGGTTGTGGTCCACTGAAACTTTGTTGCCTTCTGAGTCAGCTTTGTCAAGGGTGCTAAAGATGAAGAAAATCCTTCCATAAATCTTCTATAATACCTACTAACCCTAAAAAGCTACGAACTTCTGTAAGGGTCGTGGGTCTAGGATATGTCTTCATGACCTCAATCTTTTGTAAGTCAATATGAATACCAGTATCTGATACAATATGTCCCAAAAGGCCATGGAATGCAACCAGAACTCACACTTTGAGAGATTAGCATAAAACCTCTGATCTCATAGTACTTCAAGCACTACTTGGAGATGATCTCTATACTCGATCTCTGATTGTGAATATAACTAAATATCATCAATAAACACAAAGATGAACAAGTCTAAGTACAACCTAAATATACCATTCATTAGGTCTATAAATACTATTGAGGCATTAGTCAAACCAAAAGATATCATAAAAAAAACTCAAAATGACTGTATCGGGTCTTGAAGGCTATCTTTGGAATATCACTCTCCCAAATTTGTACCTTGTGGTACCCTGAATGTAAATTTCTGAGAAACATCAAGCATTTTGTAGTTGGTCAAATGAGACATCAATCCTTTATAGTAGATATTTGTTCTTTATAGTCACCTTGTTTAGTTTTTGATAGTCTATACACTTTCACAACGAGCCATCTTTCTTTTGCACAAATAACACTAGTGCACCCCATGGTGAGCCTAGGCCTGATGAAACCCTTATCTAATAAATCTTTTAGTTGTTCATTCTGTTCCTTCAATTTTGTTTATGACATTCTATATAGGGGGAATTGATATCGGCTGGGCAGCTGGTAATGTAGCGATAGAAAAATCAATCTCCTGATCTAGGGGAATACCAGAAAGCTCATTTGGACACTCATTAGCCACTGGAATAAACTGAAGAGATGGTGTCTCAATAATAATATCTTGAACTCGAACAGTATGATAAATGCAGCCTTTGGCGATCATTTCACTACTTGAAGATAGGAAATAAAACTGCCTTTTAGCATTGTTGCATTACCCTTCCACTCCTGAATTACTTCCCTTGGAAAGTGGAATCTACTAGTTTTTTCTCGGCAGTCGACATTAGCATAGCAAGATGTCAGCCAATCCATGCCCATAATAATATCAAAGTCAAGCATCTCTAGATCTATCAGGTCTGCAAAGGTTTAACAGCCAACTATCTCTACCGTAGAAACTCGATAAACCCTCATGGAGATAATAGAGTCTCCAGCAGGGGTAGACATAATAAAAGGCTGCTGCAATAACTCTAGTACTATACATAACTTCCCAGCAATAAATGGGATAACATACAATAATGTGGAGCCTAGATCTATCAAATCATAAACAAGGTATGCGCAAACACTCAATGTACATGTCACAAAATCTGGTGATGACACTGAATCCTGAAGACCTGTTAATGCATAAGTGCAATTCTAGCCATAGTCGGAAGTAGATGATCCCCCTTGATCATGACCTCTACTTGCTAAAATCTAGGACCCACTCTTTACAAGATGTACTAAGGAAGACGGTCTTGTTGCTGATTCATTCCTCTATCCTGAACCCTGTTGGTCCTTTAATAGACAATATCTTTGTATATGACCCTTTTGGCCATAAAAATAGCATATTATGGATCCCTGATGGCTACCGGAAGTATCACAATGTAGAACAGTTGATCCAGGGTGCTCTAGGATCCTGTACTGCTACGAGCCTGATTCTCGTGAGCTCTCACCCAGACCTGACTGCCCCCGGTGATCCAACCTGCTACCATAGGATTACTCTGGTGGGGCCTAGGTGGTCTTCCTAATTATCAAGGTTTGGAGCCACCCTGAGTCTCCATCTGAAAACCATGGGCCTAGCCCTCTTATGTTGCACTCTCTCGACCCTCTTAATTGTATACTACTGATATCAAAGCCCTTGTATGTTCTGTGCAATGACCTGAATCTGCGAGATGTCCATATCATTATTATGTGCAGTTTTAGTACAAGCCCAATAACAATCGTAAACCAAAGAACTCAACCCTTATGACTCAGCTCTATAGCACGATTTGAGCAAAAGAAGGGTAACTTTCCTGAACAATGTCTACAGCTTCCTACTTATAAAATATGGTGCACAACACATTTATAAACAAGACTCTACTAGACATGGCTTACAGAATCCCTAGGATACGACATTTCTCTGATACCAAGTTTGTCACGCCCCAAACTCGAGGGTGCAACTGGCACTTGATGCCAAAACTTAAGCCAAAGCCGACCCTACTGAACTATTTGCAAATGGTGCATAGCAGCCACATATAACCAAGGAAACAAACAAGTATATCTCAACTTAAAAATCAATCTCGGGCGGCAATGCCTCAATCGACAGCTCTAGAAAGAAAATAGCTACTCCCAACAATACATATAAAGTAATAAATAGGTAGCGCATAGGTCATGTTTGGGTTGTCGAGGCCGCCATGATATTTAGGAAAGCATAAACACAATGCGAGCCATCGAGGCCAGCATGATCTCTATACAGAAATTGAAAATATGTATATATATTGTAAACTAGGCCAATGAGCGGCAAAACTACCAACACAACAACAAGGCCCAACTGGCTAATAATAACCCGACCTACAATAAGATACCATCTAAAGCACATAACAAACAATAACTTGACCTAGACTCCATAAGCCCGACAGATACAAATAGCATACAATTTCCAAAAGTCCTAACAGGCGCAAACAGCGGCTAAATACCCATACTGGCCCCCTTACCTAGACCTTAAAGATGATCTGATCTGAACTGTCTAAATGTACATGTGTCATAAATCAACACAACTTTGAGGCTCTATGGTACAATATAAGTGATGCCCCTTGGGTATAGCCTACCCAACCCGTAGGCACAGTCTGCCCGGCCCAGAGGCGCGGTTGTATAATATAATTGCTACCCCATAGGTACATCCTGCCCGCATCGTAGGTACGGTCTGCATGGTCCAAAGGCACAATAATAGTAATCAGAATATAGGCTCCAAAACCCAGCAGCGTCAGTGTCTGCTGAAGAAAAAACAAGCTCATAGGCGGCAACAAGACGATAAAAACAACACAGTAATAGCATGTAATCACAGGTGATCTCATAAGGAATAGAGTGTTGCTGGTAGTTACTAGATCATGATGTGGTAGAAAACTCAATAGAATAAGGCCATAAATCAAATATCAATGTGATACAAGTTATAACAAGATTGGGCCTTCAGGGTCATGCCAGAAAGCGAAAAGGAAGCCTTAACATACCTTTTAACTGAAGCCTCAAAGGTGTCTCTATCAAGCTCAACCAACCTATCGTAACGCAATAATTGCTTGAATCAACAAGGTTGTGATAACGAGCCATAGACAATCAATAAGGTGTTAATGTCACACTCGCGATCAGCCAACTCGAAATCATAAAATAAGGCCAATGAAAATAATAAACAACAGTTAAATCCAACAACAATATGCTAACCAATCTCGAAGGAGCGACGAGCTTTCGGGGCACTATTTCAAGGCATACTTCACGTTGTTCAATCCAACAATCATCGTACATGACTCCGATAAGAATTACAACATTACCCAGTCCCTCCAACACCTTAATACCATCAATATAAAACATTAATAACCCAACTCAATAAGACAAAGGGGTTGTACGGAGCTACGATATTTAAAACACCACTTCTTGGCTAGAAAATCTATAAAATAATACTAGAACATGGAATTGCGAAGGAGGGTCGTAGGAGAAAGATTACCTCAAAAAAAAGCTTTTTAATTCCAAGCTAAACAAGCTATTACAAGAATCCACCACGAGCTGTAACAATATACGACAAGAAAATATGACAAACATGCCGATAACGATAAGTTCCTCCTTGAAATTGATTCTAAAGCTTAAATCAAGAATGAGTCGAGGATTTAGAATTCTTACCTTCCAATAATAAGATTATAACACTAGATAAATATACACTCCATGAACTTTATCTTTGCAGTAGAAACAAATGGAGCCAAAATTGATGTGAAAATCATACCACAATAATGATCTCACGGTGTAGAGCAACTTCCGTTAAACTTTCAAATTGAAAGCATCAAAGTCCATGGAGGATTTAGAGACTTGGGTTCCAATTGATGGGGGTTTTCTTATGGTTCCTATGGAATAAAAACGAAGAAGAGGTTGATATATAAGTCATCACCAACTTAGTGGCTAGGGGGACCCACCTCGAGGTGTCTGCTTATGCAGTCTCGCAAAAATGCAAATATCTCTCTATTCTGAAGTCGTATGAACAAACGGTTTAGTGCATTGGAAACAGACTCGTAGACCTTCGATTTGGTAGGTCGGGGGCCTTCTAACGAGTTTTTTAAGGGCTAAGCGTTGTAGAACATATTGATTTACATATGTAATTAACTTTGTAATTAATTTGTATAGTCTAATGGATATATTATATTTATATCGTACTTCTTTATATATTTTTTAATGATGATATATTTAGAAATGATAATTATTATCATAGTTCTTTATCGATTTAAATAATCAATTCAGTCTAAACTAATAAACTAAGTCAAAATTATCAAACTAAGTCTAAAAAAAACTAAACTCTGCTAGGTAAAGCACACTAAGTTAGTGCACTATATGAGGCATTACACATTGACGATCGTTAAGGCTAAGTCTGTGTAAAGTCTCATACGACGCACTACATTAGTATGATATTACTATATTTTATCAACTTTTATATTGCATTCTATTTTGATAACTTTTTAATTTTCATTTGTCATTTAGATTCCAAACTCGTATATTCAACAAGATTGCTTGCAGTCAACATAATGTTGGTTGCTGTTGTCAGCCTGTCCTACTCTGAAAACAATAGTAACATTAATCTGAAGTGAGTCAACCAGGGGCGGAGCTACAGCCTATTAAGGGTGGTCAGGCGAACACCCTTCGTCGGAAAATTATACTGTGTGTAAAAGTAAAATGCTGTTCTAAATGGTTAAATTACACAATTTGAACACCCTTGGCACAACTAAATATTACTGCCCAGCGGTGCTATGAGTTCCGTAAAGGCGCAGGGAACCGCCGACGCGCATGTTCGATTCCCTTCGGTGGTAAATCTTTTAAACATTTTTAAACTGCTCCTACTTGATCCTTTAATTGTACAAGGATAATCCCTTATTAAGTAGTACTTTCTAGATTTTAGATAATAATTAATAAATCTGTTATTTTTGAAATATTTGAAAACTAATATTATTTATTAAAATAATTCTTATTTAGAGATCTACAACTTAAAAATCTAAGGAAAAAATAAAAGTTTAGTCTGCAATTTTACTTTCCTTTTCTTTTCGTTAAGATTTTAAATAAAATTTAAAAGTAATTATTTAATTTAACGTTAATAAGCAAATTTTAAAGAATTTCTATAACTGCTAAAGCGGAAAATGATCCCAATAGATTTTTTTTAAGAAAAACCTCGTTGGATTTTGCTGAACAATTTTTCATCTCTCATTGTTATTGTTATCGTCACCAGAGATCGGTAAAACCTCGTTTGATTATAATTTTTTTGGTACATTTATTCATAAAAAAATTAATTATTAATATTACATAATTTCATTTTAAAATTTTCAGTGTACCATTCGTTAATTTTTTTCTTTACTTGTGCAATTCTTGAACACCTTTCGTTAAATTCCTAGCTCCGCCACTGGAGTCAACCTAAATGGTTTGCCTTTGTTATTTCAGCTAACAGTGCCCACCGACCAAACTCTGAACCCAACTGTGGTCCCTAATATACTATTTTAATCCACATGGCATACCTCTTATCTCACAATTATCTTTTCTTTTTAAAGCCAGTTAAGAACTTTGTTATAAATTAAAATGAGATCAATTTCATGAACGAATACTCTAACTTTCATCTATTTCGCCTAAATCACTGTATTGTTTTTTGTAACAAAAAATTAATTAACTCTACCTAATTATCACAAAAATTCCATAAACGAACTCTGTTTGTAACGAGAAAAGCTATCCAATTTTGTTCAAGTATCACATAAATTCAGTAGGAAAAAAATAAAGGAAACACAATTACAGTGGACATAATATTGCTTCTATGATACGTAAATAAAATTAAGTGTGACTTTTTTATTAAAAGAAACTACTACTCCTTAAGTTTTATTTGTGTGACGGTATCTGAATTTTGAGAGTCAAAGAAATTATTCTTTGATTACAATTTTTCATATGCCTCTTGAATTATTAACTATATATCATAATTTATAGTAATTTTCACACATCTAAATTGTATTTTGAAAAACTAAAAGATTCTATGTCTAAATGTACGGTTAAAATTGAAAAGTTCAAATCTTGAAAAATAAAATGTGTTACATAAATTTGGGACAAAAAATACTAGTATCTAATAACTTCTTAACGAATAAAATTGAGTATCCATCCATGAAGAAATTAACCCCTTTAAAAATTCTCAAATTGAAAATCGGATGAAATGGGAAAAGAAACTTTAGGGTCACATAGTCTAAGCTAGCATTCGATTATAGATTTTGGATCACATTTTGAAAATTTATCTTTAATATTTGTTTGGTCATTAATTTGACCAGAACTTAAAAATCTATATTCAAATATTTTCAAGTAAAATGTATGTCCAAAAATAACTTCAAATTTCGAAATCACAATTTCAAAAACTCAATTTTTCAAGTTTCAATCAAACTTTAAAATTTATGATCAAACGATGCTTAAATCTTGACGGTCAAAGGAAAATGCTTTTGCTAAGACTTAAGACTAGGAAAATGCAAGTATCCACTATCCTATCTACGTGAATAAGTTCACTAACAAATAATAATGTCTGCAAACTATCATAATGATGTACATATGCGAGTAAAGCGCTGAACCGCATAAGGCTCTCCAATTTCAAGAGAATCACTTCGGCTAAACTCTCAAGTTTCTATATGGCTCAGAATTATAAACAAAAGAAGCAAAACATAGAAGCAAAAAAAGTTTCAATTTGATACCTAAAATTTTGCATCACTTCTGTCAGAAAGTACACCACAAACAAGTCGGTAATCAGTCCTTTTGTGAATCAAATCTTCTACAAAAGTAGTTACAGTATTGTGCTTATTCTATAACATGACATCAAATTGCCATGGAAAAAAAATCACTCCCTGCCCCTATATTATCTTATGCAAAAAAAAAACTTTGGCAAAGTCAAGAACATATTTGTTATAGGAAATTGGTGCCTGCGTGGTTCTGGTGCAAGAGCTTGTGGGCAATCTGATCCCTAGCCTGCGCAGCATTCATTGACCTCACTATATTTTCTGGAACCATTTCATCATCAAAAAGATCAAACCTCAGCTCTGGATTCAGTTGTTCCCCTCTCATCTCGCAAATATTATGCAATACACAACAAGCACCCAAAACCACAGGCAAATCTTGAAGCTTCACCTCTGTTCTCTTCTGCAAGCAGCTCCACCTTGCTTTCATTCGCATAAACGCCTCTTTAGCAACCTTCTGGATTTCCTCAACTTTTTCATTGAAAGCATGCTGAGTCCAAGTAAGATTCTGTCGTGTGTAAGGAGCCAAAACCCAATCCATTAATGGGAAACCTGAATTCCCTACAACCCAAACATCCTTCAACAGTCCCCTGTTTGCTCTCTGATAAAGAGCTGATTTCTCCAGGACTTTGTCATCAGACATTGAACCAGGCCAACCGATACAAACATCTGTAAAAACTCCATTTTGATCAACAACACCTTGAACTGTAACAGAGTATGAAGTCTTCTGATTCCTCTCTGTGTGCCTTTTGTTGAAATAAGCAGCTACACTTACTTTGGGGGCAATTATTGGAACATGTGTTGTGTAAATAGATCCACCTACATTTGGCATCCCGAATAACACCTGGAATTCTTGTTTGATGTCGTTCATCTTGTTATCATTGGGCCATTGCACGAATTTGGGCATGAGAACACCTTTAATGGCAGTGCAAACCTCAAGAACAAGCTTATGACAAGTGGATATACCGAGGCCAAAACGCTTTGACACTTCACGAAGTGGCTCCCCTGTAGCCAATCTCCAAATGCAGACAGCAACACGTTGGCGAACTGGGATTGCTTGGCGCAGCATTGTGTCCTTTTTAGTGACTACAGATTCCAATTCATCACAGATCATATCAAAAGTTGCTCTGCTCATCCGAAAAGCTTTCTTAAACTCCTCTTCTGGGAAATCAGGGCTATTACACTGCTCCCACCATGCTTTAGACCTGTCTTTCACCCATAATCTCCTTTGCTGTGGAGGCTGAGAATCCTCTGAAGTTGAGATGAATTCAGCAGAATTCTGACGAGACCTTTTCTTATTACCCGCCAATGGCTTGGCACATTCCATTTTCTCATTCATCATTAAACCGGCTTGTTGATTCGAAAAGTCGAAAACGGATGGCTGGTCAAATGACCAATCCAGTTTGGGGTTAATTTTCTCTTCTTCGTTGTCAAATCCCAAAAATTTGCTCAAAATATCCTCAACGGTCTTCAAAGAGCCCTCTTCAACAACTTGTTCGAAATCAAAATCATCAGTTCTCCGCTTCTTGGGAAGTGGTTCGGAAGCAAAAGTAGTAGTATCAGTAGCCGGCAAGTCAAAATCTTGAAAAAAACTGAAGAAATTTGGGGAAGGATAATCTTCCTGGGTGAGAAATGGGAAAGAAGAAATTTCCATCAAATATCTGTGTAAGTTTTTGAATTGAGGTGAGAACTAAAAAATGTGAACACAGAAGGAAGAGGGATAAATTGGATAGAGTGGTAGTGGAGGGACTCATATATATATATATATATATATATATATATATATATATATATATATATATATTGCAGACACGGTCATCAGTAAAAGGAAGCGTGTGCAGCGACGCGTTGTTTAGGAAGTTTCTGGGTGAAAAGGGGAGGTGGGGTTTGGGGGACTTGGACTTGGGAATGGATAAAATAAAAGCAAAATGTGAAGTTTATTAAACAAGCTTACGCGGTTGGGGATGCAAGGAATAAAAAGGGGGCATAAACTTAGCCACGTTCGGAATTGGGCGACTAACAAGGAACTTTCATCTCCTCGCATATTTTTCTTTCACTATATTTCAAAAATATTACTCCCTCCATTTTAATTTATTTGTGTAATGTATTAAAATATTTTTAATTTTATGATGTTAAATATTTAAATATATATATATATATATATATATATATATATGAAAGCTGAAATTAAGAATTATCAAACAAGAAAAAATCATTCTTTGTAAAATGATTAAAAAAAATAAGACAAACAAATTTAAATTGAGAGAGTATTTATTTATATTTAAAATAATTTTATTTTATTTTATTTCAATGAGATGATTTAATCGCACAAATAGAATTTATCGCTAATAATATGATGATGATAATAATAATAATAATAATAATAATAATAATAATAATAATAATAATAATAATAATAAATGTTTTAAACATAATATAATAATATTAAGGGCCTATTTGAAAAGTCATCATGAAAATTGAATTTGGTGTAATTGGTGTAATTACATTGTTTGGCATGTTTGGTTGGCCAAATAATTATTTGGTTAGCAGATAATTGGGTGTAATTGGCAGGAGATAATTACACTCTCTAATTTTCAAGGAGAGTTGTGAATTGCTGGTAATTACATGTTGTAATTACAAGGTTACTTTTTAACTGTTTTCTTTTATTTTATTTTAATTTCTATTATTTTATATTCTTTTTCATTTTTATTTATATTTGACTTCTTTACTTCTCATTTTCCAACCTTTACTTCTTGTGTTTTTATGTCATTGTTCGTATTATTTATTTTTTATTAATTTTTATAGTTTAGCATAATTGTGTTAATATTCTAATTTTTAAATTAAAGCAGAATTCATTATGAATAAAGTTATATACTTACGTTTTCCTTTTCTTTTGAATTATATTTATATATGTTATGTTGAAATTTGACATAAGAATATTATGTTAACTTTTTTGGTTTTGAATTTTGAACTTATGTTATATTTTTGATTTCAATTTATTTGTTTTAGTAGTATTGACTTGATATTGAACATTGCAAGCCATTCATTTTCAGTTAGAATTGATAGATTATCTTTTTGTCAAATTTTTTAATAATTTTATGATATTATATTTATAATATTAATCATTTTGTTAAACATGCATTTCATGATGTTCTTAAAAATCATGTACTTTTAGTTTTTATGATTAATTTAATTAAAATATACTAATTTAATATATATTATATATATATATATATATATATATATATCAATTATTTTTTTATAATATTAGTTAAGAAAATATGTTTATTAATTAATATATTTTCAAAAGATAATATAAATCTTAAATACCTAATTTAATATCATTTATAAAGTCCTTTATTTGTCGAATATTATTTTTTATTTTTGAAGATTAATTTTTATTTAAAAATTTAATATAACCATGTGATTATACTTATGCAACCAAACAGTACACTTGTAATTACACTGTAATTACATTGTGTCAAATAAACAGGTCATCGTAATTACTAGGCTGATAATTACTACCCTAATAATTACACCAATTCAATTACCAAATCGCTTTCTAAACAAACCCTAAATAAAAACAGTAGATTATTATCACGTCTTAGGTATTATTATTGTGTCAACTTTTTTTACTTAATACTGTACTTTATTTGCTGATAATTTGACTTTGTGACTTTAACTTACTAATTTTTCAACATGTGCAATGTACGTGCATAGTTATTCAATCATGAAGTATGTTAACGATTTTATAAATAACATTGATACTAATTATTAAAATAAAATATTTAATAAACAAATTAAACATGAAAGAATAGAGTACACATTTTTGTAAATGATCAATATTGATATCATTAAAAAATTATACAATTGTTCATATGATAATTATAATGAATAGAATAATATTGATAATTGTAGCAACTTCTCTGCAATATTCGTAAAAAAGTTAAAACAAATTTACATTACACATGAAATATTAAATAAATACCAAACTTTATGAATTCGTTCAAAACAAACCCCACGCTTTGCAACCACACTTCAAATATTTCAAGTGTCTTTCTCACATGATTTAAAAATGGTATAAAAACTTTCAAACTGCAGACATAATCCTTCCATGTAAAGTACTCCATATTATTCATCAACTTAACACATACTCTTATACATATTATATACGAATTTCAATTTATTAATAGAATAACAAAATTAATTATAACATCAATTGAAGGTATTTCTAAATAGACTAGTCATCGATAGCCCGTGCTATGCACGGGCCCAATGAATGTTATTTTCTTTGTCCCAATTTATGTAACACACTAAATTTAGAGAGACGATCAAATTTTTTTTATGATTTTTAAATAGCTTAAGTTGTTAATTATTGTGAATTATTATATATTTTTACAGAATTTTCAGATAATATATCTCACTCTTTCTGTCTCAATTCATGTGACACTGATGAAATTTGGAGAGTCACCCCAATTTGTTTATATAGTTTTTAGATATTTTAAGTTGTTAGTTATTGTGATTTATAGTAGTTTCTATGTAATTTTTAAATAATATATGTTACTCTCTCTACTCTAATTTATGTGACATTGACAAAATTTAGAGTCAATTAAATTTTTTATGTCTTTTAAATATTTTAAATTATTAATTATTGTAATTTATATCACTTTTTTACATTATTATTAAATAGTATATGTTACTTTCTTTATCCCAATTTATGTGGCACTGATAAAATTTTGAGAGTCAATCAAATTTCTTTTGTCTTTCAAATATTTTAAATTGTTAGCTATTGTGATTTATCTTTTTGTGTACTTTTTTAATATATAATATATTTTTAAAAAAGATAAATAAATTAAAACGAAGATCAAGCTCACAAATGAATAAACAAGCAGCAGAAGCAGGCATGTTAACGGCCTGCTTCTTGCTTATTCATTCTTGTTAGCACGGGCCCAATATGTGCTACTTTTTTTGTCCCAATTTATGTAACGCAAATTAAATTTAGAGAGTCGATCAAAAAAAATTGTACGATTTTTAAATATCTTAAGTTGTTAATTATTGTGAATTATAATACTTTTTTTATGTGACGCTGATGGAATTTGGAGATTCACCCTAATTTATTTATATATTTTTAGATATTATAAGTTATTAGTTATTGTGATTTATAGTAGTTTCTACGTAATTTTCAATTAATATATGTTACTCTCTCTGCTCCAATTTATGTGACATTGACAAAATTTAGAGTCAATTAAATTTTTTATGTTTTTTAAATATTTTAAATTATTAATTATTGTAATTTATAGCACTTTTATATTATTTTTAAATAATATATATTACTTCCTTTATCCCAATTTATGTGACACTGATAAAATTTTGAGAGTCAATTAATTTTTTTAATACCTTTTAAATATTTTAAATTATTAATTATTATAATTTATCTTTTTACGTATTTTTTAAATATATAATTGTAATAACCCCTTTTTTATGAAGGGTTAATTGGTAATCTTAACCCAAAATATAAATTAGGGGAATTAAAAAGAAAATGGGCCGAGTCCTTTTTATTTTCTGATTTTTGCAGTCACATTTTAATGAAGCAAGCAGTAGAAAACTAGGGCTATTGATTTCCTTTATTTTTGGAAGAATACAAGCGAAACTACAGAGGGTATTTTTGGGGAACTCATAGATGACCATAAGGGATTTCTTTGAACCACTATTTCGGGTGAAAAACTTCAGGTATTAACATCAAATTTGGTTTACATGAATTTGCAGAGAGTTATCATAATTCCTACCCTTATGATTAGCTAATGATTGAAGGACAAATGATTGGACTATGATTGGTGATTAGTGGAATCAGATTTATAATATTGAATTTAAAGATCTACATGGGTAAATATATTGTTCCTACTGAAACAGTTTTAATGTCTACCACTTCTCACAAGAAGACTTTAGGATTAAGTGATGTTTAGATAATAATGAAAAGAAAGAGATATAGCTATAGTAATATGATCTAAACTACAGAAGTATAAGCAGTGAATTTTTATTAGCATGAAGAATGACTTTTTAGCCATGAATTGAAGCTCTCTGTTTTGGAAACTATGGGGGTCAAGCATCTAGAGTATTTAAGTCACAGTAAAGTCTATTTGAAGCACTGGTTAGACATATTACTTCCCTACGATTTATAGTTTTTACCTTAACGTGGTTATGTGCAGTATGTACTATTTCGGACTATGAATACTAATATATTTCGCGAAATTTCTATCCATTAAAGTTTCAACAGTGAGATTTAAACATTTTTTTTACCTTTAATTCATGGTTTAAAGGATGAGCTATTAAGGTTTAGCTCTAAGCTTGAAAATTAGGGATAGTGGGACTTGACCTCGACTAGTATAATTAACCTTGTTAATCAATTTGTTTGCATAGATTGAGGTTGTTTAGTTCGTGTTCTAGACATTGCAAGATTGGGGAACTTGTCATTAACAAGGTTAGTGAGACTTTAAGCTTTGAGTGTTTGCTTTTCAAATTCATTTTGAATTTTTTTTTTTTCTGCCCAGTCCATGTGTTGGAACGAGCGTGTGCTTGGCAGAATTAGTGGTCTTTGAGGATAGCCGAATATATTTTATTTTCAAGTACACTAAGGTCCTTTGTAAATTATTTTTGTGATAAGGTAGGACTATGTACGAAGAGGTAGGGGCATTGTGTATGCTTCTTGATTTCCCTGAGGCATTGTGTATGCTTCTTTATTCGATAAGGGACATTGTGTATGCTCCCCCTAGCATTGTGTATGCTCTTTGATAGATCTTGCTCATTGTGTATGCTGCCGGGGATGTGTGGTGTTGACTAATTGGTTTAATTGCCATTTATGACAAGTCCTTAGCGTAAATTGTATTGAGATATAGTTCTGGATAGATGGTTCTTTGGAACTTGTTGGATATGCTATTATGATACTCTTTTTTTGTGCTTGTGGTGTGTTTGTATTTTCTAACACTTCTTCCAGGAGTATTTAAAGTGGCGAGTCAAGGATCTTACTGGGTTATATTCATATATAGCTCACTCCTTACCTGCATGTCCATGTAGATACTTTTGGTGTGGACAAGGCTAGTGGCTGAAGAGTTGGTTGAGTGGATTCTATCGCTGAGGTGAGCCACCACATTGTTCGTGGAGGCCGCTGTTTCAGCTTTTCTTAATTAAAGTCATTTATTTCTTTCCTTGGGTTTGCATGCCTGACAGCTAAACTCATGTTACTCTTTTTAGATGCTCCATGGTCTTATTGTGGGATTTGGGATAGAGAATAGTATTTGAGTGATCTTTATTCAATAGAGTGATTATGGATTTCTTTAGGTTATCATTCTCTATTTATTGATTAGCATTGATGCATCTAAACTTGCACATAATTGTTTTTCTGTGCTTATATAATTGGGTAAGTGAATGGATATTTGGTTCGCCCGACAAGTGGTGTTAGCGGGTGTCACTCACGTCTAGGGGGTATTTTAGGATGTGACAAAGTTGATATCAGAGCCTAGGCTTTAGGTCTTGGGTAATGAAGCAGTATTTAGTAGAGTCTTGTTCATGGGTATATAGGCGCCCATACTTATGACCTTGAGGCTACTGAACATCTAGGATGTTTTCCTTTTTTCATTCCTTTTTCGTGCGTTGAGTTGAATCAAGTCTAATCTTTGAATATCATTGCAGATGGATAAGAAACGTGGTTCTTCCTCTGTTGGACGTGGTGCTGGACATGGTACTATCCGCGGTGGTGGTCAAGTTGGGACTCATCAGACTAGGGCTCAGACTAGGGCACAGGCCAATCCTCAGTCTAGAGTCGTGAATCGGGGTCATCCCGTAGTTATTGCTCCAGAGCACGTGCAAGAACATGTTGTTCAGGATGCTCCATCGACAGAGCCAACTAATGTACCTACTGTTGCTTTACTTGCAAACGTAGTGATGAGATTGTTGAATGTGTTAGAGGCATTGGTGCCTAATCAGGGTAGACCTCCGGTTCCTCAGACTACTTCCCAGACACAGACACAGGTTTAGGTGAATATTGCAGCTACTCAGCCGAATGCTAATTTAGTTGCATATATTGGGCAACCCAAAGATCTTAAGAACTTCATGGATCTTAAGCCACCAGAGTTCGATGCAACACCAGCTACTATTGAGCCTCAGAAGTTCATTGGTCATTGTGAAAAGATATTGGCTACACTGGGGTTGAAGGAGGCGCGTGGAGTATAATTTACTACTTTTTTGTTCTCAGGGTCTCTAGAGGCATGATGGACTTCTATTCATAGAGGTAGACAAGTAGGGTTACCACTCATCACCTGGTCAGAATTTTCAACGATGTTTAAGGACAGGTTCATTCCATTGAGCAAACAAGATGACATGAGACGTCAGTTCAATGACCTACAGCAGGAAGGTATGACAATTACCGAGTATGAGGCTAAGTTCACTGAATTGTCAAGATATGTTCCATTTTTAGTTGCAGACCCGAGGGAGAAGGTGAGACGCTTTGTGGATGGACTAGAGAATCGTTACCATGGTCCTGTGATATGAAATATGTGAAATGGTTCCTATGCAGATGTAGTTGAAACTGCTCTCCGTTGTGAGTCCTATACAGAGATGGAAAAAGTTAAGTGAGAAAACAAAAAGGCACGTAACTCAGGCGAGTTTAGTGGTTCTCTATCTGAGGGCAAGGGTGGTTTTCATCGTGGGCAGTCCAAGCCTACCCAATCAGAGTTAGTGGGGCAGCCTTCGAGGAATAGTTCTCCAGCAAGACAGGGTCAACATCATACGCAGAGGAAGGGTAACAGTTCCTTTCAGTCAGGTCAGCATCCACGGTGTTCTAATTATGGAAGAAATCACAGTGGTCATTGATTTGGAACAAATAGAGCTTGTTATACTTATGGTGGAGGGGGGCATATTGCTAAATACTATCCGCAGGGAAATTCTAGTGCTAGTTGAGCTACTACACAGCCGCAGAGGACTGCTACAGGTGCACAGACTCAGATTCAGCCAGTTAGGGCCGCTCCAGAGGGTGCTCGTGGATAGGGTCGACAGGGTGCACATATTACTCAGGGAGTGGGTGGACCACCGAGATTATTTGCTATGGACAAACAGGATATCAAGGCATCCAATGCAGTAGTCACATGTATTATTATTGTTAATTCTCATAAGTCTTATGCTCTTATTTATCCTGGTTCTACGTATTCAGATGTATATCCATCTTTTGCTACATTCTTAGAGAGAATAGTTGAGACCCTTATTGTGCCATATATGGTTATGATCCCGGTGGGGGAGACTTTATCAGTGGATAGAGTGTATAGAGACTGTGTGATATCTGTTCAGAGTAAGGATACCGTAGTCACTCTACTAGTGTTGCTGATGTCTGACTTCGACATGATTATGGGTATGGATTGGTTGATGTCATGTTATGCTTTGGTTGATTGCTATGCTAAGCTTATACATTTTGAGTTTCCTGGGGAATCACCTTTAGTGTGGAAAGGCATGACTCCTCTAACTCAGGGAAAAATTATAACTTATGTAAAGGCACGTCGAATGATTAATCATGGGTGTTTGGGTTTTATTTCTACTGTTCATGATACACGATCGGAGGATGTTACTATTGATAGTGTTCTGGTTGTTCGGAAATTTTCTAATGTGTTTCCAAAAGGCTTACCAGGGCTACCCCCGATGAGAGAAATTGAGTTCAACATTGATTTAGTGCAAGGAACTCAACCTATCTCTATTCCTTCGTATCGTATGGCTCCATCTTAGTTGAGAGAATTAAAGGTAAACTCTAAGAGCTGCTTGATAAGGGGTTTATTAGGCCCAGTGTATCACCTTGGGGTGCACCTGTGTTATTTGTGAAAAAGAAAGATAGCACGATGAGAATGTGCATTGACTACAGGAAGTTGAATAAGGCAACTATCAAGAATAAGTATTTGTTGCCTCATATTGATGATCTATTCGATCAGCTACAGGGTGCTACTCACTTTTCCAAAGTTGACTTGAGATCTGGTTATCATCAGCAGAGAATCAAGATCGAGGATATCTCTAAGATGACCTTTCAGACCAGGTATGGGCATTTTGAATTTTTAGTGATGTCTTTCAGGCTAACCAATGCACCTGCAACATTTATGGACCTCATGAACAGGGTATTCAAGCCATACTTAAACCATTTTGTGATTGTGTTCATTGATGATATTTTGGTTTACTCTCGGAGTGAGGCAGAACATGAACAACATCTGAGAGTTGTGCTACAGACACTTAGAAAATGAAAGCTTTATGCTAAGTTCTCAAAGTGTGAGTTCTGGTTGGGCACGACTTCCTTTTTGGGACACATGGTGTCACGCGATGGAATTCAAGTTGATCCAAAAAAGATAGAAGCAGTTTGAGATTGGCCTCGACCTAGTACTCCTACTGAGATACACAGCTTCTTGGGACTAGTTGGATATTATAGGAGGTTTGTAGAGGGTTTTCCAAAGATAACTGCTCCTTTGAATCGTCTGACACAGAAAGGTGTGGTTTTCCAGTGGTCAGATGAATGTGATGAAGGTTTTCAAAAATTAAAGATTGCATTGACTACGACTCCGATTTTGACCTTACCTACGGCAGAGGGTGGTTTCACCATTTATTGTGATGTTTCTCGAGTTGGATTAGGTTGTGTATTAATGCAGAATAGTAAACTGGTGGCATATGCTTCTCGACAGTTAAAGATTCATGAGAAGAATTATCCAACTCACGACTTGGAATTGGCTGCGATCATATTTGCACTCAAGATCTGGTGTCACTATCTCTATGGTGAGCCGTGTGAAATCTATACTGATCACAAGAGTTTGCAGTATATATTCAAGCAAAGAGATCTGAATATTGAGGCAACGTCGATGGTTAGATCTACTTAAAGATTATGATCTTACTATCTTGTATCATCCGGGGAAGGCAAATATGGTGGTAGACGCTTTGAGTAGGAAGTCTATGGGTAGCTTGGCCTGGTTTGTTGCTGAAAGGAGACCTATGGCTATGGATATTCAGGATTTAGCCAATCAGGGAGTTCGAATTGATCCTACATTGCCTGACAGGTTACTTGCAGGTATCGTAGTCCAGTCGTCCTTAGTTGGACAAGTTAAGACTTGCCAATATGATGATCCCTATCTTGCTAGACTATGATATCGAGTGTAGAAGGCATGCTACGTCGACATGGTAGACTTTGCATTCCTATTATTGGTGATGTGAACTAGCTAATTCTTGAAGAGGCTCATAGCTCGCGATACTCCATCCATCCAGGTGCTACAAAGATGTATCAAGACTTGCATGGATTGTACTGGTGGAAAGGTATGAAGGATGATATTTTGAAACATGTGACTAGTTGCTTGAATTGTCAACAAATCAAATATGAACATCAAAAATCTGGTGGAGTAATGCAAAACTTGATTATCCCAGAGTGGAAGTAGGAAAGGATTACTATGGATTTCGTTGTTGGGATGCCAAATACTTTGAAGAAACACGACTCAGTTTGGGTGATTGTGGACAGACTCACAAAGTTCACCCATTTCATACCAGTTCAGGTTACTCATACCGCGAAGTAGTTAGCAAATATTTACCTTTGAGAGATAGTTCAGCTTCATGGTGTGCCTATTTCGATAATATATGATCGAGGTGCACAATTCACTGCTGAGTTTTGGAAGTCTTTTCAAAAGTCATTGGGTTCACAGGTTGAGTTGAGTACTGCTTTTCATCCGTAAACTGACGAACAGTCTGAGCGGGTTATTCAGATCTTGGAGAACATGCTTAGGGAATGCACGATTGATTTTGGTGGTCATTCGGATGATCAGTTGCCATTGGAAGAATTTGCTTATAATAATAGCTACCCGTCGAGTATTCAAATGACATCGTATGACGCTCTACATGGTCGAAAGTGTCGATCACCAGTCGGATGGTTTGAACCTGGTGAAGCTCAACATTTGGGTCCGGATTTGGTTCAACAAGCTTTAGAGAAAGTTGCTTTGATACGGGAACGGCTTCGGACATCACAAAGCAGACAAAAATCTTATGCAGATAAGGAAGTTCAGGATATAGAGTTCATGAAGGGTGAGAAAGTCTTTCTAAAAGTTTCCCCTATGAAAGAGTTATGAGATTTGGCCGGAAAGGTAAGCTAAGTCCTCGATACATTGGTCCTAATGAGATTTTGGATCGGATTGGGTTGGTGGCGTACAGACTCCGAGATTGTCTACTGTTCATCCTGTGTTTCACGTGTCCATGCTCAAATGATATGTTCATGATGATAGTCATAAGATCCAGCCAGAGGATGTGGAGCTTGATGAGAATTTGACTTATGAGAAAGGTCCATTCTCTGTTCTTGATAGGCAAGTGCGACAACTGAGGTCAAAGAAGGTAGCTTCAGTCAAAGTTTTATGGCGCAATCATCTAACCAAAGAGGCTACTTGGGAGTCCAAAGTGGACATGCGAGTTAGATATCCTCACTTATTTGACACTTCAGGTATAATTCTTGATCCGCTCGAGGACGAACGTTATTTTAAGTGGGGGAGAATGTAATAACCTTTTTTTATGAAGAGTTAATTGGTAATTTTAACCCAAAATAAATAAATTAGGGGAATTAAAAAGAAAGTGGGCTGAGCCCTTTTTATTTTTTGATTTTTGCAGTCACGTTTTAATGAAGCAAGCAGTAGAAAACTAGGGCTATTGATTTCCTTTATTTTTGGAAGAATACAAGCAAAACTGCAGAAGGTATTTTTGGGGAACTCATAGACGACCATAAGGGATTTCTTTGAACCACTATTTTGGGTGAAAAGCTTCAGGTATTGACATTAAATTTGGTTTAACATGAATTTGCAGAGAGTTATCATAATCCTTACCCTTATGATTAGCTAATGATTACTTCCCTCCGATTTATAGCTTTTAACTTAACGTGGTTATGTGTAGTAACTACTATTTCCGACTATGAGTGCTAATATATTTCACGAAATTTCTATCCATTAAAGTTTCAATTGTGAGATTTAAATATATTGTTTTTACCTTTAATTCATGGTTTAAAGGATGAGATATTAAGGTTTAGCTCTAAGCTTGAAAGTATAACGACCGGGTCCGTCATTACAGGTAGTCCAATCGTGCCAAGTTTTAGAGTTAGAAAACTCCGGGTTTGGGGGTTTGAAATTTTGTGCTAGGCTAGTCTCGTCCGGTTTAGGGTTGAGGTATGATCTAGGGCAATCCGGGTAAGGATTGGGTTGAATGTCTTGTGTTGAACTAGTTTTCCTCGTAGCTAACACATAAAGAAGTACGGGGGACTTTTCGGAATCGAATTCAGGTAAGTAGAACTCCCGGAATCGAGGTTGACGTGAAGGGGTTATTTCGAGATATCGGGAAAATAAGTGTGTTGTAAAATGGACTAATTTTGGAGGTTTTATGACTTTCTGTCCCATGTCAACCGTAATAGCGGTTGACACTCCACCATAGAGACCTCCGCTGAAATTACCGCTACAGTGGAAGTCAACGTCGGTCAGCCTCCACCATAGCGGATGACTCTGCTATGGTAGTACCGCTATAGCGGAGAATGATGGGATTTAATGCATAAACATTCCCCAAAATGTTCAGTTTTCACAATTCCATTTTGGGAGAAGGGGAAGGCGATTCCAGGCGATTTTCCTCCGTTTTCCATTGTTTTTCTTCCCTAAGGTAAGGTTTTTGTTCCCCAATATTCGTTCTACTTTTCCTACACGGTATAATTGCTAGGAGGGAACTTGGAGAAAGGTTGGGATAATGTAGGGATGGTAGAATCTGGGGAAGAACGGGGATTCTAGGCATGAAAGTTCTTGGGTATTGTTAAAAGTAAGGTTTTATGATCTCATATTGCTAAATTCTCAATTTTATCCGTGAAAATGATAGAACTAGGGAAATTATTGGCGGGAAGCCCAAAAAAAAGGGTAGGATGATCATGGGTGGCCTGGGGGTCTGGGATTTGTTGTAATCCAGGTAATGCGTAAGCCTTATTTGTTAATTTGGGTACTTGTATGTTATTTTAGACCAAGAACGAGAAAGGAATCAGGAACACGGGAAAGCTCAGGTTGAGTAGAGCTTGGATCATTTTGAGGTAGGTGATGGCTTACGATTCCTGTGAATGTTGTATATTTTCTACTCTTATCTAAGTGTTTGTATGTATTGCATTGCTTAGAGGAATTGTGTAGAATGTCTAAGGGTCCTATTTTACAGTGTGTGAATTGAACGATGTATTGCTTGTTGGTTTACAAGTTGTTTGTTCATTATTTGATTGTGGATTATTGACATTCGGTTGGCTTGGGTACCACGCCTGGTACGGGTATACAAACGGTTGGCACGGGTACCACGCCTAGTACGGGTATAACAAATGGTTAACTCGGGTACCACGCCTGGTACGAAATACAAACGGTTGGCTCGGGTACCACGCCTGGTACGAAATACAAACGGTTGGCTCGGGTACCACGCCTGGTACAGGTTTATTTTACTGCATCATTGCATTGATATTATTGCATTACATTGATATTTTTGCATTGCATTGACTGTTATTGGTTTTGTGAGTGGACCGGGCTATTTATTTTAATTATGATATTCGTTGGTGGTCCTTGAGTGACCGTAAATCCTGTTATATCTGTTGAGTTGGTCTTAGATTAGGACGCGTTGTCTGTTTAACACTTAGGTGTTGTTTAGAGGGGATCCCAGGGTGGGTCCGGGCTAGGCAAAAAAGATGGTTTATTGAATTCTGTGATTGTTGTTTAGAGTTATAATAAGTTATAATAAGTGGATTTCATGCGGGAACAATTTAGGCAGAGACTTGTAGTCTAGGGGAGCCTATTCAATTGTTGCATGTTTTCCATACTTATACTTGATTTGTTGTACAAATTATACACTATTTTATTTGGAACTGGTTGATGATCCTACCAGTACACAGTTGTGGTGTACTGATACTGCACTTGATTTTCTTCTTGTGAGTACAGGCAATCTTTCAGCGGCTGAGACGCGACGTCATCTGTAGTTCCAGCATTTCCAGACTTCAAGGGTGAGCCGCTTCGATCGAGCTGCCTTGAATCTATCATTAGGGTTGTATGCCCATTTATTTTAGGCTTAGACTATTTTTTTATATTTTTGGGGTTGCATCCCTACACTCTAGACACTGGTAGAATTATTTGGTACTGTGACTTTTAGATTCTACGGGGGTAATTTTAGCAAGTTTATATTAATGAAGTGGTTCTTATTATTATCGAATTGCTACTTTACTTTCATGCACTGGTTTTGAGCTGATATAACGATTAAGTTTGGGGAAGTGATGGTTGGCTCACCCGGGGGTTGGGTGAGTGCCACTCATGGTGGTCTGGGTCATGAAAATGATGGTATCAGATCCCTAGGTTTGTTGATCTCGTCGTACCAAACAGGTCTAGTAGACTCTTGCGAAATGGTGCGGAGATGTCCGTACTTTTCTTCGAGAGGCTATGGGGCTTTAGGAAAAAACTATCTCTTCCTTCATTTCTTCGTGCTATAACTTTATTCCAATTGGTATCTAGTTATACAAATTGGTATCTAACCTCATTCACTCTTTTGTCCGCAGATGATTAATACAAGGAACAACGGAGCTAGAGCAGCGGTCCCAACAGCGGGACCGGCTATCCGTGGTAGAGGCAGGGGAAGGGGAAGAGGATGAGGTAGAGCCACACCTACTAGGTGTGGGTCTCGAGTTGCTGCTGATGCGCTTGAGGAAACCCCTCCTCCACCTCAGGAACATGTTGCTGAAGATGTAGAGGTTGTGGTTGAAGATGGTGAGGCGCAGGAGGAGGCGGCACCGGTTGGGGCTGCAGTCCTCCCTACTATGATACCAGAAGCCTTTCAGCAGGCTTGGAATATTTTGAGTGGGTTGGTTGGTACTGGGGACATACCCATGGCTTTTGCAAACCAGGACTTGTACCCTCAGCCAGCGGCTACTACAATGCCTAGGATGGATGCAACTTCAGGCACGAATGACTTCTTCAGGCCAATGCTAGGCCCAATGATGATAGGGAATGAGAATGAGATGCTGACCAAGTTTCTCAAGCTGAAACCTCCTACATTTCACGGTACGGATAGGAAGGATGCTTATGAGTTCATCTTGGATTGATATGAGAGGTTGCACAAGTTGGGCATTGTACATCAGCATGGGGTTAAGTTTGTCACATTTCAGCTGCAGGGTGATGCTAAGCAGTGGTGGAGGTCTCATGTGGAGTACCGGTCTTCTGTTCTACCCCCATTAACTTGGGAACAATTCCACGCTTTGTTCTTAGAGAAGTACGTACCCCGTACTTTGAGGGACCGGAAGAAAGATGAGTTTTTGAACTTAGAGCAGGGTGGAATGTCAGTCTCTACTTATGAGGCTAAGTTCCATTCCTTGTCTCGTTTTGCCACACAGATGTTGGGTTCCGAGGAGGAACGGGTCCCGTTGTTTGTGAAAGGGTTGAATACTGAACTGCAAGTACAGTCAGTGCATATGACTTCTTCAGGGAAGGGCTTTAATGATGTGGTGGATTATGTGAAGCAACTTGAGGGAGTCAAGCAGATAGGGCAGGATAAGGCGTTAGCCAAGAAGGCCCGGAATAAGGGAAATTATGGTGGTTCGTATTCCAGGGGCCAGAATCAGCAGGCATACTCAGCCCGTCATATTCAGTTAGCTCTGCCAGCTGCTACAGGTGGTCGGCAGGGAGCTCATAATCAGTCTTCAGCTCCTAAAGGCCAGGGAACGTCTTATACATCAGCTAGCAGGCCTACACTTAACCGTGGTTGTTTCCATATTAGTGATCTGGGCCACTTTAAGAGGGAGTGCCCACTCAGGCAGACAGGTAACCAGAGTCAGCAACATTCTAGAGTGGTGGTCTCGGCAGGTAGAGGCAGTAATGCTCGAGGTCATCCACAGGGTGGGCGAGGAAACTTTCAGGGAGGCCAGGGCAATAGAGGGAATGTCGGTGCGGGCAGGGGTGCAGCGCAGCCGGCCCGGGAAGTTGTCCGGATTGATGATCAAGCTCATTGCTATACTTTTCCAGGGAGGACTGAGGCAGAAGCATCAGATGTGGTGATCACAGGTACCATTCTTGTCTGCGATAAAATAACTTCGGTATTATTTGATCCAGTTTCTACATATTCTTATGTATCTGTGAGTTTTGCGTTGGGTCTAGAATTGACTTGTGATATCCTTGATTCCCTTATTCATGTTTCTACCTCAGTTGGAGAGTCGGTGATTGTGACTCATATTTATCGTGACTATTCTGTTGTGTTTGTGGGGTTGCATACTTGGGTAGACTTGGTAATTCTAGATATGGCTGATTTTGATATTATCATGGGTATGACCTGGCTGTCCCCTTATCATGTTGTGTTGAACTGTAACACCAAGACTATGGCTCTAGAGATTCCAGGTAAGGATAGACTAGAGTGGGAAGGTGTGTACAGGCCTAGGCCAGTTAAGGTCATATCATTTGTTTAGGTTAGAAAGCTAGTAGAAAGGGGATTGTCTAGCCTTCTTGGCTCATCTCCGGGATGATAGTGTGGAGTCCCCATCTATTGAGTCAGTTCTGGTGGTTTCTGAGTTTCTAGAGGTGTTTCCAGCGGATTTACCTGGTATGCCCCCGGGCAGGGATATAGACTTTGGTATTGATTTAGAGCCAGACACTCGTCCTATTTCTATTCCTCCATATCGTATGGCTCTGACACAGTTAAGGAAACATAAGACTTAGCTGCAGAAACTCCTAGATAAGGGATTTATCCATCCCAGTGCTTTGCCTTGGGGTGCTCCTGTGTTGTTTGTAAAGAAAAAAATGGTAGTATGCGGATGTGCATAGATTATAGGCAGTTGAACAAGGTGACCATCCGGAATAAGTATCCTCTACCCCGTATTGGTGATTTGTTTGACCAGCTTCAGGGTGCATCGATGTTTTTGAAAATCAACTTGAGGTCGGGGTACCATCAGTTGAGGATTAGGCCTGAGGACATTCCTAAGACTGCTTTTTGGACTCAGTATGGGCATTACGAGTTCCTAGTAATGTCGTTTGGTTTGATCAATGCGCCGGCATCATTCATGAGTTTGATGAATGGGGTATTTAAGTCATATTTGGATTCCTTCGTGATTGTGTTTATCGATGATATTTTGATCTACTCCAAGAGTAGGGAGGAGCATGCTAGTCATATCTGTATTGTGTTGGACATCTTGAGATGCCAGAAGCTTTATGCGAAGTTCTCCAAGTGTGAATTTTGGTTGACTTTGGTTGAGTTCTTTGGGAATGTAGTGTCAGAAAAGGGGGTGATGGTAGATCCCCAGAAAATTGAAGCAGTCAAGAGTTGGGTCCGGCCTAGCTCTGTGACTGAGGTGATGAGTTATGTTAGATTCACAGGGTACTACCAGAGGTTTGTTAAGGATTTTGCGTCTATTGCTAATCACCTGACCAGGCTGACACAGAAAGATGTACCATTCGTGTGGTTCGACAAATGCGAGGAGAGCTCCCAAAATCTCAAAATGCTTCTGACCACAGCTCATATATCGTCCTTACCAGTTGAAGGTAAAGACTTTATTGTTTACTGTGATGCTTTACATTCTGGTTTGGGTGCTGCGTTGATGTAGGATAAGAATGTGATAGCTTATGCATCTAGGCAGTTGAAGGGGCATGAGAGGAACTACCCGACTCACGACTTAGAGTTGCCAGCATTGGTTTTTGCACTCAAGATTTGGAGACACTACCTCTATGGTGTCAAGTGTGAGGTGTTCACCGATCATCGCAGTCTGCAATGTATGTTCACTCAGAAGGATTTGAATTTGAGGCAGAGAAGGTGGAAGGAGTTATTGAAGGACTATGATGTGACCATTCAATATCATCCGGGTAAGGCTAATATGGTGGCAGACGCATTGAGCCAGAAGACAGTTAGCATGGGTAGTTTGGCTTGTTTGGGGTTGTCCAAACGACTACTAGCAAAGGAAATTTGGGCCTTGGAGGCCAAGTTCATGCACTTGGGTGTTTCAGAATAGGGTGGATTGTTGGCCAGCATTGAGGTCAAGGCCACCTTCATAAAGGAAATAAAGGCCAAACAGTTTCAGTATCCAAAACTGAGTAAGCTTTGAGGTAAGGTAATATCCGGGGAATCCAGGGACGTCACGTTAGACTCTGGGGGAGTACTAAATTTCAAAGAAAGGATTTGTGTTCCTCGGGTTGATGATATAATTCAGAAAATCTTTGTAGAAGCTCATGGTTCGCGGTACTCAATTCATCCAGGTGTGACTAAAATGTACAGGAACTTGAGGCAGCGTTACTGGTGGCCCGGAATAAAAAGGGACATAGTTGACTTTGTGTCCAAATGTCAGAATTGCCAGCAGGTAAAGTATGAGCACCAGAGACCTGCAGGACTACTTCAAAGGATGCCCATTCCAGAGTGGAAGTGGGAAAGGATAGCCATGGACTTTGTGGTAGGTCTTCCCAAGACATTGGGGAAGTATGACTCCATTTGGGTAGTTGTTGACAGGCTGACCAAGTCAGCTCATTTCATTCCGGTCAGGGTAGATTATAATTCGCAGCAATTGTCTAAGATATACGTGAAGAAGATTGTGAGATTGCATGGGGTGCCACTATCCATCATTTTAGACAGGGGTACGCAGTTCACCTCTAAATTTTGGCGCAAGCTACATGAAGAGTTGGGTACAAAACTCACTTTTAGTACAACCTTCCATCCTCAGACTGATGGTCAGTAGAAGAGGATGATCCATGTATTAGAGGACATGCGTGTGATGGACTTCGGGGGTCATTGGGACCAATTTCTACCATTGTACGAGTTCTCATACAACAATAGCTATCACTCCAGTATTGACATGGCACCGTTCGAGGCGTTGTATGTGAGGAGTTGCAGATCACCGGTTGGGTGGTTTGAGGAAGGAGATGTAAATCCTTTGGGAGTAGAATTGGTATAGGAAGCATATGAAAAGGTAAGGGGCATTCAGGCCAAGTTGCTGGCTACCCAAAGCATGCAGAAGGAGTATGCGGATCGCAAGGTCCGGGACATGGAATTTCAGGTTGGTGAACATGTATTGTTGAAGGTGTCACCAATGAAAGGAGTTATGCAGTTTGGTAAGAAGGGCAAGCTTAGCCCTCAGTTCATCGGTCTGTTTGAGGTTCTTGAGGTTGTGAGGCCAGTGGCTTACAAGTTAGCACTGCCGCCCAGTTTGTCGGGCGTCCATCCGGTATTCCATGTATCCATGCTTAAGCGATACCATGGGGATGGGAACTAAATCATCAAGTGGGATGAGGTGTTTTTCGATAAGGATCTTCATTATGAAGAGGAACCAGTCTTGATGATTCGTGCTCGGGATGTCCGTAGGTTGAGGACAAAGGTGATTGATATGGTAAAGGTTCAGTAGAAGTATCGTTCAGTTGAGAAAGACACTTGGGAAACAGAGAAGGACATGCGGGAAAGTACCCTCATTTGTTTGAGAATTCAGGTACTACACTTTCTTTCCTTTATTTCTGTAAATTCGGGTTCGATCATTCGGGGATGAACGATGGATAAATTGGTATCTGTTGTAACGACCGGATCCGTCGTTATGGGTAGTCCAATTGTGCCAAGTTTTGGAGTTAGAAAACTCCGGGTTTGGGAATTTGAAATTCTGGGCTAGGCTAGTATCGGCCGGTTTAGGGGCGAGGTATGGTCTAGAGCAATTCGGGTAAGGATTGGGTTGTATGTCTTGTGTTGAGATAGTTTTCCTCGTAGCTAACACATAAAAGAGTCTGGGGGACTTTTCAAAATCGAATTCAGGTAAGTAGAACTCCCGAAATCAAGGTTGACATGAAGGGGTTGTTTCGGGACGTCGAGAAAATAACTATGTTGTAAAATGGACTAATTTTGGAGGTTTTACAACTTTCTGTCCCGTACTCCGTCATAGCGACCTCCGCTGTAGCGGAGAAATTACTGCTACAGCGGAAGTCAACATCGGTCAGCCTCCGCTATAGCGGATGACTCCGCTACGGTGGTACCGCTATAGCCGAGCGAACCGCTATAACGGAGCGTGACGGGATTTAATGCAGAAACATTCCCCAAAATATTCAGTTTTCACAATTCCATTTTGGGAGAAGGGCAAGACGATTTTCCTCCATTTTCCATTATTTTTCTTCCTTAAGGTAAGGTTTCTACTCCATAATCTTCGTTCCACTTTTCCTACGCGGTAGAATTGCTAGGATGGAACTTGGGGAAAGGTTGGGATAACCTAGGGATGGTAAAATCTGGGGAAGAAGGGGGATTCTTGGCATGAAAGTTCTTTGGTATTGTTAAAAGTAAGGTTTTATGATCACATATTGCTAAATTCTCTATTTTTATCCGTGAAAATGATAGCACTAGGAAATTAATGGCGGGAAGCCCGGGAAAAAGGGTAGGATGATCATGGGTGGCCTGGGGGTCTGGGATTTGGTGTAATCCGGGTAATGCGTAGACCTAGTTTGTTAATTTGGGTACTTGTATGTTGTTTTAGACCAAGAACGAGAAAGGAATTCGGAACACGGAAAAGCTCGGGTTGAGTAGAGCTTGGATCATTTCGAGGTAGGTGATGGCTTACGATTCCTGTGAATGTTGTATATTTTGTACTCTTATCTAAGTGTTTGTATGGATTGCATTTCTTAGAGGAATTGTGTAAAATGTCTAAGGGACCTGTTTTACAGTCTGTGAATTGAATGGTGTGTTGCTTATTGGTTTACAAGTTGTTTATTCATTATTTGACTGTGGATTGTTGACATTCGGTTGGCTCGGGTACTACGCCTGGTACGGGTATACTAACGGTTGGCATGGGTACCACGCCTGGTATGGGTATAACAAATCGTTGGCTTGGGTACCACGCTTGGTACGGAATAGTAACGGTTGGCTCGGGTACCACGCCTGGTACGAGTTTATTTTACTGTATCATTGCATTGATATTGTTGCATTGCATTGACTCTTATTGGTTCCGTGAGTGGACCGGGCTGTTTATTTGAATTGTGATATTCGTTGGTGGTCCTTGAGTGACCGAAAATCCTGTTATATCTGTTGAGTTGGTCTTGGATTAGGCCGGGTTGTCTGTTTAACACTTAGGTGTTGTTTAGAAGGGATCCCAGGGTGGGTCCGATCTAGGCAAAAAGGATGGTTTATTAAATTCTGTGATTGTTGTTTAGAGTTATAAGAAGTGGATTTCATGCGGGAACAAGCTAGGCAGAGACTTGTAGTCTAGGGGGTCTTATTGAACTGTTGCATGTTTTTTGTACTTATACTTGATTTGATGTACAAATTATACACTGTTTTATTTGGAACTGGCTGATGATCCTACCAGTACACAGTGGTGGTGTACTGATACTGCACTTGCTTTTCTTCTTGTGAGTACAGGCAATCTTCCAGCGGTTGAGACGCGACCTCATCTGTAGTACCAGCATTTTCAGGCTTCAAGGGTGAGCCATTTCGATCGAGCTGCCTTGAATCTATCATTAGGGTTGTATGCCCATTTGTTTTGGGCTTAGACTATTTTTTTATATTTTTGGGGTTGTATCCCCGCACTCTAGACATTGGTAGAATTGTTTGGTACTGCGACTTTCAGATTCTATGGGGGTAATTTCCGCAGATTTCTATTACTGAAACAGGCATGTTGATGCCCTGCTGCCTGCTTCCTCATTCTTATTAGATAGTAAAATAAACATGATAAATATGCATTTCAAGATCATCATATAGTTGATCATCTGACTGATATGTATGAACTAGATGCAAAGAGCTCGTGCTTGATGCATTTTTTTTATCCCAATTTATGTGACATAGATAGAATTTGGAGAGTCAAGTAAATTTTTTATACGGTTTTTAAGTATTTTAAGTTGTTAATTACTGTAATTTATAATAATTTTTATATAATTTTTAAATAATATATGTTACTCTCTCTGTTTCAATTTATGTGCCACTGATGGAATTTGGAGAGTCGACCCAACTTTTTATATAGTTTTTTGAATTTTAAGGTGTTAATTATTATAATTTATAGAATTTTTTTACCTAATTTTAAAATAATATATGTTACTCTCTCAACTTCAATTTATGTGACATTGATAGAATTTTGAGAGTCAACTAAACCTTTTATATGTCTTTTAGATATTTAAAATTGTTAATTATTGTGATTTATAGTACTTTTTACGTCATTTTCAAATTATATATGTTGCTTCCTCTTTCCAATTTATGTCGCACTGATAGAATTTTCAGAGTCAATCAATTTTTTTTTTAAATATTTTAAATTATTAATTATTGTGATTGATCTTTTTACGTAATTTTTAATTTTTCCTCCCAATTTATGTGACACAGATGAAATTTGAAGAGTTAAATTGATGCTTACTATAATCTGTAGTGAATATTCAAAAAATAAAATAAAATTGTGTCAAGTCAAAATTGCTACAAATAAGACCACAAAGATAAGAAAAACCCCTAAGTAACAATGTATGTATTTTATTTAAATTATAATTCATAAAAAACTTAAGAATTTTAATTCATAAAAAACTTAAGATTTTAACTTTGGCTTCAATTTCTCCTAAGACCAAATGAAAAGGCTGCTGGAGTTTTTAATAAACTGTGCCTATGAAGTCCAGTTTACATAACTAAAAAATTCTTAGTTAAAGTGTAAAAAATTAAAAATTATGGCTTTACATAGGTTTGAACTCACAACCTACAACACAAAAGTTGAAGCTTTGACCACCAGGCCAACATGCAGCTATTCCACAAGCAGCCTAAAAAACCCTAATGATACAGACAGCTGCATCACACAACTGATGCTTCTTATATAGGAGAAAATAAATATCACAAAAGAAGAGAAGGAAAAACTCATTAATAAATAATAAACCAGAGGTAATAAATAAAGCCCGATTTTTGCAGCTTTCTTCTTAATTTGTTGCCATATTGTTCTGTGTTTGGTCATCTCCATGGATAACTTCAAGGTGAAAGAACTATTAATATTTGAAACTCACTCCCCAACATATTTTGTATTTTATCGTTACTCTTAAACCCAACAAAATTAGTGCTAACAATTGTCAATTCGCTCTGAACTTGTGAATTCTCTACTTTGTTTCTATCATATCCAATTAGTACCTTTTTAAATTTTACATTATTCTCTCTAATTTAGATTTTGGAATATTCTCTACGATAAGTTGCTCTGGTGCATGAAGAGAAAATGTTAGTGTTCAAGAAATAACCAACATCTCTTCTTCTCTCCCAACAAACATCACATCAAAAAGAATTCTTTAATTATCAAGTTAATCTTCTATCATCAAGTTAATTTCTTCTTTCATTTTACTTATTGCGTCTCTTTGTAGCATCATTTGGTACTATTTCATAGGATTTTTAAAATCTAATTGGAGTCTAGCTCTTAGTAGGTTCATTTTAAATAAAATAAAATAAATTACAAACCTTAAAAGTTCAGTCTCATGAAGCAGAATAGAGAATGACATGGCTTTGATTCATAAGCAGGCATGAAATATTGCCAACATATTGTTTGGCTTAATTGATGATACCTTAAAAATATCAAAAAGAGTTGAAAAAAGAAAGTATTAGCCGAGAAACATTGAAAGGCATGTGTTCGCAATAAATTTTTGTAGATCTGAAAATTAACTGCAATCAAAGATAAATAAAAGAAAAATAATTTTATTAAGTGAATTTTGTGAGTACAATTTCGTTGTTCTCTTGATTCTTCTCTCCTAAGATTTCTTCGTAATTTGAGGGTTTTCTGTAGCGTGTTTCTCAAACTTTCGAATGATTTGAACCTCCTAGAGATGCGTTTGATCTCCAGGAATATCAGACAATACTTCGTTGTTTCGAGTTGATCTCAAGGCAGAACTCTGTCGATCAATTCTTTGAAGAACTGTGTAGTTGATGCAGATGCTTTCTCCAATGCTTGCAGAATGTCCTCCAGAAAATTATGTAACCCTCCTATTTATAGTTGTAGGGGGTAGGCAGTCCAAGTGTAAATAGAATTTCATGTCTTCTTCTGATTGATCCATGTAAGTCAACAATCTTATCACAAATGCTATGTGATAAGGTTGCTTGTGATTGGTCAAGAACATGTCATATTGGCCACTTGACAGATTTTGACTAGTTCTTATTTTGATTGGGATTGCCACGTCATTTCAACATGTGGCATCATCTTGTTGGTCTTTGAATTTGATTGGAATGCCACATCACTTGACACATGTCACGGGTCTGGGCCTCAAGATGAAATGATCTTTGGACTTGAAAATAATAAAATGAACTAATTCAATTTGTGAAGTCTAAATTAATGTTCGACCCAAATAATCATGGATTAAATTCGAATTTTATATGCATTTAACCCAATAAAATTTATGTGTCTACAAATGCCTCCTACTTTAAGATTTTCCGAGCTGTTAGATTTGTCGGACTGTTTAAGGACAAGACTTGAAGTATTCATGTAATATATTTTTTTGTGTGCGTAATTGTGTCCTCGCAAAATGTTTGAATTTTGAAAGGACCGACTATGTTCGAGCTCTTTAACCATGTCACAATTTTCCCATTGACGTGTAAAAGCTATCAAATAATGCACACCAAAGGCTCCTTCCTTTCTTTTTTAGTTTTCAGAAGGTCTTATGCATTTTCCCGAGTCCAACCCCTCGAAGTTACGATAATCTAGGTAGAACAAACGTACTCCTTGATTGGGAATTTAAATTTTCTTTGAAATTAAATATATCAAAATCACATGGGATTTGTGCATTAGGATTGTATTGGGTTTCGGTAGGATTCAATGAGGGCGTTATCCAACTTCAAAGAGAATTAGGACTTTATCTTTGACATCTGGACATCCAAGTCCTTTACGGACTCAATCTTGTTGAGTAGACTCCTCATTGAAAATAAATTGAAGTCATTCAGAGTCTATATAAAGATATCATTTTCACATTTATTCATCACAATTTCAAAGGACTTCCTACTTGAGATATTCTCCAGGCATTGTCACGTTAAGAAAAAAAAACTCTTGTTTTTTTTTGCTTTTGTAACAAAGTTTCCCTGGCAGCTTGAAGTCTTTGTAGGAAAAAAATCATAACATATTGTGAGAGTGTCTAAATCACGAACGGTTTGTGGCGCTAGAAAGTAGACTCACCGAGCTACATCATAAGCGAAAATCACGCTCAGATTGTGTCATGATTTGCTCAGATATTCTTCTGAAACCAGCCTCCCAATTCTGATTCGTCAGCTTTATAGGTTTTGCGCAGCCTCATGAAAAATCTTATATCTTGACTTAGGAATATCGAAATCATAAGCAGTTTGCAGCGTTGGAAAGTAGACTCGTAGAGCTACGTCTTACGTGGAAACCACGCTCAGATTATGTTCAAATTCACCCAGTTATTCTTCTAAAATGAGCCTTCAAATTCGATTCGCCAGCTTTTATTGACTTTCCACAGCTTCACGAGAACTTTTGTATCTCGACTTAGGTCGATCAAAATTACAAACGGTTTATGGAATTGGAAACTAGACTTGTAGAGATACGTCTTACATAGAAACCACAATCAGATAGGTTCTAAATTTGCTTCGATAATTTTCTGAAGTTCGGCTTAAAACTCTTGATATTTAGTTTTCATTAGATTTGCACGGCTGCATGAACTTCATCTTCTTTCCTTTGGCAGGTTTTCAAACACAAAGAGTATAATTTCAGTTCTCCGCAAGTATGATGAACTTTCGTGATCGTAAGATGCCATATCCTTAACTTGAGATAGTGAATGCCACACAAGATCCACAGGTAGGGTCCTTGCCTTGAGGGTCCATCCTCCGGTGATTGGAGCCTTCCCGCTTAATAGAGGATCACCTGATGAGTCCCTTCATCTAACCAAATGGTCAATAAAAGAAGAAATTGACGTTGTCGACTCAAACAAGCTCACTAACATGACTGCTTTTGTGCTGCGATCATCTACACACGATAAGGAGGCTGCTGCTACTTGTCTTAAAGGTTCAGATGAAGGTTCTGCCATATGAAATTATCCTCAATCTGGCTTCGAAGAGTTTCGTTACACATTGTGCTATTGGAAATAGGTAGAGGATGTTCTTAGCCGTAGCAAGGAGGTGGTGGAACACACCAAGGTATATGATGCCATTTTTCCTTTTTATTCACATATGACATTAATGAGGACGTGTTGCGGGCCTTTTGTGAACTTTGGAATTCATCGACTAATACCATGTGTGTTGGCCTTGGCGAGCTCTCCATTTCATTGTGGGATATACGCATGGTTAGAGGCCTTCCGATGCATGGGACTTTCTACGAAGAAGTTATCCCTTCGGCCCAAGAATTGACGCAAGCAGATTAATAAGGGAAGCCATTTTTGCCTAAAACTTGTGCCTACTTATTTTCAGTATTTTATCGGATTTCAGAGTGTGCGTCACAGGAGGTTGTTGTCTGTGAATGGGTACATTTCTGGATCAGAGGACTGGACAGGTACAAGGATCCTCCACCACGGGTGTCTAAATAACAAGCTAAACCAAGGTCAAGTCACAATCCTGACAGATATATTGACATTTCATTTTTACCGCGAACTGAGGAAGAGAATACTCCTTTCATCAATTTGGGCATGGACGAATCGTTTAGAGAAGAGATGAACTTGGCTGCCTTTCTTGCTTGCTGGCTTTGTAAGTTTATTCTTCCGACAAAGAAATTTGACACCATCCATCCTAGCGTCTTCAAGACTTCAAGCTTAATGGCTCATGGGGAGAGGTTTGCATTAGCGATCCCTGTCTTGGAAAGTATCTACAAAGTCTTGAAAGAGATCTCTACTTCATCAAACTTAGAGGCGAGCGACATAAGTTTTCCCATACAGTATGTCTATGGGTGGATTGGTGCGTATTTTGACACTCACTATCAGGCACGTCATTACAACAACGCTTGTATGTGCAAGCTTGCTGGAGAAAGAATGGCTAAATACTTTGACCTTTCAGGTGCACGATGACTATTTCAGGATGTGGATATCCGCAATCTGCCCCACTTGGCCATGCTGCATCCCAAAGAATTTTCTATAAATGACGAAAAATTGTCTAGCTCTTGGAATGATTATTTCATTAGCCTCCGTTCGAGTTATATCATCATCAGGTGTGATGACCACCTTGTTATGGAGCCTTACAGTCCTCATAGATTTAGTTGATAGTTTGGATTCAGTCAATACCTCCCTGGTAACCTCATCAAATGATCATATGATGGTACACTACAAGAACTAGTACAACTTTAGAATTCATGTACCCGCCTGAGTAGTTTTTCAACAGTTAGCATACCGCAATGTCCTGATAGGCCTTTAACGGCCTGTAGGTATGCTGATTGGTGGTCATCTGGTTGAAAAAACCCTGTTGGGCAGCACAAATAAAATGTTCGAAGCGTGACGACACTCATGCACCACCCAAAGTTCGCCACTCTCAGCCGCAAGGTCAAAATAAGACATCTTCTTCTTCTTCTGTTGTTAAGTCAAAGGAAAGCCAGTTGTCCACTAGTCTTTGACTCCGAAGGGTGTGTTAGTACGAACTGGAAAAGGATCTAAGCCTCCTTCGTTGACATTCAAACTCAGTATCACTATATTTCTGTGGTGTCAGACAACACTTGCAAGAGAAAAGATCACCCAACTTTGCTTGAGAACGATAGTAGACAGATGACAACTGAAGTACTTTGCAAAGATAAAACTTCAAATATCCTCTTAACCAATAAAGTTGTAGATGCTAGTGGTGCCACCAGCTCGACGGAAGATGATGCAGATCGGGACCAACACGGAAAACACAAGAAAAAGAAGGTAAGAGACAAAAGTAGCAAATTAGTTGACTTGGACGCCATTACTATAGACAGTGAGACATTTTTTTTTGATGGTACTAGCTTCATAATGCCATTGCCTGAACTTTCAGAACAAGTAAGTCACTTTACTTCTCTTTTTTATGGCTCTTTTCGTTGCACTCTATTAACTTCCTCTTTTGAAGTTGGGTCTCAATGGCACATTTGTTGAGACGTTTAGTGGAATTTTTTATGAAGATGGTACTACTAGCCCAAGTTGCCTTGATATATCTTCTCCTCCTCTTTCAGAAATTTTAAAAGATAAAATAGAAGTTGCGGCTGCACAAATCAAGTCTTCTAAAGATTCATCATGTCTGTCATCTCCTGTTGCCCCAAATTTTGAACCACAAGAGATGATCTATACTTTCAAGATGTCTTATATTCCTCATATGTGTGGCACATTATGCGAATGGGTGACTAAATTCTCTGCTGATTCTTCAGACAACTTTTTAAAGTTGAAAAATGATGTTAATTTGATTTCTAGAAGAAATCTAAGTGACTAACGCCATCAACACTTCTGTTTTGGAAGGCTCTGTGAAGGCCTTTTTTTTTCCAGATATATGAAGAGTATGATGCCATGAAATTATCTTTATCCCAGAGAATGACTAGATAACGCCACCAAAAATTTCTTTCCGATGTGTAACAATGCCTTCTCGATGCAAAGGAGGAAAGCACAAAGGCGAATGGGCGCATGGAGGATCTTCAAGCAAACCTTGTGAAGGTTGACGAGGAATTGAAACTTATGTCTGCAAAGAGAAACAAGACCATTGCACGTAGAGAGGAGCAAAAAGAGTAGCTGATGTGAGGTTAAAAATACGTATATTTAGCCATTATTCTCCTCACATTTTAGTACTTTTAATCGTTCTTTGAGTATTGATTATATTACTTTGTGCTTAATATTATATTTTTATGTGTAGGATTAAAGTGATGGAAAGATGAGAAGATTTGGAGCAAAAATGAATTAAAAATGAGAAATCAAGTAGGCAGCTTAATAGATTGAAGTTAATATAATAATATTATTTATATATATATATATGTTAAGCAGCAAAGAAGTTGAATTGAAAAGTTGGAAGGAACATACCTGGGCATCACCTGGCAACGTGTCAAAAGTTGAAGACACAGCCGCCAAAGAATTGTTGCTGAAGAAGATGGCGCAAGGGATGGCGCTAAATATTTCCATTTTCTAAATCTGTTTTACTCGCTTGCGCCACGGCTTTGCAGCGAGCGATGGCGCGAAATATTTCCATTTTCTAAATCTGTTTTACTCGCTTGCACCACTGCTTTGCAGCAAGCTTTGGCGCGAGTACGACATGATTTTCTCCCAGTAATTACTTGTACGACTGCGTACACTTGTGTGTGCGAAAGGAAGCAACAAGTTTTTGACGCTGTTGCCGAGGACTTACAATTTAATTATTTATTTAGAATAGACATTTTCTTTTTATTTATTTAAGTTTTCTTGTATATATTTTATTTTTGCATAGATAATTTTTTGTGTAATATTTTTTCTTTTTTGACATGGCATATTGGAATGAGGATGAGTCAAATGTTGATAACTCATATTTTATTGATCCTTGTCTTCTTTGTGGAGGACCTCACCTACGGAAAAATTGTTCAAATCTTTCGATCTTACGTAATGGGTTGTGTGACCCTTCTAAATCCTATGATTGAGACTTTTGTAAATGGTGTGGTGGTCAATGAAAAGATTGTTCGAAGTGTTATAAACCTTCCTTGAACCCATTGTTCAAAGTGTTATAAACCTTCCTTGAACCCTTATTGTGATGATTTTAATAGTGCTTGTGCTTCTGATAGTATTGATCCTTGCAGAAAATTATTGGAGGAATATGGGGGTCACCTTAAGAAAATTACAGATGAGATGACACACTTCTTAGAAGGACGAGCGAAGCTCATTCAAGAGGTTGACATGTTTGGTTTGGATATTCACAACTTAAAAGATGAGTTGAGCGCAAAGGTTGATGCGTTTAACACACAACAATTTAGTAATGAGTTGTGTAAGGCTGAAGAGGTACTTATAAGCCAAATTGAGGAGCTAAAATTGGAGGGTCAACTACTCGATCATACTTTTACTGATGTTGTCAATATTGAAGAGGTGTACAAAAGTGAGAATATCGTAAATAATGTAATTTTAGAGTTAAAGCGTGTTGGGCCTCATTCAAAGCACTTTTCGACATTGTATTTAGTTGGTGACATGAAAATTGAGCCTTCCAAATCAATGAAGAAGTGTGCGGATGAGGAAGAAGACCCTTATATTCTAAAATTTGTCATGCCAAAAAGACAAAATGACATTCCTCACCTAATGGCCAAGAAGTGCAAGATGCGACATTTAGTGCTTGGTTCCTTTATTTTTATACCACCGCCCCTTGAGCAAAGCAGAAAATTTGATGCAAAATTAGGGGTGCAATTCATAAGTTCAAAGTGGAAAAAAAAGTGGTGAACTTGATGGCGTCGTGCCGCGATGTTAAATCATGCGCTTATTGGGAGGCAACCCAATTTGTAATAGTGTAACTTCTTATTTTTATTTTTGTCTTTATAGTGTCACTTTTTATTTTATTTTTATTTTGCAGGTTTGGGGAAGTCTGAGTACCCGAATTTGAAAGTTAAGGAGCATGGTTTAAGCTTAAGTGTGGGGTCATTCGCCTCTTTGATTCATTGTGAAGAAACATGCTGCTAGCTAGGTCCTAGAGAGCCTCAGGGAGTATCTCTAACCCAGTTTTTATCTTATTTATTGCTTTAGAGACAAAGCATGACTTTAAGTGTGGGGTGGGATATCTTTCAATTTTTGTTAAGGGTGAAGTATGCCATAGGTTGTTAAGTTTTTTTTTTGTTAGATTAAAAATTTGAAAAAGCTTAAAAACACCAAAAGATTTTCTTTTATTCTTTTGTTAGGATAATTTTTTAACTTTTTAATTCTTTAATAGAGGCATAATTCGTCCACCCTTTGGTTTTTCTTTTTGGTTCTTTTTCGAGGGGGAGCTCTTTGAACCGAGTAGTAATTTTTTATTTTTAGGATTAGTTTTTTTAGGATAGAAAAGAAAAGATTTTTTTTACTTGTTTGATACTAGCAATTTTGGCTTGATTTTGAGTAGTACTTTCCTGTGAATGCTTGAGTGTTAACAAAATAGCAGATCTCTTGACACCTAGGCTCAGGGTAGTGTCTCTATATATAACTTATTCTTATTTTGTAGTTCTCTATGACCCTGTCTGTCTTAAAAGTAGAATTGATCCATCTTGATTGATACTTGTGCCATGAGGGTGAGGATTCTTGTATATTTCATGTTTTGCATCTTAGTCTAGAAATTTCCCTGCATGTTATTGAAGCGAAATAAAAAGTGTTGCTCTGTTTAGAAGATGATAATAGGCTTTCTTTGATTTGTCTTGTAAATTTTAGCCTTTTCAGATAATGTTATCACTAGTTAGCCCTTTGAGCCTGTAGCCTTTCGTTTGGTAGCCGTATTTTTTTCTTGATCCTTTTATTGAATCCCTAGTTTTTGCACTCTGCTTCTTTGAGCACTATAGGGTAGACTGTGATAAAATTATTAGATATGAAAAAAAGGGATGGTCAAGTATAAATGGTGACCAATGATAGCTGCTTAGTGATTAAAAGGCCCTCTTTCAAAGAATGTGACATGAAAAAAAAGAAGAAGAGAAAAACTACTTGATTTTTTTTGATTGAAGCGTTCTTGATATGATGAGCATTACTAGTGAAAATAATTAAAGAGAGGGCTAAAAAGAAATAAAGTGATAAAAATAATGGGTGATGAAGTTCAAAAAAGTCTAAAGTGCTTAGGGAAGTGTAACTCACTATTATATAGTTTTTCTACCCGTCCCCTAGCCAACATTACAATCCGTTAAAGTCCTATTTGATTCTATTCAAGCATGCTTAATTAGTGGAGATGTACATAATGGGCAAGCATATGGTTCTTTGTACATACATGTGAATTGGTTTGTGAGTGTGAAAGTTGTTCTTTGATGCTACGTCCTTAATTTATATTCGATTCTTTAAATTGAGTGTGTGGGTTGTTTCTTCTTGTGAGGGCACTTGTTTCATGATAGATAGGTGATGTTATTAGCTTTCTTTGACAAGAGTAGGTGAGCGAGCTTAAATTTGATGAGTTAGAGTCCGTCTTTGAGGTTAGGAGGTTAGAAGTTTGTTATTTGTTTGCATATCTTGCATAATGATCGAGGAATAGACTTGATGTTTTGAGTTTTTGTATGGCCTAATTGTTTGTGTCAACCAAAGTGGTGGTGTTCCTAGCGTGAATTAGTGAGATGAGCTTTAATGCTTGCTCGAGAATGAGCAAGAGTCTAAGTGTGGGGTGCTGATGTGAGGTCAAAAATACGTATATTTAGCCATTATTAGCATCACATTTTAGTATTTTTAATCATCTTTTGAGTATTGATTATATTACTTTGTGCTTAATATTATATTTTTATGTGTAAGATTAAAATGATGAAAAGATAAGAAGATTTGGAGCAAAAACGAATTAAAAACGAGAAATCATATAAGAAAATCAAACAGGCAGCTTAATGATTGAAGTTAATATAATGATATTATTTATATATATATGTTAAGCAGCAAATAAGTTGAATTGAAAAGTTGGAAGAAATATACCTGGGCATCACCTGGCAACATGTCAAAAGTTGAAGACACAGCCGCCAAAGAATTGTTGCTGAAGCAGATTGCGCAAAATATTTCCATTCTCTGAATCTGATTTACTCGCTTGCGCCACTGCCTTGCAGCGAGCAATGGTGCGAGTGCGATGGGATTTTCTTCCAGTTTAATTGAGATTTAGTTTTTAAAAGTTCAGATCTTTTCTATACTTTATAAATACATTCTAAAATAGAATTTTACATAACTTTTGACCTAGGGAGAGTTAGGAGCCGCCGTGGAGGCCAGAGAAAATTGATTTTATTTTTTCTTCTCTATTATTTATTTATTTTTACGTTTTTCTTTGGATGATTTGTTGTAATTCCTCCATGTCTATGTGGAGTTAAACTTCTCATCTAAGGTTATGGTAGCTTCATGATTGTTGGTGTATAAACTTTAGTTGATTTGTTAAGATATTTATCATCGTGTATGACTCGTGTGGTTACTTACTTTTTCTTGAGATTAATTATTTGTTTGCTTGATCACCCTTCAAATACTATCTGTGGCGCGTAAATTGGACTAGAAATAGAGAATTTGCATGCATAATAAGAAAAAGTAGGGCTTGGTTGTGAACCTTATAGAGAAAGGGGAACGATTCGCTAACGTGGATAGGAATATACCCGTTAGCCTTGCTTAGTTGATACGGAAGAGAAATCACATGCCCTTCACTATTGACCGACGACCATAGAATATAGGCGTTAGGAATAGTCGAGGAGACCTAGAGTTGTTGGCAAAACACTCAATATGGTTAAAATCAACCCGCAACTAGTAACCCGATAAAAATCAGAGTCAGTACAAGTGATTACTCAACATGATTGTTAGCAAATTCATAACCCTAGATCGATTTCATCTCATTTACTACGTAAAAATCTGTACTACATCTGGTTAATTGTTCATTAATTAGTTAGCTTATTTTTCTTTTTAATTTAGTTAATTCATAATATAATTTGGATTTTTCTTCTTGAATAAATAATTAGAATTAGTTTAATTTAGTAAATAATTAATCGTGTGGGTACGATATCTGGACTTAAAATTCTATATTACTTGTACGATCGCGTACACTTCTGTGTGCGAAAGGAAGCAACAAAAGTTATCTAAAAGTCAAGAGAAGATTGTCACTTTTGAAGGCGAGATTCATGCCATTGGGGAGAATCGCCCATTATCTGAAGATGAAGCGTACAAATTGTCCAATCTAAAAGACGCGGTTGAGACGAGTCGCCAACAAATCCTAGGATTCAAACATTTTCCATTGTTTAGATTATTGCTTCTTTTTTTGGCTTAGGATTTTCTTTTCTTTTCTTTAGTTGCTTATTATGATGTAGTGACATTTATTTCCTGGCGTAATAGAAGTGATCTTTATATTTCAATATGTATCATCTCGCCTTGAAATTTGAATATCTTTTTTTTTCCGTGTTTCTTTGAAAGCACATCATTAATGAATCTGCCCCCTTTGTAACTTCTACTGCAGATTATTTACTTTTCTAATAACACTAGCTTCCGCTCAAAACTTTGCAGTAGAATATTCATAACTTGAGGTGCGCCAGAGCGAAAAAATGCAAGTCAATCAATTCTACAATGTTCAAACTTCAATGGTCTATAGTATGTCAAGTTTCAATTCGAGATTCCACCTGGACTGCTCATAATCAATTTCTGAAGCTGATTTCGAAATCTGATGGTTTGTTTTGCAGCTTTAAGCTGTTGTGGTAAAAATTTCATAACTCGGTGTATGAGCCTCTGAATCCTAATCTGCTTTTTTCGTTGCAAAGAGAACTCCAAGAACTACAACGTGTATAAATATCATGGTCAAAATCCTTACCTATTTGTACAGATATGTCCTTAAAGTCAGCTCTGATTAATTTTGACATTTGATGTTCCATCTTGCAGCTTTGACAGGTTGTGGTATAAAATTCATAACTCGGCGTGTGGGCCTCTGAATCACAAGACGCTTTTTTTGTTGCAAAGAGGACTGCAGGAACTACAATGTGTAAAAATCACAGTCAAAATCTTTACAGATTTGTACAGATATATCTTTGAAATCAGCTCGAATTTTGCCTTGCTCAACTTTTCAGCTTTGCGCATCTGTGGGAGAAGATTCATAACTCGGAGTAGGAGTGCAAAAGTCACAAGCTTATTTTTTTGTAGGAAATATAACCCATCGAGATACATTACATAAAAAATTTACGGCCAAACAATCTCCGGATTTGTACAAATTTTATTTTCAAAATCAGCTTGAATTTTGCCTCGCTAGACTTTTCAGCTTTGCGCGTCTGTGGGAGAAGACCCATAACTCGGAGTAGGAGTACTGGAATCACGAGCTTCTTTTTTTTTTTGTATAAAAGATAACACATAGAGATATACTACGTAAAAAATTTATGGCCAAAAGATATCCGGATTTTTACAAATTTTATTTTCAAAATCAGCCTGAATTTTGCCTCGCTCACCTTTTCAGCTTTGCGCATCTATGGGAGAAGACCCATAACTCAGAGTAGGAGTACTAAAATTATGAGATTTTTTTTTCTTAGGAAATATAACCCATATATCTAAAATATGTGAGAAATTCATGGTCAAACAATCTCTGAATTTGTACAAATTTTGTTTTCAAAATCAGCCTGAATTTTGCCTCGCTAACCTTTCCAGCTTTGCGCGTCTGTGGGAGAAGACCCATAACTCGGAGTAAGAGTGCCAAAATTATGAGATTTTTTTTGTAGAAAAGATAACCCATTGAGATGAATTACATAAAAAGTTTACGGCCAAATGATCTTCGAATTTGTACAGATTTTATTTTCAAAATCAGCTTGAATTTTGCCTCGCTCGACTTTTCAGCTTTGCGCGTCTGTGGGAGAAGATTCATAAATCTGAGTGGGAAGCTTCTTTTTTCGTAGGAAATATAACCCAAAGAGCTATAATACATGAAAAATTTATGACCAAATGATCTCTGAATTTATACAGATTTTATTTTAAAAATCAGCTTGAATTTTGCCTCGCTCGACTTTTTAGCTTTGCCCGTCTATGGGAGAAGACCCATAACGCAGAGTAGGAGTGCTAAAATTATGAGATTCTTATTTAGTAGGAAATATAACCCATAGAGCTACAATATATGAGAAATTCACAACCAAACAATCTCCGAATTTGTACAGATTTTATTCTCAAAATCAGCTTGAATTTTACCTCGGTCACCTTTTTAGCTTTACACGTTTGTGGCAGAAAATTCATAATTCAGCTAATTAATATCTAATTTACGTGCTATCTATGCCTCCTCAAAGAGATATTGTGATGTTCAAGTGAGGACACATTCTGCCCCCTCCATTTTTTTTAACTCACGTGACTAAACTTAGAATAAATACTCTAAGCTGCCTACGTACCTCGGTGAAGAGGATCAAATCATAATGTAGTTCAGGAGGATGAGTTATTTATTTATTATGATTTTTTTTATTCTTTTTTTTTAGTCCTAATTTTTGCCTAGGCTGCCTCTTTCGAGGTTTTCAACCTAGTGGACGTTTTTTTTAGCCGTCCACAGTTTATAATCGTGCGGTTTAGGAGTAACGTGTTGTTTATGCTCGTGCCGTAAGGAGCATATGCGACTTTCATGGGAAGTACTGCTTCAGGAACTTGCCGTTGATTGGACCTACTCTTTATCCATCTTTATCAATAATTTTGTATGCACCATTTGAATATGCTTCCTTCACGATATATGGACCATCCCACTTTGATGTGAACTTGTCGCCTATGCGCCTATTAAGGATTATGGGTCTTCAAACATCTAAGACTAAGTCTCCCACCTGAAATGACCGTGGCCGCACTTTCTTATTGAAAGCTCTAGCTTGTCGAGCTTGATAGCACTCCAACCTTTGTTGTGCTTCCAACCTTTTCTCATCCAATGCCTCCAACTCTTCTAGATGAGGTTGAGTGTTCTTTTCGGTCGTAAGTCCTTCTTGGATGGTGATCTGCAGTGATGGGATTTGTTGCTCCAATGGAAGGACTGCTTCTACGCCATATACCAGAGAGTATGGAGTCACTTGTGTAGCAGTTCGGAAGATTGTTCGATACGCCCATAAAGCTTCACCAATTTTCTCATCTCAGTCCCTTTTGTTCTTGGAAATGAATTTCTTCAACAGGTTACCAAGTGTCTTGTTAAAATCTTCAGCGAGGTCATTGGAAGGTGCATTGTACATTGAAGACTTATGTTGCTTAAAGCTCAACTTCTCGCACAAACTCCTCATAAGCTTGTTGTCGAAAGGCGTTCCATTATCTGTAATTATGTATCTTGGTACACCATACCTAAAGGTTATGTTTGACTTGATAAAGTCAACAATAATTTCCTTCTTCACTTCTTTTAATGGTACAACTTCAGCCCACCTCTAAAAGTAATCGGTGGCCGCCAAGATGTACATGTGCCCTTTTGATGAATTTGGAAGAGGTCATGCAACATCAAGTCCCCACACGTCGAAAGGCCATGAAGCCACAGTAGATGCTCTAGAGGTTGGTGTATGTAATTGGCATGGAATTGACATGCTTGACACCTTTTGGCATGCTCTAAATAGTCCATCACCATCATTGGACAGTAGTATCCCATCCTCTTGATACAGAAGCAAAGTTTGGGCCTTGATTGGTGTGCTTCACAAGTTCCAGAATGTGCCTCCTCCATTATTTGTTGAGCTTCCTTTCAGTCTAGACAACGTAGAAATAGACCTTCGTAAGAGCGAAGAAATAATATTCCCTCATAGAAGATGAATCGTGGCGCCCTTCTCTTGATGTCTGCTCTTTTTCGTAGATCCTCAAGCAACCTTCCATGTTTGAGATATTCAATTAATGGTTGCCCCTAATCTTTTTCTTCAATTACTCGAACAGATGTATGATGGCTTTCATTGATTTGAAGTTCAAGAGGTCCAGGAATGACCCATTGATGACATATGCGCACCTCTGTTGACTCATTTTCTCCAAGCGCCATTGTCGTGGCTAAGTTAGCCAAAGCATCAACCATGTAATTTTCTTCTCTTGGGATATGGTTTAAGAACACCTGATCGAAGCTCTCAAGCAAACAAGTAGCATATTGATGGTATGGCAAAAGGTCTTCTTTCTTCACCTCCTAACTCCCCAAGAGTTGATTGATGATTAGCTTAGTGTCACCATAAATATCCAGCTAAGGAATCTTCATATCTGATGCCATCTCAAGACCAACAATTAAATCTTGATATTTTGAAACATTTTTAGAGCATGTTTCACCCAGAACAAAGGAACATGGCAAAATCAGTCTTTCTGGGGATATCAACACAACACCTGCTCCTGCGACATCTCAACGTGGAACCCCATAAAAGAACATTGTCCATGTCGACAATTATTTAATGAACAACACATCTTTATCTGGAAACTCATCTGAAACTTCCCATTCAGCTGGAGAGGGTGATCGACAAGGAAATTAGCGAGTGCTTGTCCTTTTACAGCCTTTTGGGGTGTGTATACAATGTCATATTGTTTAAACAATATGGACCATCGATGTCCAGATAGAACTGGTCGAGTCATCACAAACTTTATTGGATCAGCTCGAGAAATTAGCTTGATGGTATATGCTTTAAAATAGTGTCTTAGTTTCTTTATTGCGTAAAGCAATGGTAAGCACATCTTCTCAATAGGCGTGTAGTTCAAATTAGCTCCTATAAAAGTTTGACTTAGGTAGTACAATGCCTGCTCCTTCTTAGCCTCATTCTCTTAGGCCAGTAGTGCCCTAATGTGTTGTGGGTTTGCGGCACTTTTGATCCTTAAAACTTGGAATTAGAGTATGTTCTTTAGCGATCTTTAGTAGATTTGATGTGTTTTTGAGTCTTATGAAGGAAAACATGGTGCGAAGACTAACTACAGGGAAAAGATTGCAAAAGTGGCTGAAACTGACTTTTACGACTCAACTCCACGAGTCGTGAATACTTCCATGAGTCATGGAAGTCCGTCGTGGAAAGAATCCTGCAGATGGTGCTGATGCCTGAGTTCCACAAATAGTTTCCACGAAGTGTGGACAATTTCACGAGCCATAATCACTGTCCATGCAACCTGATCAGAGAAGGAGAAATAAGTTCTGAGATTGACGAAGCCATTCCACGAGCCGTGATTCAATTTATCAGTCGTGGATGGCACTCGTAGAAGAGAAGCTGCAGGAAGACAAGTAGTCTAAGAACCCCAAGATAAATCTACGAGCCGTAAAGAAGTTCACAAATCATAGAGTGAACCCGTGGAAGTGAACCCGCAACATGATAAAATCTCTAAGTTCCACGAGGACAGTTGACGACCCGTAGAAGCTTCCACGGACCGTAGACTATGTCCGTGGAAGCTGCCAATTCCAGTTTCCTTGTTTAATTAGGATAGGTTTTCTAATGTCTATAAATACCTTTCCTAGGTTTTATTTTACGTTTTATGCTCGATATTTTGTAGGAAACATATTCGAAACATTGTGATCTTAGTTTATTCGTGGTTTTGAGAGTTATACACATTCATAGTTAATTGTTCTTGCTTCCATCTTCATCTATTCAAGTTTACGGATTTCTTTACGTCTTATTGTAAGTATATGATCATGAACGCATACATAACTTCTGATTGCTTAATTATGACCATGAGTAGCTAAGTACACAACTAGGGTTGTGGGAACCATGAAGGATTAACAAAGTAGGCAAAGTACTTGGATATTCTAGGGGGGTGTTTATGCATGTATTGTTCTTCCCTTTGTTTTGATTGCTTTTTAACGGTGCGCAATATTAGAACTTTCCTTATCCTTACTTGCCAGACCAAGGAGGTAACGTATGGGAAAAGGTTTGTTCAACGATGGAGATTTGAGGATATCAACCCTCATCTAATAGCTTGACCTTGTCCGAGAATAGCTAATCTGGGATCTAGGGTAAGGGTTAGTAAATCATACACCCACGGTCGGACCAAGGCTTTTGATGAAATTCATCTATCTGCCGGACCAAGGATTTAGGTGAACCTAGCTTACCGATTCTGCATGCTAAGTACCAAACTAGTTTACTAAGTACAAATGCCTTACTAAGTTATGATCTCATGGGGAACACTACCCTACTCATCTCTCTTATTGATAACAACTCTCAAAACTGATACTTGTTACTTGTTACAAATCTAAGTTACTATTAATCTTGTTACTTAACCCCCCACCTTTCCAAGGGAAATAAATGGCTAAAAGCGCGAGTAAGCACTAATCAACCATAGTCCTACCATATTCCCTGTGGGATCAACCCCAACCTTCATTGGGTTCTATATTTGAATAGCGACCGCTTATGCTTCTAAAGGGAGGTGTAATTTGGGCGCATCAAATTTTGGCGCCATTGCCAGGGAATACGGTTTAGGATTAAGAGAGATTGTGTTTATTTTACTATTAGTCCTTATTTCCTGATTTTACTTTTTGTGTTGTTTTTATTTTGTTATACAGGTTGCACACTTGTGCATGCCTAGTGCATGGAGTCAAGGAAATCCCTTGATCCCATACGATCCTGAACTCCTTAGAACTCTAAGGAACATGGCTATGAAAGGAGAGCATAAGACACTAGAGCAGATCACTGCTCGGTTATTGGCAGAAGAAGAGCAAAGGAAAAAGGAAAGAGAAGATGCCCTTGCTTCTGAAGATGCTGCAATTGCAGCAGACCTTGGAGCCCAAAATGCGACAGCTGAGAAAGCACGGCAATAAGCTTCTCTTCAAGCTGCACTAAATGCCCAAGATGCAGCAGATGAGGTAGCCCATCTAAATTTGCCTAGAGGGCCACTTGTTCCAAGAGGGAACAGGGGTCGACAGTTGCAACAACCATGGCAAGTACCGCGGTATGACATTGATGATGATGATGTGGATGATGTAGGAAGTACTAGACCCATAGTAGTGCCACCACTGCCAGTCGGTACAAAGTTTGAGATTACTAGCACCATGATCCAGCTGCTGAATCTGAAAGGACTATTTTTTGGGCTGCCCGCTGAGGATGCAAATCTGCATGTGTCCAATTTTATGGGAATCTGCAAAGCGTATAATCTGCCAGGAGTGGAGAAAGATGCTATTAGACTGAGTCTATTCCCATTATCTTTGACTGGAGTGGCAACTGGTCGGTTAATGACCACTTGTTGTTTTAGCCTGCGGTTGTTTGCTCGGATTCCTGGTCATTTTCAAATAAACCAACTCTAGTCAACGTAAGATAGAGCGAATCCAAATCCCACGAATAGGCATTGACCTAAGGCATCTTAATATCCAAGGGATATTAAGTCTATTAGTAAGATCACCTTGTATTTGAAAGGGCCCACGGTCTGAAGAACAATGATCTCTTATGTGGTTAATTGAAGGATGTGATGTCGGATTTGGACAAACCATTATCCCTTGGGGTTGGGATGTATTTAGATTTTGAAGATTGCCATCGGAAAGGCGTTTGGAAATTGCAAGAAGTAAAGAAGTTTGAGAATGAAAGACCAGCCACAACGGCCTAGTCTAGGATTAGACCCCTGCGTGGGACTGATATTTAATGTACATCCCTTTCTCTCATTCTGTATCCTCATTCAATTTATCCATTATATATAATATATTTTTGGGGCAATAAAACGTTTTACAAATGACATGCATATCCTTCAATTTGTTAGGCCTATCTTTGGCATAAAAAGGTCACATATCTTTATAGGACGTGCTATAAACTGTTACGTGACATAACTATCTTATGTTGTAATGACCCTCCCAATCATTTACATATGTTCACCATTCTTGTACCATTAGAGCTTGCCTATAGCGGCCCCAAGTCATTTATGGTTTGTTGGGACTGGTAGTTCGGTGCCCGGGCCATTTGTTTGGTCTTTTTGGTCGTTCCTTGTTTTAAAGCTTTAGGTTTGTGAAATCATTAACTTTATTCAATATTCTTGGTAAACGTGCTCAAAATCAAATTTTGACAGTTTTGTTAGCTCTAGAGTATGGACTTTAGTCTAGTGGGACATTTGGTCAGGATCCGGGAGCTTTTCTGCTTGGAATTCTCTCTCGTTCTGTGTTTTCAGGCCAGTTGGGCTTATTTGGTTGACTTTGGTCAACATTTGGAGAAGACGGCGTCGGATGGAAATTCTGCCAGCGCTGTTAGCTCCGGAATACCGAGTTTGTGTTAGGTAGTTGGTTGGTTCAGGTCCTGGGTGATCTGGGATTATTTTGGGTGTTTGGTTGGCGTTAGTTAGGTTGACTTTGGTCAATATTCCTCCGAGATAGCCTCATATGGAAGTTTCGTCGATTCTATTGAGTCCGGAATGTCATTTCCACTCTAATAACCTATTTGGTTTGTGAGTATTGGGTTACGATTGTGCCCGGAATGCCCCGTAGAGTTGTGGAAAAGTTACAAGTTTTTGGCTGTTGCAGGTGCAGGCTTCAGGCCTTAATCGCGATCACGAGCCTCGTCCCTTGTGACCGCGATGAAGCACCTGGTGCCCTGCTCTTCGCGATTGCGTGATTGCCTGTCGCGATCGTAATGAAGCTCGTCCTCCCTTGTTCTTCGTGAGTATGTGGCTAGCCATCATAATCGCGATGGTCTAGCCAGCGTGGTCTTCGCGATCAAGAGGGGTCCCTTCCCGATAGCGATGAAGGACCCCTGGCAGTAAAAATAATTGTGGACTTCATCTCCTTCATTCAAAATATGAAATACTCCAATGTTGTTGCTCTAAACTCGTCCCAGTTCAGTATTTGGTCAATTCTTGATGTGGGGGTGCATAATTCTTGCTTGTGATCACTCCTCCATCATAATTGGTAAGTTTTATCTGCTTAAACCCGTTAATCTGCCTCTTTGTTTCTTAATTTGTTCTTATGATTGGATGGTTGGTTGGAGCCTTTTTCATGGCCAAGTTCTCTATAATTCTGGGCATGCACACCTTGGAGTGTGGCAATCTTTGTGCGCTTCTTCATTTTTGGCTTTGTGTTACGGGGCCCACAGGCCCATTTGTGACCCTAATTTCGACTCAGTCATGTTTATAGCATTATGGGTACCACTAGTCCCGTATTAATGTGTAGATTTTTGTGTTGATAGTGGTTTCATGAATTGGAGCTTCTCAGAGCTATTCAAGCCGGGATGACGCCGTCCCTGTAACTATTCATCGGATGACAGGTAGGTTATGGTTTTCCCTACCTAGACTTTGCGTATATAGGTTATAACTGTATTAATTAGTATTCTTAGGTGGGTTGTTATAGGTTGGTATCCCAGACCTCGTCCGCCTTTTTTGTCCATTTATTTTGCACGTTGATTGTAGTATTTGTATCAGTATTGTATATTACCCTTATGGTCCTGTGTGGCCTTGTGTTGACTCTGGAATATAGATGGTGGGTTATTTGGGAATGTTCGCGAATCCCAGACATAGTGATATCCTTCTTGGATGGTTATGACTGTTGTAGAGCTGTTGAGCCTGTGCAGGACCGATAGGAATTGTTTGTGAGCCATTTTGGGCTACTCTATTATTTGTGAGCATATCATACATGAAAAAGTTTTTCCCTGCATGTTTTACTACTGATTTGGCTTCGGGCCTACTATATATGATTTTCTAAACCTTGCATGGCCTCGAGGGACCATTTTCGGTAATAGGACTTCGAAAGGGTTTTGAACCTGGCTTTTATGAAAACTCTCGGAGTAGAGAGGATACCACGATGGTTTGATTACTGGTGTTCATCCTGAGACTAGGCTCGGCTGGACTGTAGCGCTAGATATTGTTTTCTACGGATTTATACCCAGATACGAGCCGAGCACCTTATTTAGGGATTTTGATTCTTGACTTCTGTTTTAGACTCGAATACGCTCTGGGCACCCTCAATGAGGGTTATCGAGATATAATTACTACGAGATCTCGATTATTGAGATATTTGAGTTTTGTGTTTGTATATGGTTTCGATTCCTTTTCTATATCTTGATTTGAGTAAAGAATCTTGGTTCTTGTGGCTTAGTTATTCCATTCTAGGTTGTAAATTGTGAGATTGATCCCGATTTATGCTTATCTTGAGATTTTGTGGTTTTTAGTATGATTCTGTTATTGTATGGCTTCTAGTTGATTATGTTGGCCTACTTCCTTTCTTTCCTTTTTACTTGAGGTTACCGGTATACCGCCATTTTCTCAACTCTCTCTCTTTATTTACTTATATTATTGTGCATGGACTCCAGGTGCGTTCTTCTTTCCTTCACCTATGATTTTGTGTATTTATGTCTTATGTGCTAGCATTGTTTGCTTATAACTCTTCATTGTCTATTATCGGTGCTAGTTCCTTGTGCTTTCTCTATTGGTTCTGTGACTGCTTTCTTGCTATCTGATATTTACTATTTTTATATCTTATATGTGCTCAGTCAGCTGATGATGCCTACTGGGTACCCATTGCTTAGTAGTTGGTGCTCATACTACACTTTTGCATCTTTCTGGTGCAGATACTAGTTGAGCTTTCACTGTTGATCGCGTTGGAGACTCGTGCAGCTTTTGGATATTCGAGACTAGGGTGAGCGCCTGACGGTCGGGGCTTGACCATATCTCATCTTTTGTACTGTTACTCTTTGTATATTCAGAGACAGTTATACATATCATTTTGTTACTTCTAGTACTTGTATTCTATTAGAAGCTTCTGTACTATCGATACCAAGTCTTGGGGTTGGTGTAGTATCATTTGTATATATATTTTGGGTTATTTCTTATGCGTTGTCTTATCTTTATATTCTGCTTTTGCTTATTTTTTTTCATTATGTGTATTGGTTAGGTATTAGCCCATTACTAACCATTCTGGGCCACGGGAATTGGTTCGCCTATTGGGGGGTTGTAGGTGTCATCATGACCTGAGAAATTAGGTCGTGATAGCTTGGTATCAGAGCTCTTGATTCACCGGTGTCGTGGTACAGAAGTAAGTGTCTATGTAGAGTCTCGTGGATTGGTATGATGATGTCTGTATCCTATCTGCGGGAGGCTATAGGGATCTGTTAGGAAAAGTTTCATCTTTTTGGCTCTTTATCATGCGTTCTTGGCTCTATTGACTTCTAAACTTCAATTGTTTCATTCTTTTTCAGATGCCTAAGAAGAGTTTGACAACGACTGGTGTCGAGGCTTCTGTGCCTGTTACTTCGATGCTTCCATCAGCACCAGGACTTCAGAGTGAGAGTTTATCGCATCAAATTGGGGGTGTGGGTCTAGCCCAGCCTCTGATTGGATTCATAGCTACCCCAGTTCATTAGGACACCATGGCTAGGACTCTGAGTGCTCTGGTGGGTGTTTCAGTACCCGGTTCTACGAGTGGTGCTTTAGCCAGGGTTGAGCTTCTAGTTCTTCAGCAGGGTTGTTTGTCAGTGTTGGACTGATATTTAGATTTTAAAGATTGCCATCTGAAAGGCATTTGGAATTTGCAAGAGGTACAACAAGTTTAAGAATGAAAGACCAGCCACAATGTCCTAGTCTAGGATTGTACCCCTGCGTATGACTGATATTTAATGTACATCCCTTTCCCTCATTCTGTATACCCATTCAATTTATCCATTATATATAATATATTTTTGGGGCAATGAAACGTTTTACAAATGACATACATATCCTTCATTTCGTTAGGCCTACCTTTGGCATAAAAAGGTCACATATCTATATAAAAAGCGCTATAAGCTGTTATGTGATATAACTGTCTTATGTTTTAATGACCCTCCCAATCATTTACGCATGTTCGCCATTCTTGTACCGTTAGAGCTTGCCTGTAGCGTCCCCAAGTTAATTATGGCTTGCTGGGACCGGTAGTTCGATGCCCGGGCCATTTGTTTGGTCTTTTAGCCATTCCTTATTTTAGAGCTTTAGGCTTTTGAAATCATTGACTTTAGTCAACATTCTTAGTTAACGTGCTCATAATCGAATTCTGACAGTTCCGTTAGCTTTAGAGCATGGACTTTGGTTTAGTGGGACCTTTGGTCGAGATCCGAGAGCTTTTTATCTTAGAATTCTCTCTCGTTCTGTGTTTTGAGGCCAGTTGGGCTTGTTCAGTTGACTTTGGTCAACATTTAGAGAAGACGGCCTCAGATGGAAATTTTGTCAGCGCCGCTAGCTCCAACTGGGTCCCAAGTGATCTGGGCTTATTTCGAGTGTTTGGTTGGCGTTAGTTAGTGTTGACTTTGGTCAACATTCCTCTGAGATAACCTTGTATGGAAGTTTCATCAATTTTGTTGAGTCCAGAACGTCGTTTCCACTCTAATAGCCTGTTTGGTTTATGAGTATTGGTCTCCAATTGTGCCTGAAATTCCCCGTAAAGTTGTGAAAAAGTTACAGGTTTTTGGCTGTTGTAGTGCAGGTTTAAGGCCTTAATCACGATCGCGAGCCTCATCCCTCGTGACCGCGATAAAGCACCTAGTGCCCTGCTCTTCGTGATCACGTGATCGCTTATCGCCATCGCGATGAAGCTCATCCTCCCTTGTTCTTCACGACCGCATGGCTAGCCGTTACAATCGCGATGGTCTAGCCAGCGTGGTCCTCGCGACCGCGATGGGTCGCTTCGTGATCGCGATGAAGAACCCTGGCAGTATAAATAATTGTGGACTTTGTCTCCTCCATTCAAAATACAAAATCCTCTATTGTGGTTGCCCTAAACTTGTCCCAGCTCAGTATTTGGTCAATTCTCGGTGTGGGGGTGCATAATTCTTACTTGTGATCGCTCCTCCATCGTAATTGGTATGTTTTATCTGCTTGAAACCTTTTAATCCGCCTCTTTGTTTCTTAATTTGTTCTTATGATTAGCTGGCTGGTTGGAGCCTTTTCCATGGCCAAATTTTCTATAATTCTAAACATGCCCACCTTGGAGAGTAGCGATCGTCGTGCGCTTCTTCATTTCTAGCTTTGAGTTGCAGGGCCCACGAGCTCATTTGTGACCTGGATTTTGACCCGGTCATATTTATAGCATTATGGGTACCACTAGTCCCATATTAATATGTAAATTTTTGTGTTGATAGTGGTTTCGCAAATTGGAGTTTCCCGGAGTAGTTTGAGCCTGGACGATGCCGTCCCCGCAACTATTCATTGGACGACAGGTAAGTTATGATTTTCCCTACCTAGACTCTATGTATATAGGCTATAACTGCATTAATTAGTTTTGAACTTGGGTTTTATGAAAACTCTCAGAGTAGAGAGGATACCACGATGGTTTGATTATTGGTTTATATCTGATACTAGGCGCGCTGGACTGTAGCGCTAGACATCTTTTTCTATGAATTTAGACTCGGATATGAGCCGGGCACCCTATTTAGGGATTTTGATACTTGAATTATGTTTTAGACTCGGATACGCTTCGGGCACCCTCGATTAGGGTTATCGTGATATGATTACTGATTTAGACGTAAATACACTTTGGGCACCCTTTGATGGGGTTTATGAGATTATTACTACAGATTTATACTCGGATCAAATCTGAGCACGTACTATGAGATCCCAATTGTTGAGATATTTGCATTTTGTGTTTGTATGTGGTCTATGAGTAGACCTCCATGGATCCTACCATTCTGGACCAAGTGCTACAGGCTGAAGGTGACTGGAGGGAGGGGATGTACGGCATAGGAAAGGTACTCGAGAAATGTCTTTCCATGGATCCCGCCTTTATTGGGCCTTTGGGGCACCGAAGAGGGTAACATACGACATTGCAATCACACTTAGTTCCAGATTCATCATATCATATAATCATGCATATTTTACTCGGATTCTACCCTTGTTTATTGTGTGTTTAGTGTATGCTATGGTTTTATGTGCAGCCGGAGGGTTTATTTTCACTTGATTGCATTCCTCGGTTGTATGGGCGGCCGTTGGGATTGTAGGTAGATTATATTACTCTCCGTTATTTTATAGAGATTGTTATAGTCCTTGGTTCTTGGTGGTTTGGTAAGTTTTAGCCTGTTGAGGCTCTGAGTTTGGGCTTGAGTATTGAGGGGCTAGGGAGTCCTATATCTTTAAGGCATTATTGTGTGGCCTTCCGAGTGGATTGTGGGTTTCGGTTCCTTTTTTATATCTTGATTTAAGTAGAGACTCTTGGTTCTTGTGGCCTAGTTATTCCATCCTAGGTTGTAAATTGTGAGATTGATCCCGGTTTATGCTTATCTTGAGAGCTTGTGGTTTTTAGAATGATTCTGTTATTGTATTGCTTCTAGTTGATTATGTTGGCCTACTTCCTTTCTTTTCTTTTTACTTGAGGTTACCAGTATACCGCCATTTTCTCAACTCTCTCTTTTTATTTATTTATATTGTTATGCAAAGACTCCAGGTGCGTTCTTGTTTCCTTCACCTGTTATTCTGTGTATTTATAACTTTTGTGCTAGCATTGTTTGCTTATAACTCTTGGTTGTCTATTCTCCATGCTAGTTCCTTGTGCTTTCTCTATTGCTTTAGTGACTGCTTTCTTTCTATCTGCTATTTACTATTTTTATATCTTATATGCGCTCAATCGGCCGATGATGCCTACTGGGTACCCATTACTTAGAAATTGGTGCTCATATTACACTTCTGCATCTTTCTAGTGCAGATACTAGTTGAGCTTTCATCGGTGATCATGTTGAAGACTCGTTCAACTTTTGGATATTCGAGACTAGGGTGGGCGCCTGACGGTCGGAGCTTGACCATATATCATCTTTTGTACTGTTACTCTTTGTATATTCAGAGACAGTTGTACTTATCATTTCGTTACTTCTAGCACTTGTATTCTTTTAGAAGCTTTTATACTATCGATACTAAGTCTTGGAGTTGGTGTAGTATCATTTATATATATATTTTGGGTTGTTGCTTTCGCGTTATCTTATCTTTATATTCTGATTTCTCTTATTTCTGTTCATTGTGTGTATTAGTTAGGTAGTAGCCCATTTCTAACTATTCCAGGTTACGAGAATTGGTTTGCATACTGAGGGTTGTAGGTGTCATCATGACCTGAGAAATCGGGTCATGACAGCTTGGTATGAGAGCTCTAGGTTCACCAGTGTCGTGGTACAGAAGCAAGTGTCTACGTAGAGTCTCGTGAAATGGCACAATAATGTCTGTATCCTATCTGCAGGAGGCTACAGGGCTCTGTTAGGAAAAGTTTCATCTTCTTGGCTCCTTATCGTGCGTTCTTGGCTCTGTCGGCTTCTAAACTTCAGTTGTTTCATTTTTTCTCAGATGCCTAAGATGAGTTCGACAATGATTGGTGTCGAGGCTTCTGTGCCTGTTGCTTCAGTGCTTTCGTCAGCGCTAGGACTTCAGAGTGAGAGTTTACCGCATCAGTTAGGGAGTGTGGGGCCAACCCAACCTCTATTAGATTCATAGCTACCCCAGCTCTTTAGGACACCGTGGCTAGGACTTTGAATCCTCCGGTGGGTGTTTTAGTACCCAGTTCTGTGAGTGGTGCTTTAGCTAGGGTTGAGCTTCCAGTTCTTTAGCAGGGTTGTTTGTCAGTGTTGGACTACGAGGTGAGATTTTATGAGATAGTTAGGCATACTTCTAGGACTGTTCCTTCAGAGTTTGATAGAGTTCGGAGTTTATTGGGGGTTTGATTTCACCGCTCCATCTGGTAACCGAGCATTTGGTTATAGTTGGGACTACCTTTCTTCAGGTAGTGGATCATGCTTGGGCTATTGAGGGTTCATGCAGGGTCAGCAGGTGTTATCTTCCAAGGATTCAGTGCCACCAGTTAGAGGTTGAGTGCATAGTACTAGGGTGGTCCTCAGATGGTTAGAGGTGGCTCTCAGCCAGATGGTTCAGGTATCCATGCAGAATCAATAGGCACTGTGCGTCAGAGTAGGGCTTCTTTAGGTTGCTATAGTTGTGGGGTGATGGGGCATTATGCTAGAGACTGCCCCCGTCGAAGGATGGTTGCACCGTCAACTTTGACTACCATGACCAGTGTTAGACCTCATCAGGTTGATGCCCCTCTTGGTGGGCCCGTGGTAGAGGTTCCTAATATTGTTACTCCAGGTTAGGCTCCTGTTACCTCTGACTTGTGATAGTACTGTGCGTGTTGCAATTCTGTCCTTTTTGTTATTTATTTGCTTATATGCTTACCTGCTACTTGTTTAGTTGATTGGCTACTTGAATTGTAGTATCTATACGATGTTTTCTTGGTAGATTATTCCTTAGTAGTGGATGGGGCAAGTTATCCTTGTGAGGTGTTTACTCGGAGTTGTAGCTCGTGGGTAGTTCTTGTTGGTCTCTTTTCTGATTGGTTTTTCTTCCAGCTCCATTGTGACTCTAGGCTTGTGTTGAGTTTTCCCTTTTGAACGGTCCTAGATGGTTGTTGCCTGGGATGTTTCCTAGCATTTTCTAGAAGTTCTTAAGTTGGGATGGTGTTGGTTATGCTAGTATGCATAGATTGGTTTTGTTTTTTGGGTGATTAGAATTGACCCTCTTTGTTCGGTTAGTTTAGGAGGTTGACAAGTATGTGGGTTGTTCCTATAGTCTCTCTCAGTTTTTTACCCGATTGGACTGTCTTATTGTTTCCCCAGTTCTAGTTGGAATAAATTTTGATCATAGCCCTCTGGTTGAGCTTTTATATTAGTATTGTGATTGAATTTGGCTTTAGCATTTTCGACTAAGTGTTGACCATAGCCTCGAGGTTGAGATATATTCGTAGCATTCTGGGTGAGTCAGGCATCTGTCCCATTTTTCTCCTGCTTTGTTGAGTTTTAACAATGTAAGTTTGGGAGCTAAGGAAATGGATCCATATTTGATTTGAGAGGGTGTTGTAGGGTTCAATATATGTTAAGGAAGGGTTTTGTTTAGTTGAAAAAGGAGGGAGATGAATCTTTGTTCATTCTTGTGTGTTTTAGTAGTTGACTGAGGTAACGATGGAGGTTTGCTTGGGGTTGTGTGTTGATGATTTGATTCGGCCATTTACAGATTGTAGTGATTTTCCTTCGACTGGTTTAAGATTTCAGTAGCAACTGCCGTTTTAGAAATTTGTATATTCTAGCCTAGTTGGCTTCGGTTCCTAAAGGTTCATTGAGAGCATATGGTTTGACAAATGCTTTGATTGGAAATTTTAAAGTGTTTTCAGAATCGTGGGCTAGCAAACTACTCCAGATGGTTCATGGTTGTTTCTCTTTGGTTGTAGCTTCTTGGGTAGGAAGTCACTGATTTTGGGTAACTTAGCTTCCCTATTTAAGTTGTGGAGTGATAGTTGGCCTTGGACACCTCGTCCTTGGCTAACCTTTGAGTTAGGTTGGACATTCCAGATTTCAATGCTGTTCCAGTTAGTACGAGGTTCCTTCTACCATGGTTAGGCAGGCTCAGTGGTGTAAGTTTGAGATTTAGCAGTGGTGTATGCTATATGTGATCAGGTTGTGCGGGTTGAGGCTAGCTAGGCTATTTTAAGTTGTAATGGTACTTTGAGATTAATCATCATCTTCATTATCAAGAGTTTGAAATGCTTGTTTAGTTGGATCTTCAGGGGTTGTCTTTTACATGAGGTTCTAGCATTGGTTAGACTCAACCAGTATGGACTAGAAGTTCAGTATGTGGTGTGCTTCGATATGGTTGGTTTGTATGCTGATACGGTAGAGCGGTTGATTCGAACCAAAGGGGTGAGTTGAGGGTATATGCAGAAATTCGTTATCTAGATGGCAACTTTGAGCCCCAGGCACCTTTTCCTTTGCCTCCTGGGTGTTTTGACTTGATATTCGTGGTATGGTAGACTCCTTCCTGAGTTGAGATTTGTAAAGCAATTCTAAATCCGAATGGTGTTTGAGTATTCGGAGTCGCAGCAGTATTTCTTAGAGTTGGGGGCTTAGTAATAGTTACGAGCTTCGTGGTAGGCTTACCACAGTCCTTGTAGAGGCTCTATTTTGGTTTGGGTCTATTAGGCAGGTTGCCCTGGTTCATTCGCTTCCAGTTGACTCAGACTTGGCACGGTGCAACAGTTGGGTTCGTTCTACAGTTTGGAAGTTTCTCCGTCAACACAGAGTGTTCATTCACGCACTTCTTAACTATGGTGTGCAAAGCTCAGTCAGGTTCAGATAGTTGGTTCAGCTGGGCTCAATTATCGAGTTTGATGTAAGCAAAAGTGTTTGTTCATTGGTTGATGGTCAGTCGGGGAAGGTAACTCTAGTTTTTGATGATATGCTTCGTATTGTTATCTTGGAAGCCAATGCTTGCAAGTTATAGCTTAGCTTGGGTTGCATTTGAGTATAACAGGTGACTTCGTTTGTGGTAGAATATAAGCGAAGACTGTGGATCTCCAGTGTGTCAGTTGATGCTTCGAGGGTGGTTGAGTGTTCGACTTGTATGCAATTTCCTATTATGGTGCAAAATGATTCTGTTCAGAATAAGAGAACTTTGCGGATCAGCGGGTTCGTGAGTTAGAGTTTTTGGGTTGATGGATTTTTGGTAAGTTTGGTTATGGGTTTGATGATTCGAGTATTGTGTGTTGATCTCCTGATTCTCTGATTTCAGTGTTGTGCCAGTGTTTTCCAATTGAGATTCTCAAGGTTCAGTTTGGGTTGGCATACCCTTGGTGTTTTGAAGATTGAATTGGATTCTGACTTAGCTAGTAAGGAGTTTAGGCTTGGTTGCCTTCCTTGGTTCTGTTCTGTTGGGTGTCGTCCAGTCGAGGAGGCTACCCAAGATGTCTGAGAGAGAGTAGTGCAGGCTTTGTATTCGTTGTTCTTTTAATCTCTAGTCTTTCCTTCTTTCCTGACTTTCGGGGATGAAAGTCTTTTTAGAGTGGATGATGTAATGACCCTCAAGGTCATTTATGCATGTTCGCTGTTCTTGTACCGTTAGAGCTTGCCTGTAGCGGCCCCAAGTCATTTATTGTTTGCTTGGACCGGTAGTTCGGTGCTCGGGCAGTTTGTTTGGTCTGTTTGGCCGTTCCTTATTTTAGAGCTTTAGGCTTTTGAAATTGTTGACTTTAGTCAACATTCTTGGTGAATGTGCTCTGAATTAAATTCCAACAGTTCTATTAGCTCCGGAGCGTGGACTTTGGTCTAGTGGGACCTTTGGTCGGGATTCACAAGCTTTTCAGTTTGGAATTCTCTCTCATTTTGTGTTTTCAGGCCAGTTGGGCTTGTTCGGTTGACTTTGGTCAACATTTAGAGAAGACGGCCTCATATGGAAATTCTTCTAGCGTCGTTAGCTTTGGAATGTCAAATTTCTGTTAGTTAGTTGGTTGGTTTGGGTCTCGGGTGATCCGGGCTTATTTCGAGTGTTTGGTTGGCGTTAGTTAGTGTTGACTTTGGTCAATATTCCTCCGAGATAACCTCGTATGGAAGTTTCATCAATTCCATTGAGTCTGGAATGTCGTTTCCACTCTAATATCTTGTTTGGTTTGTGAGTATTGGGTTCCGATTGTGCCCGGAATTCCCCGTAGAGTTGTGGAAAAGTTACAGGTTTTTGGCTATTGCAGGTGCAAGCTTTAGGCCTTAATCGCGATCGCGAGCCTCGTCCCTCGCGACCGCGATGAAGCACCTGATGCCCTGCTCTTCGCGATCGTGATGAAGCCCATCCTTCCTTGTTTTTCGCGACCGCGTGGCTAGCCATCATGATCGCGATGGCTAGCCAGCGTGGTCCTCGCGATCGCGAGAGGTCCCTTCGCGATCGCGATGAAGGACCCTGGCAGTATAAATAATTGTAGACTTCGTCTCCTTCATTCAAAATACAAAATCCTCCATTGTTGTTGCTCTAAACTCGTCCCAGCTCAGTATTTGGTCAATTCTCGGTGTAGGGGTGCATAATTCTTGCTTGTGATCGCTCTTCCGTCATAATTGGTAAGTTTTATCCGCTTAAAACCCGTTAATCCACTTCTTTGTTTCTTAATTTGTTCTTATGATTAGCTGGTTGGTTGGAGCCTTTTCCATGGCCAAATTCTTTATAATTCTAAGCATGCCCACCTTTGAGTGTGGCGATCATCATGCACTTCTTCATTTCTAGCTTCAAGTTATGGGGCCCACGAGCTCATTTGTGACCCGGATGTCGACCCGGTCATGTTTATAGCATTATGGGTACCACTAGTCTTGTATTAATGTGTAGATTTTTGTGTTGTTAGTGGTTTGCAAATTGGAGCTTCTCGGAGCAGTTCGAGCCTGGACAACGCCGTCCCCACAGCTATTCATCGGACGACAGGTAGGTTATGGTTTTTCCTACCTACACTCTGCGTATATAGGCTATAACTGCATTAATTAGTATCCTTGGGTGGGTTGTTATAGGTTGGTACCCCAGACCTCGTTCTCCTTTTTTGTTCATTTATTTCGCACGTTGATTGTAGTATTCGTATCAGTATTGTATATTACTCTTGTGGTCCTGTGTGGCCTTGTGTTGAGTCTTGAACATAGATGGTGGGTTATTTGGGAATGTCCATGAGTCCTGGACTAGTGATATCCTTCTAGGCTGGTTATGACTGTTGTAGAGCTGTTGAGCCTGTGCAGAGCCGATAGGAATTATTTGTGAGCCATTTTGGGTTACTCTATTGTGTGCGAGCATATCATACATGAAAAAGGCTTTCATTGCATGTTTTACTACTGATTTGGCTTTGGGCCTACTATAAATGATTTTCTAAACCTTGCATGGCCCCGAGGTCCCATTTTTGGTAATTTGACTTTGAAAGGGTTTTGAACCTGGCTTTTATGAAAACTCTCGGAGTAGAGAGGATACCACGATGGTTTGATTACTCATTTTCATCCTGATACTAGGCTCGGCTGGACCATAGCACTAGATATTATTTTCTATGGATTTAGACTCGGATACGAGCCGGGCACCCTATTTAGGGATTTTGATACTTGACTTCTGTTTTAGACCCGAATACGCTCTGGGCAGCCTCGATGAGGGTTATCGAGATATGATTACTAATTTTTACCCAAATACACTTTGGGCACCCTTTGATGGGGTTTATGATATTACTACTACTTATTTAGACTCGGATCGAATCCGAGCATGTACTATGATATCTCGATTATTGAAATATTTGAGTTTCGTGTTTGTATATGGTCTACGAGTAGACCTCCATGGACCCTACCATTCTGGACCAAGTGCTACAGGCTGACGGTGACCGGAGGGAGGGGATGTACAGTGTAAGAGAGGTACTCGGGAAATGTCCTTTCATGGATGCTGCCTTTATTGGGCCTTTGGGGCACCAGAGGGGTTAACATATGGCACTGTGATCACACTTGGTTCCAGATTCATCATATCACATTATCATGCATATTTCACTCGGATTCAACATTTGTTTGTTGTGTGTTCAGTGTACTCTCCAATTTATGGGCGGCCGGAGGGTTTGTTTTCACTTGATTACGTTCCTCGATTGTATGGGCAGCCGTTGGGACTATAGGTAGATTATATTACTCTCCGTTATTTTATAGAGATTGTTATAGTCCTTGGTTTTTGGTGGTTTGGTAAGTTTTAGCCTGTTGAGGCTATGAGTTTGGGATTGAGTATTGAGGGGCTAGGGAGTCCTATATCTTTGAGGCATTATTGTGTGGCCTTTCGAGCGGATTGTGGGTTTCAGTTCCTTTTCTATATCTTGATTTGAGTAGAGACTCTTGGCTCTTGTGGATTAGTTATTCCATTCTAGGTTGTAAATTGTGAGATTGATCCCGGTTTATGCTTATCTTGAGGGTTTGTGATTTTTAGTATGATTCTGTTATTTTATGGCTTCTAGTTGATTATGTTGGCCTACTTCCTTTCTTTCCTTTTTACTTGAGGTTACTGGTATACCGCCATTTTCTCAATATTCTCTCTTTATTTACTTATATTGTTGTGCAAGGACTCAAGGTGCGTTCTTCTTTACTTCACCTATGATTCTGTGTATTTATATCTTCTGTGCTAGCATTGTTTGCTTATAACTCTTGGTTGTCTATTCTCCGTGCTAGTTCCTTGTGCTTTTTTTATTTCTTAAATGACTGCTTTCTTGCTATATGCTATTTACTGTTTTTATATCTAATATGCGCTCAGTCGGCCGATGGTGCCTACTGGGTACCCATTGCATAGCAAATGGTGCTCATACTACACTTCTGCATCTTTTTGGTGCAGATACTAGTTGATCTTTCGTCGTTGATCTCATTGGAGACTCGTGCATATTTTGGATATTCGAGACTAGGGTGAGCGCTTGACGGTCGGGGCTTGACCATATCTCATCTTTCGTACTATTACTCTTTGTATATTTGGAGACAGTTGTACTTATCATTTTGTTACTTCCAACACTTGTATTCTATTAGAAGCTTCTGTACTATCGATACCAAGTCTTGGGGTTGGTGTAGCTTCTGTACTGTCGATACCAAGTCTTGGGGTTGGTGTAGTATCATTTGTATATATATTTCGGGTTGTGGCTTCTTCGTTGTCTTATCTTTATATTCTGCTTCCGCTTATTTGTGTTCATTGTGTGAATTGGTTAGGTAGTAGCCCATTACTAACCGTTCCGGGCTACGCGAATTGGTTCGCCTACTGGGGGGTTGTAGGTACCATCATGACCTGAGAAATCGGGCCGTGACATATGTACTTATGTGTGTTGCTCAAATCAAAGGTGAATTGATCTACTCCTATTTGAATATTTTAGAACCCATAGGCAGGATACAAGCCACTATACAAGGTCTAACCAAAATCACCCTTGAAGTTCTTTAATTTTTTTGGAAAAATCCAAAGCCTCCTTAAAATTCTCTTCAAATATTGTTCCTAACTCTTCGAAAAATAAACTTACCATATCCAAACTACATCCTTTTAGGGTCCATCCCCTATATCTAAAAATTCTCATCTTTCCTCTTTTGACAAAAGAAATTAAATTTTTTTTTCTTGACTCAAAAAATCTACACCAGAAGATCAAGATTCATCTGTCAAAACACTCATTTCAAAATCAACGGGCAAGTTCCTGTCCGTTTGAATCCTCCTGTAAAAATTCTCTCGTGGATTGATTCACCTTTAATAAAGCAACATTTACTTGTTTATGTTTTGTCAAATATATTATATTATTTATCATGAATAAATCTAACATGGTTGCCTTTTGAGTTATTTTTCTGTAACAGGTAAAAGTTAAGAAACTGGTCTGTGTTGAAAAAATAGCAAAACATCCTCACTTTAAGACAAAGCATCCTCCCCTGACCGTAGCTTAATAAAAATGGTTGGTAATACTAAGGAAACTAGGTTGACAAGCATGGCTATACAAGAGCCAATCCTAGTGGATCAGAGTGAGCTGATTGCGCAACTAATACAAAAGATTGATGAGATAGGGGAAGAAATGCGAAAAAATAAAGAATTAAGCAGGACGACCAATGCTGAAAATGTTCCCATATACTGCGAAGTGAGGCCTCCGATCCATTTTCCTTCTCTACGTTCTCCGAAATTCGAACGTTTCCCTACCCGCTTGAATGCACCCACTCTCTCCATTCCTAAAGCACCTACCATCAACTTAACCACTTCAAATGCCTACAGTTTTTAGAATATTCCTCCTGCGTACCAAAATAACTCAAATATCAGTAATCCACAAAATTTTACCTCCATATACAGAAATCTTGCTTCAAATGTCCCGCACATACCATCTACTCAAACTATACCACCCGTCGTCTTTCATACCACTACACTCAAACCTTACTCCACCTTTCCAGAGAAACTCGAGCATGACCATTATGATAAAAAAAAAGAGAATTAAAGGAGGATAAGCATGATAAGGGCATGATGTTACTGAAAGAAGAGATTGTCAAGATCAAAGAATCACAGAGTTTTCCTGGAAAAGCAGAATTCAACTAGATAATCTTTGTATCTGTCCAGATTTAAAATTGCCTAAAGGATTTAAAATTCCAAAGTTTGAGACTTTTAATGGCACTAGAAATCCTACAGTTCATTTGAGGAGTTATTGTGATCAAATGATAGGAGCAGGTAAAAATAAAGCGCTACTAATGAGGCTCTTTAGTCGAAGTCTAAGCAGTGAAGCGCTATAATGGTTTATGATAACGCTCAAAGTACCACTCCAATTAAGAAGCGTAAGCGATCGTTGTCAAATATAGAACCCAACAAAGGTTGGGGTCGATCCCACAGAGAATATGGTGAAAGTTAAGCCTTTAGTGAATTAATTGACTAATGGTCAATAGTTTCCAGTAAATAAAGGGGGGTTTTTGTGTGAACAATGTGTAAGCAAAACGAACAGTGATGTATGAGAAATAATCAGTAGGAGAATGAACTAGGGAAGTGTTTACCATGGCATTGGTAACGATGTCGATCCTAAGCTTAACCGGGTTCTTTCTATATGCGCGTCACGATGTGATTGAATTAATGGTATCGTCTAAACGTTTCTCAACCAAATAGACAAATTTACTTTTCAATTCTCTCAAACTTGAAAAGGTGTGCTTTTAGATTTCAATCCTAAACATCAAGTAGATTAATCTAGTTACAGCATTAATCATAAGACGAGAGTTGGTAGTCTCGAATCCTCGTCGTTAATCAAGTTTCCCGGTTTTAATCTCTTTACTCAAGCAAATTAAACCTAGGCATGTTCTAATGTTTGCAACCACTAGAAAACGTTAAATAATGAATGATTAACAACGTGACAACATGTATATTGAACCCGTCGCTACCCAAAATCTATATCGCTACTTTAGCCATGGCTCCCACAACCCTAGTTGTGGGAGGTTTAGTTACTCATGCTTGTAGAAGAATAAAAGAAATTCATATTCATAATAAAGAAAAGAGATCCTTACAATGTAGTGAGAACAATCTTTAATTATTCCAAGAACAAGAAAACAAGATCCCAAGAACAAATCAAGAACACGAATTCAAGAAGTAGAAAAACGTGTTTCTTGCTCTCCACTTCGATTAACTCTCTCCTAAAACTATTGGGAAAACTATTGTAAAAGCTTTTTTCATAAAATAAACCTAACATAGGGTATTTATAGGAGTCTAGGAAACAAATCCCAAAAATGCTCGGATTCCGCGTAACCGACTGCCCAGGTGTGACGGCCAGGCTGACGGACCGTCACTGGCTTGACGGACCGTCGCCTGGGCCGTCACCACTAGACAGTGGCACTGCCCAACTTGACGGTCATTTTGACGGACCGTCACTCAGGCCGTCACTATTATCCAGAATGCTCTTTTTCGCGTATTTCCTTCCGTTTCCATGTTTGTCTCCATTTCCTGAAAATACAACATAAAAACATCAAAAACGACAACGGTTGCTTGAAAACGTACGATTGTTCTTAGTTTAAAGGAGTCAAAAGTGCCGTAAAATGGCGGCACATCAACACCCTCAACTTAAGACGTTCGCTTGTCCTCAAGCAACATGACACAAAACAATAATACGACGACTCAACTAAGCAAACAACCTCGTGTCTTTAGCAACTCATGGTCATTCATTAGTTCATTAAATCAAGCTCCCTCGTAGCACACAAATGTATGAAACACTAACTTGCAAGGATCCAAACATGTCATTCCGATATGATAGAATATTATGCATACACACGCGCAGCTATCCTAACAATCGATAGGCAAGACAGAAATCTTGGTGCCCTTAGCACAAAGAAATCCCACACACAAGATTTGGGACTAGGTAAGCGCTCACACTCACAAACGATTTTAAACAATGCACATGCGATACCATAGGCTTGCCCTTACTATTCTATTTTGGTTCTTCAGAAAGCCGCTCAGGATCACTACAGGACTTGTTTAGGCTTGTAATGAGGCTTCAGGTGCTGGTAGGATGTATTTAGGGGTTAGTGACTAAGTCCTCCTTGGAACAACCGACATCTTATTACCACCTAACTTTGCTTTGTCCATCCTTATTCACCTTTTAATTTCCTTCTTTCTAGCTACAGGTGTGGCCTCTTTATTTTGACAATTCTTTTTATTACCTTTTCGATCCTTTTCATTTTATTTTTCTTTTCTTTTCTTAGGCACACACCCGAATTTTCATTCTATTCACAACCAATCTTCTTCATCCTCTTTTTCTTATCATTCACCTCTGTAGTAGCCACCCTCAACTTAGGTTGATTGCCTGCGTTGAGGTGCACAATGTCCATGGCAGGACCAGGGCCAAAACAGGGTTTATCTCTATAGTAGCCACCCTCAACTTAGGCTGATTGCCTGCGTTGAGGTGCACGATGTCCAAGGAAGGACCAGGGCCAAAATAGGGATTCAAAGTTAAACGGGAATGGTGACAGGTATTGAAAGGAATAAGTCATTATGGCTCGAACAGGGATTCAATGGATTATTTATATTTGGACGGTCTTTTAGGTTAAGTGGACTGCACACAAAAAGGGCATGTGATCCTTTCTAAGCAACCAAACTTCGAACTTAACCAAATAGACCGGCAAGTTCTAGATGCATGCACAGAGTAAGAATTATAACAATAATCTCACACGCTCTTGGCACCAAGAAACTATATCGCTACCAACTATCAAACAACCGCTCGGCTTAAGCATACTCATTCTAATCATAATCACACAATGACATTCAAGGATCCAGACAGTCAATCGTTTCAACATAAGTACAAAACCAGAAATTTTTTAAAGGGGCTCCTTTTAGTCAAAAAAAACGCCATGATGCTTTGCTATAGACACTAAAACACAATTAACAAAATTTAAAATAACAACCTAAACATGCTCCTTTTAGTCAAAAAAATGCCATGATGCTTTGCTATAGACACTAAAACACAATTAACAAAATTTAAAATAACAACCTAAACATGCCGGTTCTACTAGATAGCACACCGGAGGGAAAAGAAACACGGCAACAAAAACCCTCGGTGGTGACTCACAGGTTTCCCCACACCCTCAACTTAGACTCATGCATTGTCCCCAATGCATCCATATGAAAGCTAAAAACTTTGAGAGAAAGGAATACCTGTGAAGTCGATATGACTCAGATTCTGGAATGATGTTGGAGACCGCCAGGGTCTCCAAAACAGGAGAACTCGATGGAGTGTGTGCACGCGACAACCTCATGTTACGTTTCAGCTTCTTCTTTTATTGGTTTCGCAGCTAGTCGCGACAACTTCTTCGCTCTTTCTTTGCAGATTCTCTTGCGGTGTTTTCGTTTCTTTGATCTATTTTCACCGCCTTCCTCTACATGTTTCCCTTCTCGCACCATCCTTCTCACAACAGCTAGAGTCTCGACCAAACCCTTCTCCTCAAGATGAACATCTGCAGGTGCTTCCTCAATAACATTGACGACCGCGACCACCCTCATGTCACTTGGTTGCTTCATCAATTTAGACACATCAAACTTGACAGCTTCATTGTTTAGTCTGAAGGTCAGTTCGTTTCTTTCCATGTCAACCAACACTCTTGCCGTGGCTAACAATGGTCGTCCCAAGATTATGGGAACTTCAAAATCCACTTCGCAATCCAAGATCACAAAGTCAGCTGGGAAGATAAGCTTACCGATCTTTACTAGCACATCAGACAATATTCCCACGGGCCGCTTTACCAAACGGTCAGCCATCAACACTCTCATGGACGTTGGTTTAGGAGCTCCTAAACCCAGTTGTTTATAGACTGCTAGCGGCATCAGGTTGATGCTAGCACCAAGATCACACAAGGCTCTTCCGAAGCCGAGCTTCCCAATAGTACAGGGAACAGTAAACGCACCTGGATCTTCCTTTTTGTCTACTAACGACCTTGAGGAAATAGCACTGCAGTGGTGGAGGTTGTCTTCCGGTTCAAAACTTACCGATCTCTTCTTTGTAATCAAGTCCTTCATGAACTTGGCATAACCGGGCATTTGTTCAAGCGCTTCCACCAATGGGATGTTTATTGATATTTGCTTGAGCATGGTCAGGAAATTCAGGAGCTTACCATCTTCCGCTTTCTTCTTCAGGCGTTGCAGGAAAGGAGGTGGTGGTCGCGGCATCATAGTTGGAAGCTTTTCAGCTTCCTTGCTTTTATCTGCGGGCTTTTGAGTTTCCTCCTCCACCGCCTCTTCCTCATCCGCAACATCAATTTGGGTTTGAATTACCGGATGTGATTCCGGTAACATTTTACCACTTCTTGTCGTGATTGCCATACAACTAGCATCGTTCCACGGATTTTGGACAGTGTTGCTCGGCAAGGTACCTGTCCTCCTTTGATTTAGAGCTGCCGAGATTTGACCCACTTGCTGCTCTAATTGCTTGATAGAAGTGGAATGCGCCTCCACTATTTGACTCATGGCCGATAACTCGATCCTTATCTCCTTCACCCCAGAGTCAGTCGATTCTACCTTCAGCAGCATCTTCGCCATCATGTTCTCTAGCTTGGAAGTCCCTGCCTCGTTGCTAGCTTTATCCCGATTACCAGGTGGTACATACAACCCACCTCTATCGGTGTTATTCCTCCAGTTTCCTTGATCGCGATTGTAGCCAGCTTTCTCATAGTAGTTGTCCTTCTGATAGGTCCGACCTTGGTTTCCTTGGCCATTGGCCTGGAAACCCCCCAAGTAATTCGCCTCCTCAGTTTCCAACTCTGCTGCTCTACCTTGAGAACCAACAGCTTGTACCTTCTCTACCTCCTGAAAACAAGTGCTTGGTCAGTAGGTCCAACTGCGTTTTCAGATGCGCCATGTCTTGGTCGCGCTCCTCGTCTTTTCTGCGCTGCTCAGCTGACATACCAACTGCATAAGTGCTAGCTGCTACCTCTGAATCCCGTGTATGCCAGGCCCTATTGGTTTTGGTGAGCCTGTCCAAAGTAGTTGTGGCCTCAACAAAAGTGAGACCCATGAATGCACCACCTGCTGCGTTGTCTAACGTCGGGTTGGTAGCCGAATTCAGTGCCCGGTAGAACGTCTGCATCAAAAAGTTATCGGTCAACTGATGATTCGGGCATTGTGTTATCTTCTTTTTGAATCACAACCAGGTCTCGTGCAATGCTTTGTGAGGTTGCTGCCTGAAGTTGCTAATCTCGTCCCTCAACTGTATCATCCGAGAGGGAGGAAAGAACCTTTCTAGGAAAGCTCCTCTCAACTCTCCCCAAGTTGCGATAGAGTCGGGGGGCAGCTCTGTCAACCACAACGCTGCCTCATCAGACAGAGACAACGGAAACAACCTGAGCCTGATCGCTGTCTGACTCACGCCCGGCAGTTCGAACGACTTGCATATGCCCACGAAAGTCATTAGGTGCTGGTTTGGATCATCCCCAGCGGCACCTCGGAACACTCCTCTCAAGTTCAACAGCTGGATCATCGTGCTAGTGATGTTGAACTTGGCTCCGGGCGCTAGCGGTGGAAGAGCAATGGCGCCCGTAGCACCAACTCCATCCAAGTCGATTTCCTCATCATTCAGCATAACATCGTCCTGCAGACCACCAGCATTCAGATTTTGTTGGGCCTGCAGTTCTGCAGCGAGCCTTGCTGCCTCTTGTTGTGAGGCCATATTCCGCCTTAATGTTCTAGCAAGCTCGGGGTCGTAGGGTAATGTTGATTCACCCGAGCGCCGGGTACTTGGCATGCACAACTCTGTACCCTGTCAAAAACAAAAACAACAAATAAACGTAAAAGCAGGAAAGTATGACTAAGAGTCAAATAAACACACCGGACTTAACAAACAACCGTAGTCCCCGGCAACGGCGCCAAAATTTGATAACGCTCAAAGGACCACTCCAATTAGGAAGCGTAAGCGATCGTTGTCAAATATAGAACCCAACAAAGGTTGGGGTCGATCCCACAGAGAATATGGTGAAAGTTAAGTCTTTAGTGAATTACGTGACTAGTAGTCGATAGTTTCCGGTAAAAAGGGGGGGTTTTGTGTGAACAATGTGTAAGCAAAACAAACAATAATGTATGAGGATTAATCAATAGGAGAATGAACTAGGGAAGTGTTTACCATGGCATTGGTAACGATGTCGATCCTAAGCTTAACCGGGTTCTTTCTAGATGCGTGTCACGATGTGATTGAATTAATGGTATCGTCTAAACGTTTCTCAACCAAATAGACGAATTTACTTTTCAATTCTCTCAAACTTGAAAAGGTGTTCTTTTAGATTTCAATCCTAAACATCAAGTAGATTAATCTAGTTACAGCATCAATCATAAGACGAGAGTTGGTAGTCTCGAATCCTTGTCGTTAATCAAGTTTCCCGGTTTTAATCTCTTTACTCAAGCAAATTAAACCTAGGCATGTTCTAATGTTTGCAACCACTAGAAAACGTTAAATAATGAATGATTAACAACGTGACAACATGTATATTGAACCCGTCGCTACCCAAAATCTATATCGCTACTTTAGCCATGGCTCCCACAACCCTAGTTGTGGGAGGTTTAGTTACTCATGCTTGTAGAAGAATAAAAGAAAGTCATATTCATAATAAAGAAAAGACATCCTTACAATGTAGTGAGAACAATCTTTAATTATTCCAAGAATAAGAAAACAAGATCCCAAGAACAAATCAAGAACACGAATTCAAGAAGTAGAAAAACGTGTTTCTTGCTCTCCACTTCGATTAACTCTCTCCTAAAACTATTGGGAAAACTATTGTAAAAGCTTTTTTTATAAAATAAACCTAACATAGGGTATTTATAGGAGTCTAGGAAATAAATCCCAAAAACGCTCGGATTCCGCGTAACCGACTGCCCAGGTGTGACGGCCAGGCTGACGGACCGTCACTGGCTTGACGGACCGTCGCCTGGGCCGTCACCACTAGACAGTGGCACTGCCCAACTTGACGGTCATTGTGACGGACCGTCACATGTGTGACGGGCCGTCACTCAGGCCGTCACTCTTATCCAGAATGCTCTTTTTTGCGTATTTCCTTCCGTTTCCATATTTGTCTCCATTTCCTGAAAATACAACATAAAAACATCAAAAACGACAACGGTTGCTTGAAAACATACGATTGTTCTTAGTTTAAAGGAGTCGAAAGTGCTGTAAAATGGCGGCACATCAACTGTGTTATTTAGTTAGTGTTTTCTTACTGTTGAAACACGTTCGGCAACCTGTTTCATCGATAGGTAACTAATATAGTTAAAAAACTAAATCGGTAGGTCGTGCAGATTATCAGTGTTGTAAGAATGCTTTGGTGTGGGAATTTGAAAAGTTCTACAAACTCTCAAAATTTTTGTTAATGAATGCAACCGTTTTGGAGAAGTTCATTATCATATCGAGAAGAATAAAGTGCAGGAAATGTTCAATGAACTGTGTGTCCCAATATTTTTCTAGATTGGCTGAGAAGCTGTTAGGTTGCCCAAGATCATCTACCAAATCTCTGATTATCTTCAAGGAGTGAGTGTCCTGTGACTAAACTGCAAGGAGTTCTCCCTCTCAGCATACTAGAAATGTCACCTTCTATTGAGTTTTTGATAACTGTTCATGTGATCACGAATCTATAACTTCTCTATGTAACAAATTACTATTGATCTTTTGAACTTACTATGGTAGCTTGGTTTCTCATGAATGGTAGCTTGGTTTCTCATGAAGCTTTTATTTGTTGCACTTTAGATGTTGTACTAACTATAGAGATTGGGAAATGGTTCCCTTTTTGGTGTTTTTCTTGGAAAAAGGAGATCTTCATAGTTTGTTCAATAGTTTTTAACTGTTGTATTTTAGGCTTATGCTACTGTTGAATCATAATCAGAATATTAACTCTATATGATGGAATCTGAGAGAGGGCAGTTGCATCATGTCCATGTTCAATTCACCCTTCTTTAACCTTGGGTCGTAGTCCTAGGATGTGCCTTCATGGGTTTGAGCCTCCTCCAACAAGGTTGTTGTTGTGGGCCATAGCTTGCTATCTCGAAAGTCAACTAGTCGACTCGGCTTAGCAATTGCGTTCTTTCTTTCCAGGTTCATGGAGGTTCCCTCCGACTGACTCATCGTGATCGTAACACCAGTTATCAGGTTGCTGACTACCCATTTCCAAATTCGCAAATTGTTTCAAAACTCGTTTGAACTCCTCGAATCCTCAATCCAAATTATTAACAATACCAACAAGTCACAAATATAATAAACTTACACAAATTGGAAGAAAGAACTTCACTATTAAGGGCGATCTGGAGATTCAAAGGCGGAACCATGATTTCAACTGTATGGGTTCTGAATTTTAGAATGACAACTCCAAGTGGTAATAATTCGGTTCTAAATTTAATAATTATACATATTTAATGAATTTCTAACACAAATATTCTGTTTGAGCAAAAGATAAATCGTGCCCGGGCTTCTAGCTCCCACCCCTGTAATCAAAGGCAAGGAGGTCAACCTCCTTATGTATTTCCAAAGACAGCAGCACGGATATGAAATTGTTAACATTTGACAGACAATTAAGGTCTTGCCGTATATGTTACTGATTTTGTCTTGGTGTTCAGACTATAGAGTTCATATTCAGGCTTTGTTGCTCCAGCAAAAAAATGTAAATATCTAAAATATGATTTTTCTATAGTTGTTTTGCTACTGACTACATTGACTTGAGGTAACAGACTCATGAGATGAGCAAAAAAATGATTCATATGCAATTAGCTGAGGCAACAATTTTTCTTATTAATCATAGAGGCTAAAATTATCTCCTAGGCAGCTAGCTCTTTCTGAATTGGCAGCCTTTTCCTTATGTGCTAATCCTATATATTTGCGGGCTTCCCTTGTGGCTTGGATTCTGCATCATCACCCACGTACTTCTTCCAGTACCAATGCTCTCTCCAGACTTGGGACATCTCTTTAGTGGGTATATTCTTTATTTCAGGCACGAAGAAGTAAACAAACAGAGTCATTATAAACACAAAAGCCGCGAAGAAGATAAACAGACTAAACTTCATCCCTCAGGATATCTTCAAGAAAATTTGTGCCATTCCAAACGTGAAAAACATGTTCATGGAGATGGTGATGCATTGTGCTGCAGACCGAACTTCGAGCGGAGAAATCTCACTCGGAATCAACCATCCCAATGGACCCCATGAAAATGCAAAGGCAGCAACGAATGCGCAGATGCATAGAACCACTAATATCGCATACGTCTGGGGCAAAACTGTTGCGGCCCATGTAGTTTCGAATATCCACCCAATAAGGCCTGCCAGTAATGCCTGGAATACACACATTAGGATGCCACCCCAGTTGAGAAGTACCCTCATGCCGTACCTGTCTGTACAATAAACAGAAATAAAAGTTGCACCTACGTCGTCAACTCCCTTGGTGTTTTTCAAGAGTTGCTCTGCCTCCTCTGCTTTTCCCCTGTCGGTGAACGAACAGTGAGTATCGAACATAAACATGGACGAAAATAGGATGACTAGTGCTGGCACGGCTACACCTCCTAAGCTGACCCTCCAGCCCCAATCGCCAGAGATCTTGTTGGTCAGGATATTGACGATATTGGCTATGAAGATCCCGACAGTGATGGACAATTGGAACACGGCGTTGAAAGGACCCCTATACTTGTAGGGAGCAATCTCGGACAAATAAATAGGGACAGACTGATTAGCAAATCCGACACCGATCCCAAGAAAGATACGACCCAAGATGAGCATGGTAATGTGGACGGCAGCAGTGCTGAGGACCGCGCCAGACAAGAAAAAGAGACCTCCAAGGACATGGTCACTTTTCTGCCGTGTTTTTTTACTAACGTGAGAAGCGACAAGGGCAGCGACGTAGTGAGAAGAGGTGAAAACGGTGAGCAACTGGTTGTCATACTTGCAGTACTGGTTGGTGGAGGTGTTGAGGGCCTCTTTGCGGTAAACAGACATGAAGAAGCGTTGGAGAAAAGAATCCATAGAAGTAACTCCGCCAGAAATTCCAATGTCATAACCAAAGATCAACCCTCCCATGGCTGCCATGATACAAGTAATGCCCACGTACTGTGTTAGCTTCCCCAGGTACTCACCACCCTCAGGGGCCATAAAGTTCCCACCAGCCATGATGAATCAATATCAATGACAAAGAAGATAATTTAGTTCAATGAATATGTTAGAGATTAGGCATGGATATGTCTAAAACCAAGATTAAACAGGTTTATAATTACGCTTCTTAATTGTGTAGGATTATGGTATTTCTTTTCTTTTCATGTTGTCGGTATATCGCAATAATATCCCTCTTATTATCTTATTTTATTTTTTGACAACTCTTATTATCTAATTAGGATAACTTATTTTTGTTTGATAATTTTAAAATCTAAGAAGTTAAAAAACCCTACGCTGCTTTATCTCCCAGGTGACTTATGGAAACCTAGAGAAAAAGAAGACCTGCGATCAAAGCTTAATGAGAAAAAGAATTCTCTAGTGCATTACTAAACTGGAAAAGAATCGAAACCGACTGAGTTGGCTACTGTTGTAGCGTCATAATTAGTAGTTGTAACTCTAAATACAACTGCTACAGATGTGGTTCTAGCAAGAGATTATGGGCCAGCTCTTGAGGTCAAATGCAGTGGATAAAGCAGGGGGCTTAATGGTCGATGTTGACGTTCAAAATAAAGCAGTTGATTCAACAACTTTGGTCGACATGTCCTAGTCGATTCTGGGGAGCAACTAATTGTTGGAAATAGAGGAGCTACAGGTGATGTTGATAATGGCCTTATTTATGAGCTACGATTTACTTATTTGATAAAATAATATAAGAGTTGGGGAAGTATTAAGGGAAGTTTCCAATTGCAAATTTTAGTCTCTTCCTCTTCACAGCCTCGGGTTTTGGTAAAAGTGGCGCTTAGAGATATCAGTACCAGCTTAAATTTAAAGGCAACCAAACAAAAGAGCAAAGTAAACTATGATATTAAGCAAAGATACTTGTTCTCAACACACCATAAGGAAATCTAAAACATTAACCACAATTCCAAAACACCTCTATACTAGTACCAAGTTTAAAGGAAGGAAACTTGGTCAATCAATCAGTTTAGTTTGGTGGTGGGAAGAAAATCTCTTGTGCAGTTCTCTTGGAGCTGAATTGCTTCTCTACATCTGGTGAAACCTTGAAAGCATCCTGCAGCACTTGTGGGGATAGAGCCTTCCATGTTGAAGTCCTTCCAGCCAAGTGAGTGAACATTGGATTAGGGGTAGTGATGATAGAGAACCACTCCATGCCATCAGGATCCCCAATTTTTGATACAACAAAGAACCTCGGAACAATGAACAGATTGCCAGCTTTGAGGTGTGCTTCAAGAACACGCTTACCATCAGGGCCAACAACCTGAACTCGGCCACTGCCTCTGACAATGTAAGTCACCTAAAAAACTGGGGGAGCACATAGCACTTCCATTCAACCTAACAAGATCAGCACCAAGTCCAACTTTGCCAACCAATGGCAAGTTGTTGGTATTCAAAACAACCACCTTTCCACCACCCTTGATATCAACATCTAATGGGGCTTCCTCACAGTTGAGAACCATGCCATCCCTGTGTCCTTGCTTAGGCTCGGGCATTTGGAAGCCTTCATCGAGCTTTACGATGCCCTTAGCAGTCTGGGAGCTAACTAGAGTCTTAGCCACAGTCTCTTCTACATCCCATGCCCTGCTAACAAACTCAGTTGAGAAACCAGTGAAAATTCCGTTAGAGCCCGTCAAGTACATGTCAGTGAATGAACCAGCCTTGTGTGCAGTTTTGGTATCACCAAGGAAGAGAAGCACAAGTTGAGTGTCCTCCTTGTTGTACCACCATGTTACAACACCAAAAGGGGGGGCAATAGCATCACCCTTCTTAATGGCTACCACCTTCTCTTCTTTCTCTGGAAGAACAATTCCAGCAACTCCACAAGCTGTTGTGTTCAAATAAATAAGTACTGTTGCTAGATCTGTACCCAATGTATATAGTAAAAGAGCAAGATGTTCAATCATGAAGACCACTGAATCAAAAGTAAGCCATATACATAGATGAAAAACAAACTTCCAATTTTGCACTGTATAAGTAGGTAGCTCAGCTTTCTTAACCAATTATCATTATTCAAAGTAGTAGTATGACCTTAACCATTTATACATAGAAACACATAAAAGTGAATTGTTGGGGTATGCACACCCCTTAAGAAAAATATTTAAGAATATAAATTAAAGGCTATTTTCTACTATTACTCTTTTGATGAAAAAAGTCTCAACAATCATATCATATCTATCTATACTATTCTAAAAGTGGGAAGCCACTTAGTTGAAAGTTAGATTACAAAAATACCCCTTTAAATATTAATTGACATTATTACCCCTAATTCTAAATCAAAACTCCATATATTGCATTAACTACAACCCCCTAAATTCTAATTACTAAGACTCCTTATTACTTGGCTGTTTTATCTTAGCACGTTCATATAATTTCCCCCAAATTCTAATGACCATAATTCTCATTTATTGGCTGCATTAATCCTAAATGTAACCTCCCATATTCTATTAACAAAAACCCCATGTAAATACTAATAATAGCTATACTAAACATTAGTTTCTCTATGATTTCTAATTCAATCATGCAAAAGAACACGAATAGTGATAGATAATTTAATAATTAGTAGTGAGTATGTGGTTTAATGAAATCCTATTACATTTAAAATTATTGTTACAAAATTCATTACTATGAAAACTTACATCATGATAATGACTCTGTAGCCGTTTTTAATCTTTTAGTTTTCCTTTATTAACTAATAATGAATTTATATTAAATTTTATTCATTAAGCATCTTATATAAATAGACATCAATCATATGTCTAATCCACACCATTGGATTGATTCAACTCAGTAGATACGTAACAATTTGTCTAAGATTTTTTTCCTTCATTTTATTTGCTCATTTTTCTTGCAGATACATAATACTGTGAATATTTTTCACATTCAATGTAAATTTATGCTATTTCATCAATATTTAACTCCTTGTTTTTCATGTTGACCATTAACGTCAAATTAATGTTGATAATGGTGAAAAATTGTGACAAAAAAATGGGGCATTATATCTAAAGTGTCAATTGTATAATTTATTTTTGCAGAAAAAATGTGTTTCATCCTTATTTTCTTTGTTGGGATTACTCATTACTTTCCTTTGTTTCTTTCTCATTTGCATTGGTTCTTTTTTATTCATTGCCCGTGTAATGTATGATTTTTTGATATTTTTTCTTTAGAAATTCAAGCTTGGCTTTGTTAATTCACTATATTGCATAAATCGGTGGAGTATGTGAGCATGTGTCCATAAAATTTTAGATACACTTTTAAATATTTACCATTTTTCTTCTTCTCTTATTTAGTTAGGTCGTTATATATATATTTCAAGTGAAGTTATCTATAAAGGGAAAGAAAAAAGTTTTTCAGAATCCCCATCATGATAGTTTCCTTCCTACAGTTAACGATCATCTAACTTTTTTCTATGTCTTGATTTTCCTCCTTTGTTATGTTGGATTTAATTAATTTTCTATATGTTCTTTTTGTTTATAAAATATTATGTATATTGTACTATTGGTGACGGGAGTACATAGTTGTTGACACATATCTTTTTTATAATTTTTTAAATGGGTTATTTGAATCAAGGCATCATAAAATTGGTAATAATTTTACAATTTTGTGTTACTTATTTTAAACTATTAAGTAATATAGTTATATATATTATCAACTGAAGTTGCTCGCTTCTCCAATTAAATAAAAATATTAATATTGTATATATTAATCTTGTGTTATAACCCTATAGTTAAATCAAAGATTCTTTAGGACATGTACACCAAGAAAATTGTCTAAAAGAAAGTACTAGGTACAAATATACTATATGTTCGTACATAATAACATAAAAATATAATACACAATACATTTAAATTTTTAAATATCAAATTTATCTTAAATGTTCAAATTTTGCAGGCCCAAAGAATGTCTAATAAGCATTGAACGTCCAATACAGAAATTATTTTAATACATTGATTGCTTAGCTATTTCAATATACACTTTTCTACTGCACTTTTTTTTTACTCCGTACAATGCCCTTTTGACATGAATAAAAATTATGTACTACTTGCTTGATACACACCTGCAGCGCACGTGTCCAACTAGTATTATTAAAAGTGGGAAGCTTCAAAGTGCAATATTGAATTACCATTTTACCCCTACGCTAAATTAAAATATTAAAAAAATATCTAATTAATTATATATTAAATAATAATATTAGCAATAATGTTTTTTGGTTAATCTCCCACGTTCTTGGCTAAATTAGTATTCCCTTTAATACACTTAATACAAAACAAGAATTTTGAGAGGTTATAATTAATACAAATTCACACTAAAAAGTGCAAATTGTATCCGAATAGTCATTCTTTATTTATGTAGCTAATGGTGCCAATAAAGATAAATATGTCAGTAACATGAAAGGTGGCAGCATTGAAGTTAGACAAATAAGATTATAATCACTATTTGTAATTGATCAGTCCAATATTGTGACATTTCGTATTCATTATATTGTAATATTGTAACTGATTAATCCCATTGATATTTTAGATTGATGAGTCCATTATTGTGACATTTCATATTCATTATTATAACTGATTAATCCATGTTCATATTTATGGTCTATATTATTTAAGATCAACTATACCGTACTTCCAATACTATATAAGAAAAACAGGTCCAATTTAAGTGCAACCATTGCTACCATTACAATTTTGTCATTTGTTTCTAAGAGTTCACACTAATCATTCCACTTTTTCTTTTTCATTCTGGTCCTTGTAAGTTGCTAATGTTAAGCTTTACTTGAGTATCTTCACCAAAAATGATAAATATCACTCATTGAAGTTTACCACATGCAGGGTATCTATTCTTTTTATAATTCGGATATTTAGACAGATTAATTTTACTTATATCAAATTAAGTGACTATGTTTGAGATCCAGGTTGATAAATAGGGCATATTGATGAGAGAAAGAAGGTCATGCGTATTGTTAAGAAAAGAGTTTGATTCCTCTCATCTCCATTCTCAGAGTCTAAGCTTCTCATTCCCACTCTTATATCTATCCTTAATTACTTACTATAGGTATTTTTCATCGTAATTCAATAGTTCAAGCTATTCCAAAGTTGTAATTGTGTTCTAGATCTTATTAATACAGTGAAGAGATTTGGTTTGTTCCATCTATTGATGAGATTTTGGGGTACGTTGAATAGTGATCATCCTTGTATGAAGACAAATTCACTCAATCATTAAATAAAAAGATCAATTACCACTTTTCTGTTGGAGTAAAAAAAATTATAGTGAACGGGGAACTCATTTTATTGACAATTGATATGTTACTTATTTAACAATAGTATCATTCAATTTAGTAATTTTCTTGACCAAGTATAATTATTTCTTTGTATATTATACTAATTCTCAGTCTCTTTGCTATGACCTATATTGTCAGGTTGTGCAGTTAGAAGAGCAAGGAAGCCAAAAAGGAATGCAACAAAGAAATAAAAATCAAAGAAAACTGAAGGATCAAAGAAAAATGAGTTCGGCAAATTGTATCATGTTCATACATGAAGAGGAAGGAGATATTTCAGGCCTACCACCAACTAACACATTGCACATCAAATAAATCTGACTTTTGTAATCTTTACTCTTAGGATATATCCTACGTGTATTATATTTGTGTCATTGTTTGAAAAGTACGATCCATATACAAGATACACGTGATCGAAAACTAATGGTCCCATACACATTATTAAGTTAGAAGTTTAGGAGTCTTATTTGCAAATTAATACTCCTTAATCCCTATTTTTAATCTCTATACTAAATCAAATATATAATTAAATAAATATTAAATAGTAATCATATCATATTATACTAAATATTAAAAGTGGGAAGGTGTTAAATACTCTTTTAAAAATTAAATTAGTTACATTTTTTTATATATTTATTTTCATTGCACTAATTTTTTTTCTCCTTTATTTGTTTTAAATATTCACCTTCATAATTCATATCTAATCATATATTTAATTGTCACTCTTAAAATCCATAACTCTCATGGTTTTCATATTTATAACCTCTAGATACTTAATTTAAAACTTTAAGATAGTATCTTTTATTATTCCTACATTTTTATTATATATGAAAGCTGAAGTTCAGGAATCACAATTGAACTTACATACAACCGTTTTTATTATATATGAAAGCTGAAGTTCAGGGATCACAATTGAACTTACATACAACCGTTTCTCTGTCAAAAGGGTGAGTCTTATTTTGAGTTTTAACTTCTTTTACATCTTCTCTATTAATGTTTTGTTTTAATTCTTGGAGCTCCGTTTTTCAAAATTTCTTAATTAAGAACTAATCTATTTTATGTATGTAAATGTATATGTTCAATTTTCGTATGAAATTGCAGGAAAATATGGGTGTTTGAAACAGAGGTAGAGGTTAGAGGCTATTTGAAGAATTTGAAGAAATTGTTTTTCCGGTCATAAAAATGAATTGCAGTACACAAGCACAAAAAGATTTTCTTTATTGTAAACATGGAATACTTTTCTCTTTTCCATTCTATAGTAAAAGTAGTGAAGCGTGTATATTATTATTGTACTATTTAATTCATGCTTTAGTTTGATTCAATGAAGAAGACTCTTGAATATTGATTGATTATGGGACAAGGTGTCGACAAGAATTCAAAAAATTATGTCCTGATTATGTGTTTCTTTTTTCATCTTAATTCCTCAAAAAATTAAGAGGAATATGTATATTATAGTTTTCTTCTTTGTTTAGTTTTTTTGTGTGTTTCTCTCTATTAGACATCTTTAATTTGATTTTCTATTAATTTCTGATTGACGTAAGTCTGTATTTTTAGTTGGGCTCAAATTAGCCATTTGTGATTTTATTGAAAGTTTGCTAATTGTGTAAAAACCAAACTTCAAACGTTACAGTTGATTGCTTAAAAAGAACTAATTTTAAACATTAAAATACCCCTTATTTGGTATTTATTGTCACACTTTTAAAAAATTATTTGTAACTATTGCATTTTATTACTCATTACATGCATATTTTCATAGAATTTTCATTGTTCTAACGGATCTTTAAAAATTTACATGAGACACACCTGCAACGCACGTACCCAGACATGGATAGAGAAAGTATTGAATTGGAGAATATAATGAAACTTCTGTTACCGGTATTGTGGTATTATCGTGTCTTTGATTCTTGAAAAGATTATTGTGTGGATATATGTATGTGCACTTCAATGTGAAATTATGACATTGATTTTCTTCCATTTTATTTTTTGTTTCCCGTGGTTTACCTATAAGAATTCTACTGAATTTGTGCTTTTGCTTTTTGTTAATGAATTTAATCTGTTCAACATGTTATCCACTTGAGAAATCCATTCATACTAATGCCATATTGGTAAAATGCTTAGTTTTCTTCGGGTTAACTTTTGCATTACTTTTATTGCGAATGTGATTACGTGTGTTTTAAATTGGTGAGAAAAATTTATTTAATTTAACCAAGTTACTTCATAAAGGTAGGCCCTTAATGTATGCATATAGATTTAAATATGCCTTTATTAGTCTTCTAATTATGCTCGATTAAGTTCTATATGCAATAAAGATATTTTTTAACTCAATTAAATAACGACATGACCATGGCTAAGCCACACTATTAACATAGAGCAAATATTGTGAATTTTGCTTACTTTAGGAGTATTCTTAACTATTTTCAATTTTATGATAACTACACTATTTTTCTCAAATTATTATTTTATTATTTTTATAATATTAACTAGACTTCTAAAATGTATGAAAAGAGAATTCATTAATATTTCTTGTGTACATGCTCAATTGAAAAAGGACTCCTAAAATAGTACTATAATTAGATAAAGACTCAATTGAAAAAGTACTCCTATAGTTAATATTTCCTACGTGCTACTATTTGGAATTTCAAATCCAATTTCGAAAAACTATGCTCCTATGTATAATATTACGCAAATTACAGTTAAATCTCTCTATAGTGGCGGTGATTATCTGAAAGTTTTATGACTATTATAATTAGGTATTGTTATATATGCATAGTAATATTTAACATTTCAATCTCATTTAGTTGTTATAAACAAAAATATGCAAAATTATTTTTTTGTACTTTTTATGTTATAAATGAAAACAAAATAGTTGTTATTTAAAAATCTCAATTGATTTTCGTATTTCATTAATTAAAAATTGAATATACTAATATATTACTAATAAATTCATAGTATCGTACCGACAAAGAATTTAAATCTAAGGAACATATGCATTTAAAATTAATTAAAAAAATTAAATATATCAAATTTGACGTAAGAATTCTATAATTGTAGGTTGTTCGTAAATTCTAGTGTCTTAGTGACAATATATCACTTGAATTGACGAAGATTTTGTCCAAACTTTCAACAAAAGGGTATTTAATAACTTTTCCTTGAAGGATATTTAAGAGCTTAACAACTGACTCTTCTATACCACTCCAAGTAGCAGTAGGTTGAGGCTCTTCATTAACACTTTCATATTGATCTTCTACATAATATATTTCTTAGAAAATATTATTATACAATATTTGATATGACTGTTATAAAAGGGTAATTTTACAAAGAGTGGGCCGTTTTAATGAATGTTATTGTTGTTATAGCTACAGTGCTATTATAGAGAAATAAAATATAACATGAAAAAGCGCTTGGAGAAAATCAGGACATTATAGTAAAACGTCGTTATGACGAGGGGACGTTATAGAGAGGTTTGACTGTACAAAGAACACGTAATCGTTATTAGGCAAGCCTACTACGACGAGCTCAATCGAGAAAAGGTGATTTGGAAATCTCATATTTTAAGCTAGCGTTTGGACATGATATGAAATCTCAATTCTCAAAAAATTATAATTTGAGATTCCAAATCATGATTTCAACTTTTTTAAATATAAAATTTGACCCATAAGTTTATATTTTGTATAATAAAACTATCATTCAATTTTTGCAAAAAAAAAAAAAGACTCGACCTGAAGAGATTGTCTATACCATGTGAAAGGATTATATTAAAGAACGGAGAAGGGTCAAATATACCCATGTACTATTAGAAATGGTTTAAATATACCCCTCGTTATACTTTGGGTCCAAATATGCCCTTGCCGTTATACTTTGGCTTCAAATATACCCCCGTACTATTAGAAATAGTTTAAATATATCTCTCATTATACTTTCAGTCCAAATATACCCCTCTCGATATACTTTAGGTTCAAATATACCCCTCTCATTAAATTTTTGTGCTGATTTACCCTTATTTTTGACACTAACCCATTTAAACCATCTCAATTCCCTCCATTTTAAGTTCTTTTCTTTTCTTGTAGTCTTCTATTTTCTTTTTTAATGATTCACTTCTCATAAATTCAAACTCTTTAAAATCTATGCTTCACCTATTTCTGATTACTTTTTCGTTGACATTAATGATCCGTTTATCAGATATAGAAATTTTTTCCCTGCAATTATATATGGTAATCTTGCTTAGCTGATTATTTCAAGTATAACTTTTAACACTGATAGTAAACCAAAAGATGATGGCAGAAAGAAAATAAATTTTCTTATATATCGAAACTTCAAAAATTTCCTGTAAAGAAGTTTATTCGTTGTGAGGCCAAAGAAAAGTTTAGATGACAGGGGTATATATTGTGAATATGTGTATTATTTTATATGAATCGAGGGAATGGGTCGGAGATAGATTAAATAGATGAGTTTGTAAAGTTAATCGCGCAAATATTTATATTTGGTGATGATTTATTTTTATTTTGAAGCTCATCACGTGTCCGTTTATAAAAATAGTAAGGGTAAATCTCCTTTATAAAAAAGGGGGGTTAAATCAGCATAAAAGTATAATGAGGGGTATATTTGAACCAAAAATATAATGAGAGGGGTATATTTGGATTCAAAATATATCTGGAGGGGTATATATGGACTGAAAGTACAACGAGAAGTATATTTAAACTATTTCTAATAGTTCAAGGGTATAGTTGGACCCAAAGTATAACAGAAAGGGTATATTTGGACCCAAAGTATAACAAAGAGTATATTTAAACCATTTCTAATAGTACATGAGTATATTTGGCCCTTCTCCGATTAAAGAATAACAAGTTACTAGTATTATTATTGACTAGTGGATCATTATAAATTATGTGTACTTGAAAGTTGAAAGATTGTAATTGCAAACATGAAGATTTGCGATTTATCAATGTAGTGCCTTAGAATATTACATATCCTATTTATGAACTATGATTTACTCATTTGATAACATTTTATAAAGATTGAGGAAAATTTAATGGTTTTCACAATTTATGGTGTTTACATGTTTATGAAAAAAAAATACGTACAACTTCAAAATTCCAGGCCCTAAATGTCATAATTGAATCAAAGTAGACCAAATTAGTCAATGTTTTTGCTTATAAAATTAAAATTAAAATTAAAAATTATGAAAAACCCTTTAGCCTTTCAAGTTGAAAGGACCAAAAGCCAATCATGGATTGTGGCGAATAAGTGAGTTGCCGGACGCTCTTCTCCTTTGGCGTTATCAGTTCTTCAAAATTGAAGAGACTAAATTTGATAGCATATGATGATGATGATAAAGAAATTGATCATTCCTTGTAAATTAAGGATTTGGAGATTTCAGGAAATCTTCATGGTCTCAAGTGTAGGCTTGTAGATGTGTAATGCTAAGCTTACATGTATCAAAGACATCCAATTTTTGCGCAGTTATCCTGACTATCATCAAGGTTTTACGATTCTCGTCCAAGCTTATCTGATTTGTACAAGCAAGATAACAATTGGAACATGGTTCGTAGATCGAGCAGTTGCTGATTTAGATGGTTTGATTTGTCACAACACAATCTTGCTCTGGAGTAGTTTCCTTTTGTTGATTTTATTGCTTTCTCCTCTCTTTACTAATTTCATTGGTATTACTGCATCAGGTCCTGTGCATACTGCAGTTCAATGAGGTGCCAATTCCAGAATTGAAATGCAAGTAGTTGACGTCCCAGTTGCATATGAAAAACTTTACTGTGTATGGAGCAGCTGGCCTTTTGCGAGTATCGCCTCATGTGGAGACACTCAACATAGACATAACAGCTATGCATGTAACTTCTTATTGCTTTTTATCTTCTTCTTACATAATTTTTTGAACCTTTAATCCCCCCCGCCCCCCTACAAGTTGTTATTCAAGGATAACAAAAATATATCCTTAATTATCAGTAAGAGGCTTTGCTTATGTCACTGTAAAGCTTCATGTTATGATTGTGGTCTTGTTGCTTTCTTGTGGAAAATGTTCTATGAAATGAAAAGGATTATTGTGCTTTCCATCTTTGGGTACCTAACCCATGAATCCTTATGATAGGAATAGCCTTTATAATCATTTTTCAGATATCATTAAATTTGTTGGCTCTGAAATTTTTCTGTACTAGACATTTCTACTGTGTAAGTCTCTTTTTTTTTTCTTTCACTTTTGCGCAATTTCCATTAGGCTAACATGCCTTTAGCCCTGATCATATTGTCTCCAGCCTGATGCTACCTGCTGCTTTGGGTTACAAGATTTGGTCAAAGGAGATTTATATTGATTTGCAAAGTTGGATTTCAAGATTTGTGTTTCCCAACCTCAAGAATGTTAAGATTGCCAACTCCTCCCGTATATGCTTGATGGATCATCTCAAATGGTCCTATGTCAAGAATCTTTTCAAACTTTTGGAATTTCTGTTAAAGAATGCATCTGTTTGGAGAAGTTTGTTATCATATCAAAGAGAAGAAGGTGCGAGACATGTTCGATGGACTGTGCGTACTTTTATTTATCTCCGTTGGCTAAGAAATTGTTAGGTTCCCCAAGAATATCCACCAATTCTGTGATTATCTTCTAGGAGTACTAGAAACAGGGTACAAGAAATGTCGAGCCTTATTTTGAGTTTTTAATATACTGCTCCTTGCAATCATTAATCTTTAACTTCTATTTGTAAACTAATTAGTATTCTCTTGGACTTACCCTTGTGGAATAACAAATGTTACTATAGCTTGGTTTTTCATGAAGCTTAATTTGTTTTGTTGCATTTTAGAAGCCGTACATGTGCATTGAGATTTCTTGGAACTCTTGTTTTCTTGGACCTATTAAGATGAGATCGACAAGCCACATTTTAAAAATAATTAGCTGCATGAAATGTTGTGTTTTGGTACCTTGCTTTGTCAATAGCATCAAGGTCCTTGATTGTGAAATGGTTCCCTTTTTAGACTTTTATCTTGGAAGAAAGGGGATTGCATTGTTTCTTTACCTGAATAATTTTAGCAGTTGTGAGGCTTACTATACTATTGAATCTTGTATTTGACACTAAGGTTATAATAAAAATATCTTATTAGATCTATCTGTTTGATTTGCTCAAAATCTCCATTCTTCAGGTAGAATGTAGTTAGCTGGAACAACAGCTCTCTTGATAAATTTTGTCAGTAGTAGTTTGCCTTATGTTTCCCTGTTTTTTAAAATTAAACTACCATTCTGCATTTCCAATACTATTTCCGCTGATATTACCACACTCATGCAAAGTGGGAATGTTGCTTTTCAATCTCCCTGCATCACTTAATTCTTCAAACAGCTTTTACAGAAGATATGCTTACAAGTTTGCAGCTTTCAATTGACCCGTGATCAGAATACACTCTAAGCTTCTTTCTTCTGAATAGAGGCGTTCAGGAAATGCTATATTTAGTTTTTGATTTACTGCTGATGAAAATCTTGAACTTGTTTGTATAAATAATAACTATACCCTAATGACATACCAAATGTTATGGTTACTTGGTTTCTCATGAAGCTTTTGTTGTTGCATTCTAGATGTTCTACTTGTGTTTCAGAGTTTCTTGTGCTAGGCTTGTTTTCATAGATCTGTCGATTTGCAGATCTACAAACCACTACTTTTCTGATATTTAAGCTCATGAAATGCTATGTTTCGCCACCTTTGTACATGACATCGAGGCTCAGAAGTAAGAGGTTTATACTGCTTAAATGTTTACCTCTCTGTAGCCAATTGTGATTGAGGCTTACAATGCAGTTGAATGCTTTTACCTGAACCTAAGGTCATGATGTAGAACCATTTGGGTTTGATACACTTGTTTGATTCACCTGAAGAAGATTTGACTTTGCGCACCTGATATCTTTTATCCCCTTGTTTTGGAAAAAAGATAATGTATTGTAGGATAATGTTCGTGAGGAATGATACCAATATATTGAATTTTGGATAAAGCCATTCTTTGAAATTCAAGCCATTCACCATTTAAGAAATCTCTGAAAGACTGAATCTGGTTAACTAGATTTTCTACTTTTAGCCTAAATTTTTGGTAGTTATTTCTTCCAATGCACACTGATCATATCCCACAAATTCTTCGAAATTCAATCCATTCACCATTTAAGATATCTCTGGAAGACCGAATCTTTCAACTAAAAATTTCCACTTTTAGCCTAACTTTTTGGTAATTATATTTCTTCCGGTGCACGTATCTGTCAGCCCGTGGAACTTCATTGTGTCTGGTTGACTTTTTGCTAGCAATTTATCCCTTAGTGCTTTTGTTTGTGAATACATGGAACTCCTATTGATTAGTCAAGCCTAATTTGAATTCTTTTTCTGCTTGAGCCTTTTTCAATTTGTTTCAGGAAATATTAGTTATCATCCATGGATCCTTTTGGTGTCACCGTGATAGATAATGGTACACCTAAATTATCATGTAAATGGTCTCGAGTGTTGCTCAAAGTTAGAGGTCAGACTCTGGTAGGAGATCAAGCAGCAAAAACATTGACCCCACAATAATAAGAAGAAAGTCATTGGGAGATAAATGACATTCTAAAACATGTCTCTGCATGCCCACCGTATCCTTCCCGAGGTAAAACTTCTATTTCTATGTGTTGTGGATTCCCAGTTTCTGAAGGAGTAGTGGCCTGTGTCTCCGGCTAGGCTTATTCATTGTCCAAACATAGTTGATATATAATTCCTGAAGAAATAGCTGTGGAGACAACATCATAGCTTAAGGAAGGGACTTTATTCAAATGAATATGGCCGATCTCGAGGTAGCTATTCAATTTTCGAGCTTGCAGTTTAGTAATATCTAATGTTCTTTTATGAAAACTATGCATTACCTCACTGATGCCATGCATTTTATGTTTTGAAATGTGTATTGTGTCAAGTGAACTAATAACGAGGCAGAATCAACTAAATGAATCGCTAATATAAGTTTTTCGAGTATTTATATCTTAAGTTGTAGATTCGCGCAAACTATTTAGTAAAAACTCTACATTAGTTGGTCTGCATCTAATGACTATTGGTTACAAAAAATTAGATCATTTTATGTACTTGACGGGAGTGCAAGGTGAATCATTTGACTGACCTTATAAGCAGTTTTTATTTTCTTTTTTTTGCAGTGTTATTCTACTTTATTGATTATTTCAAGATGCAGCTTATGGAGACTGTACTATCAACCTTCTATCCTTCTAGCATTACATACATGACCAACGATTACTGGATAAGGAGCCCTTTTTTGACAAATCAAATAGTAAAAGGATTCTTTGTAACATCACAGTAAGGCGATACAATTAAATCATTTACAGATATTAAGTTCCAGTTGATAGTGATAAAAGGTACAATATGGTATCATTTGTGAGTAGAGAAGGATTTTCTTTGCTAAAGAATGAAAATGATCTGCAGGTGACAATGCTTGGTCTGTAATTGGAGTCATTTTGTGATTCTTGCATTTGACAATATTTCGACAGTTTCTTATTGATCATAGGTTGTCATGACCCGAGACTAGGCCCTGGACGTAGCGGGTAACCCAGACCAATGAAAGCCTGAGAAGACCCCTTAGCATAATATCATAAGCATATTCAATAACTAACAAGTTTGCGGAAGTAGGCATAATGATATGAAGTTTGGCTTAAATAAAAGTGAATAAACCAACTTTAAATCCAACAGTAACATAAGTCTACGAAGCCTCTAATCCATAAAGAAAAGGTCACCTGTGCCGGGACAAGGCCCTGGCAATCATTAAACATAATTCTAAAATGTCTATCATAAAGGTGCCTGCCGAAGGATGCAGGGCTCACCAAAGCTAGACTTGTCCGAATGAACCTAGTGCTACACAGTACCACGAGAGGGTGCCTTCGTACCTACATCATAAAAAGATGTAGCCGCCCGGAGATGGTCAGTACGTGGAATATATTGGTACACAGAACAATCAAGTAGATACGATGTACTTTATATGAAACGCAGACATTTAGATAATTCCAATACAATAAGAGAAAACATCCGTAGTAACTTCAAATAACAGAAAACAAGCTTTTCTATTCTTTAATTCAGAACTAGATGGTATCACCGACTTCCGTCTAAACACCACGGGCTATGTGGGTCCGATCAACGCTCGACCGGCTAAGCCCCAACCCATGTTTGCCGCATGAGTCGAGAAAAAAATATTATGGCCAGCACAATCATTCTTGTAGAGGAAAAGATAAGGTCGTCCACTTAAAGATCAAACCATCCCTGTGTCGGTAAAACACAGATTTTGGGTGTTGAGACGTTTAGACTCACACCTTCTCGGTTAACCATTTAATTCTCTTTAAGCCAGATTCTTACCATTTTCATATCGTCAAAACATCATTTAATAAAATATATTCCATTAGGGGCATAGACATTATTGGTATCGTCATACCAAGACTTGCAAGTCCTCCATTCCATCATTTAAAAAAACCCATGAGGTCTGTCACCAATCCATTATGCCCATTTTGTAGAAATCATGTATGAAAACAATGATCTTTCAACATCAATTCAATTCATTCATAAAATCCGTTAAATAGTAATATCCTTCGAACCCAACAAATCATTTGAACACTTTTGAATAGTAGCAAGAAACAAGTAAAAATCCATCAAATCCCTTCAGGTACAATTCGTTGTGCAAACACTAGTACTTTCAAGTAAAAGGTAAGGAAATCACGATTTCATGCGTTTTTGGTTAAGTTAATAGGCATATACTTGCAATCCTAATTTTCCTACTCAAAATCATATAAGTATATACATAAGGGTTTGAAAATCATGACGTTTAGAAGAATATTTTTGAGAAGGGATCATTCCGCGTACCTTTTTGACGGAGAAGACCGAATAAAAGCTTGAGTTTTGCCTTTGAACTTTGAACCCTAAGCGCTCTTTCTCCTTGGAAGTTTGGGGAAGAAAAGTAGCATGTTTTTGATGAATAAATCGTGCCTTAGGGACTTGGGGGAATTTTGAATAAGTGGGAGACGATTTTGGGTAAGGAAAAGACCAAAAGACCCTCAAACTAATGCTTAAAAACAAAATCCCGTCGGGACCCCCTTATTTCTTGGAGTCTGTCTAGTGTGACGACTCATGTGACGATCAGTCACACATGTGACGATTAGTCACATGAGCAGTCACACTAACCAGAGGGCTTTCCTAGTGTGACGATCAGTCACACATGTGACGATTAGTCACATGAGCAGTCACACTAACCAGAGGGCTTTCCTAGTGTGACGACGCATGTGACGATCAGTCACAGATGTGAGGATTAGTCACACTAACCAGAGGGCTTACTTTAATCCCATTTCATGTTCTAAACCTTCCCTAAGCCTCCAAACTCATCCCCAATTGATTTCTAATCATTCTAAGGGTCACATAGGTTCATTTTAAGCTTAAAAAGACATCCAAAACGTACGGGGCATTACATAGGTGTTCTTATTTTGTCTATCCCAGTAAACTGATTCTTATGGACTCGGATGTCACTAGCTTCATATTTTGTAATATGGAAAGCGATGCAACAATTTATCCGGCACCAGCTTAATTTGGTTAAGAAAGAGGCAGAAGAAAGCAAAAAAGTTTGCCCAAGCTTCGTGTTTGATGATTACCTAAAGTTACACAATGGACTAAAGTTTTAGGCCAAAGAGCCAAGGTGAGAACCCAAGAAGGCCATGAAAGCTGATGTGAAAAGGGATTCAACTGCAACTGATTAGATTCCAATTCATGAATAAACCTAGATAAACACACTCTGCTTTGCGTTTATGTGGCATAATTAATTTATTCATGAATATTGTGTACAGAATTCCAAGCTTATGGCATACCCTACATTCTAGGAGTGAAGCTCTTATACTAGGTTCATCTAGGCTTTTTGTTGCTTTATATCCTTGCCTTAGTAAAACACCATGATATTATTGAAAAATCTTTCCGATGATGATAAAAGTTCAATTAGCATTATATTCTCGATGATTCTTTATGTTTGTTCGTATTTTTGATGACTTAACTGAGTGCTTACTTGATTCAATATGTGATTCTCATCCACCGAACTGTTTTTTAGAGGAACCCGGGACTAATTTAGGATTCAAATAACCTACTATATAGTTAATTTATTGTGCGCTGATTCATTGTTTTGTTTGTTAAAACATTCACAGCTTAACCAAGTCCTTTTTGCAATAACTTTTTGGCTTTCATGAAATTAAGGTAATTAAAGTCAAAACTTATTTTTCTTTTTCTACTTGAAGGTTTGACAAATTTCTTTGCATGTATTGTTGGTTCAAAGGTGTGACCTTTGGTTGGTTCAGCTAACTTTTGATATTGAACTTGTAAGAAAATTTGTTTGTAATTGATGGACTAATTGTTTGGTTGATCCATTGAATTTGCTTCATTTTGTGGACTAATCAGTTGACATGGCTTGTGTAATCATTTGATACCGTGTATGATTTGTTACTTTGCTGATAGTTAAAGGCCAGAAATGGACCTTTTTGCTAAAATAATGGGAATTATATTCTTGGGGGTTGGGGGATTGGGGGATGTAGGTTATAATTTTGTCACATGCTTCATTTGCAGCATATAATCTCTTAACTTTTTCCTTAAGAATTTTCTTTATTTTTCTTTGATAAAATAATGGTTCACAAATTTCCCCCCTCTATAAGGTATTCCTGGAGTATTTATTTTGATTTTTGTGTTTCATGCATTTACACTTTGGTGACAAGTCGTATTAGGAACTCTGAAAACCTTTTGAGGAAGACATACTCAGACAACTCTTTAAAATTCAATGTTAATTGTCTCTTTTGGATGGTGGACGAGTTGATTTCTTAAATAACCATTCATCTTAATGAAATTACTGAATAAAGACATTTCTTTTTGGTCACAATAAAACAATTTAACTATTGTATTCTCCGTAAAGAAATAATAATTGCCGGAAAAGCCTCTGCTTCTCATCTGATTAAGATCCATTTTTTAAAATCACAAGAACCATTTAATCTATGCCAAAAGTACTCTTATATGTAACCCAAAATCAAAATTGCAATGTGATAATAGCGGGTACACCGTGTCATTTGATTTAGTTAGCACTTTATCAAGAAAGGTTTTCTGTTGTATTAAAGCCCTATAAATAATGGGATGAATGTGTGAAAATTTGTAACTCATGCGGGTTGAGTTGGGTCAATCCATTTTTAATTCTTCTATTTACAATTGAGAATATGAATGGAGGAAATTGAATTATGTTGTAAATTCAGGATGTAAGAAATCTCATCTTTTAAATGTTGTTGGTGTTAGCCGGAGAATACTATTCAGAATTTATTATAATTGACCTTTTGGCCAACTCATTTTTCAAATAATTGTTCAACTTAAATTACATGTCATAATTGAAAGTGGACCAAATTGCTACAATTAGATCACCGCAAAATTATCAAAACCCTTAAGGCTTTGTGGAGCAAAAACCAACCATGGATTCCGGCGAAACAACAGTTGTAGACCGAATCAGTGAGTTGCCGGACACTCTTCTCCTTCACATTCTTTCTCTTATGCCGACAGATGATACAGTCGTAACATGTGCTCTCTCAAAAAGGTGGCATTATCTCTGGAAATCACTTGATACCTTCTCTTTTTGTATCTTTCATTACCATCAAGTATACATAACCTATGTTGATTATGTATTAAGTCATAACATTTCTCCCAAAATTAAAAAATTCCAATTCGAAAGCCATGACCCGGAGGCCTACAAGTCCGACATCAACCGATGGCTTAGTTTTGCTGTTGAAAAGAATGTGGAAAATGTGAAACTCCGCTCAAATTCTGAGGTGGAGGTTTGTGCATTGCCTGAATGCTTATACACCTGTTCGTCTTTGATAACATTAGTTTTGAGAACTTGTAATTTTGATGCTAACATGGCCATAGCGTGGAAGTCTCTAAAGACCATAAAATTGAAGTGGATGGTGTTATCTGATGACCATATTGTGAACTTACTGTCGGGCTGTCCTGCATTGGAAACTATGGAATTATCGGTTTTTAAGGGTTTTAGTCGCTTGGAAATTAGGTCTTCAAAATTGAAGAGACTGAAATTGATAGCATATTTTGATGATGAAGAAATTGATCATTCCTTGGAAATTGTTGCCCCCTATCTTCAGCATTTGGAGATTTCAGGAAATCTTCATGGTCTCAAGTGTAGGCTTGTGGATGTGTCCTCCTTGGTTAATGCTAAGCTTACGTTCCACATTATGTGTATCAAAGACATCCAATTTTTTCTTCGTGAAGAAGTTGATGATGATGAAGACAGTTGTCGTGACTATCATCAAGGTTTTATGAATCTCGTCCAAGATTATCTTCAAAAGCTGAGTTGTGCAAGCAAGATAACAATTGGAACATGGTTCGCAGAGGTTTGTTTTTAACTCAAAAGTCCTTATTTTCTATCATCGATTATTAGCAGACAGTTGTAGATAAACATTATACAATGGAGATATGTATACAAAATTCATAAAAGCAACTGGATTAATTATAGAAACTTGTGGAGAACGGTAGAGGGGCGGGCTAGTTCTCCACCGATTTCAAACCATGGGCCTCTGGCCCTCGGGGATTTCTCGGTTAAAAGAATTAAGGTAGAGAAACTTGTAGACCTTTTTGCAATTCGTTTGTCAATTTTGTGAAGTTGGGTATTTCTTTTATCATATCGCCAAAAGGTATACCTAGACTCCAGGATTTTTGTACATTATTGATGTTGCTTAAAGTGTTTAGATGCTTTGATCTGCCACAAGTTTGTATCTGCTGTGGAGGACTTTCTTTTTGTTGTGCTTTGTTGCTTTCTCCGGTCTTTACTAGTTTCATTGGTAATATTGCACCAGGTTTTGTACATGTTGCAGTTCAAAGGGGTGCCAATTCAAGAATTGAAATGCAAGTATCTGACGCTGGAGTTGCATACAGAGGAGTTTAGTGTGTTTGGTGCAGCTGGCCTTTTGCGAGCCTCGCCTCATGTTGAGACACTCAACATAGACATAGAAGCTATGCATGTAACTTCCTGTTGCTTTTATCTTCTTCTTACATCATTTTATGAAGCTTTAACCCACCTACCCCCCCTCCCCCTCCCCCCGCCGCCGCAAGTTGTTATTGATTGATATCACAACAACAACAACAACAACATACCTAGTATAATCCCACAAGGGTGTGTAAAGCAGACCCTACCCCTACGTTGTGAGGGTAGAGAGATGAAAATAAAGCAGTAATAACAAGCAGTGACAACATCTAGATAATAAGATAAACGAAGTGCAAGAAACAATTCGGTAGTACTAGAGATCTAAGAATATGCAAACGTAAAAATGATACTAATACTCCTGGTACAGAAAAGATATACGCTCAATAACCTACTATCCCTTTATCCTGATACTCTACTTCCACACCCTCCTATGAAAGGTCATGTCCTCGGTAAACTAAGTTGTTCTATGTCCTGCCTAACCACCTCTCTTCAAGACTTCTTTGGCCTACCTCTCCCTCTCCTCATTCCCACCACGGCCAACCTCTCACACCTCATCACTAGGGCATCTACACATCTCCTCTGCACATGTACCAACCATCTCAACACAAATATATCCTTAATTATCATTAAGAGGCTTTGCTTATGTCACCGTAAAGCTTCATGGTATGGTTGTGGTCTTGCTCCTTTCTTGTGGAAAATGTGCTATCAATCTTTGGCTACCTATGCCATGAGTCTTTATGACAGAAATAGCCATTATAATCATTTTCCAGGTATCATTAAATTTGTTGTCTCTGAAATTTTTCTGTTCTAGACACTTCTACTTTGAAGTCATTTTTTTTCACTTTTGCGCAATTTCCATTAGGCTGGCATGCATTTGTCCCTGATTGTGTATTCTGTCTCCAGCCTGATGCTACCTTCTGCTGCTTTGGGTTACAACATTTGGTCAAAGGAGATAATATTGATTTGCAGTGTTGGATTTCAAGCTCTGTGTTTCCCAACCTCAAGAATGTTAAGATTGCCATCTCCTCCCGGATATGCTTGATGGATCATCTCAAATGGTCCGATGTCAAGAATCTTTTCGAACTTTCAGAATTTCTATTGCAGAATACATCAGTTTTGGAGAAGTTTGTTATCATATCAAAGAGAAGGTGTGGGACGTGTTCAATGAACTGTGCCTACAAATATTTATTTCCATTGTTTGAGAAATTGTTAGGATCCCCAAGATTATCCACCAATTCTGTGATTATCTTCCAGGAGTGAGCTTACCATGCCTGGGCTGCTAGTAGTTCTCTGTCTCAGGGTACAAGAAATGCGCAGCCTTATTTTGAGTTTTTGATAAACTGCTCCATGCAATTATGAATCTTTAACTTCTATATGTAACTAGCTACTATTCTCTTGGGCTTACCCTTGTGGCATAGCAAATGTTACCGTAGCTTGGTTTCTCATGAAGCTTTTATTTGTTGCATTTAGATGTTGTACATGTGCATTGAAATTTCCTGGAACTCCTGTTTTCTTGGGCCTATTAAGATGAGATTAACAAGCCACATTAAAAATAATAAGCAGCATGAAATGTTGTGTTTAGGTACCTTGCTTTGTCAATAGCATCAAGGTCCTTGATTGTGAAATGGTTTCCTTTTTTGAATTTTTTCTTGGAAGAATGGGGAATGCATTGTTTCATTTTTTAACTTTTTTCTTGGAAGAAAGGGGATTGCATTGTTTGTTTACCTTAATAATTTTAGCAGTTGTGAGGCTTACTATACTATTTAATCTTATATTTGACACAAAGGTCATAATAAGAATATCTTATTAGATCTATCTGTTTGATTTGCTCAAAATCTCCATTCATCAAAATTTAGTTATCTGGGACTGCTTACGAAATTTTTTGTGGAACAACAGCTCTCTGCATAAATGTTGTCAGTAGTAGTTTGGTTTATGTTTCCCCGCTTTTTTAAAAAAAAATAGTTTTTGGGTACGCGCGTTGCGCGTGGACCCTTTTTACTGTGTATAATCTTTTTAAAGATCACGTCACATCCTAAAGTTGAGAATATATATATATATATATATTGATTGATTGGTCAAATAAAAGTTTTTTAAAAAAGCAAACTCTTAAGCATATGATTGTCAGTCCGACTGCTAATTCAAGTTACCTTTCAAAGAGATTCCGCTATCCTGTTATAGTCCTTAATTGCCTCATTCAACTAACAAAAGATGCCGTATTTAATTTCGCACAAGAAAAATACAAATCGCTATATTTCTTTAATAAATTAAAAAATAGCACTGAAATAGTGCCCAACAAATCAGAAAATAATAAATTACTGTGAAGAAGTAGAATTCATCTGCAACATCTTTACAAATTTCAAATCATGATCTACTGGACCAACGCCAAAAAATGAAACTACAATAACTTCCCTGGCTAATCCCACATGATTGAAAAAACAAAAATCAAAACTAATTAATTAAATTATATTGAGGAAACAATTCAAAGAATAATTACATTTGAAAACTCGATCCCTCATACTCCCACAATAATGCTTGTGTTGTAACTCTTGTTGCTACCGGCAATCCAAGAAACTAAAGGCTTTGATAGTAATACCAGATAGCTTTTTTTCTATCCCACACTCCAATTAAGAGTATAAACCAATGGTGATACTGATTTTTTGAGGGTGTCACATCCCAAAGTTGAGACTATTGCTATTGTGAGAGCACAATTCAGAATGTGAAAGCTACCTTTGGTAAATTGGTTTTCATACAAATATATTTATAAGGAAAAAATGCATTTAATAATCTTAAAAACCATGCTAAGAAAATGAAAAGATGAGATATAGGAGTTGCAACATTAATTCTAGAATAGTGATAAATGTAGAATTCTAGAATAGTGATAAATGTATTAACTATGATGTAATGACTAAATTCTATTAACTCTGATGTAATGACTATATTATAAATAAATAAATAAATAAATATCTTCCCTATAAAAAAAAGATATATGTATCTTAATAAAGAATTCTCCTTAATAAATTCTCTGAGAATTTCAAATCTAATACCACCTGTTTTTTTTTTCCTGTTCCTTTTAAGTTATCACAAATTAAAAGCACCTAAAATAATTTTTTTTAAAAAGCTTTCTTTAGTGAAATGAAAGGTCATAACGTTGGTGTTTAAGTGTTGAATCAATCAAGAGGCACTTGAAAAGACAAACACTTACACTTCCTTGGAGGTAACAGTAACAGTAACAGTTCTAATTAAAATGCATGTAAATTCTTTGATAAAAATAATTATAAATAAAAGAAATTATAGAAAAATGAAAAGGAATAGATAAACAGATAGATTGGATGTAAAATTACTTTTTGGTATAGGAATATTAATTTAGTGTAGGGGTAAAATGGTAATTCAACTTTTCACTTTGGAGCTTCCCACTTTTGATATAATGATAATAAAACTACTGCTCTGCATTTCTGATACCATTTCCTCTGATATTACCACATGTTGCTCTTTGATCTCCCTGCATTACTTAATTCTTCAAACAGCTTTTACAAGAGATATGCTTACAAGTTAGCAGCTTTCTAGTGACACGTGATGAGAAAGGCTTTCAGGAAATGTCATATTTAGTTTTTGAACTTGTTTGTATAAATAATAACTATACCCTAATGTTATGGTTGCTTGGTTTCTCGTGAAGCTTTTGTTGTTGCATTCTAGATGTTCTACATGTGTTTCAGAATTTCTTGTGCTAAGCTTGTTTTCCTAGATCTGTCGATAGGCTGATCTAAAGATAAATTCTGAGCCCCATCAGCATTCAAACTCTGAACCAAATCGGTAACCAACTTCTGAATATTTTGTTCTGTTCAGAAGCCACTCCTTTTCTGATATTTAAGCTCATGAAATGTTGTGTTTCGCCACCTTTTGTCCATGACATCGAGTCTCAGAAGTAAGAGGTTTGTACTGCTTCTGTAACCAATTGTGAATGAGGCTTACAATGCAGTTGAATGCTTTTACCTGAACTTGAGGTCATGACATACGGGTTGATACATCTGTTTGATTCCTGATATCTTCATTTGTCAGACAGATTCGACTTTGCGCACCTGATATCTCTTATTCCCATGTTTTGGTAAAAAGATAATGTATTGTAGAATAATGTTCGTGACCAATGTTACCAATACATTGAACTTTGGATAAAGCAAATCAATAGTGGTCAGTTTTGTTGATTGTTTGCTAGTCCTTGACATACTGACTCTAAATTTACGTTCAATGGTATTACATTTTTTTGCTCCATCCAATATCCATACATTTTCAATCAATTTCTACTTGTCAAAATCTTAGTTTTCCCTTCATTTCTTCCGTTCGGCATTTAACAGTGTTCTCTCCCTCTGATTTCTCCATTTTCCCTTGCTTTTACATGGTGAATAGAAAGTAGAGTACAGAGCATTGTTGGTTTTGCTTGGCATGCTTTAGATCTTGTGACGCTAGAAATTGAACTGATAACAAAACACTCCAACTTATACATACTCTCCTTCATTGAACTGACAACTAGAAATTGATTCTGTATGTGTGTAGCAACTTGAATCCAGTTTAGAATCAGGAACTAATGCTTTCAGTTCCGCAAGATCATGGGACTGTAAGGCTGGTAGGCATTCCATTTCACCTTTATCTGACAATTTTAGTTAACTTTTTCTCCTTTTTATTTTCCCTTCCTCTGTGTGTGCTTTATTTTGTCTATGTAACTCAATGATTTACTTTGAGTATATTGTATAAGCAGTTGTTTGGAGGATAAAAGAAAAATAACTTAAAGTTCTTAGTGCCAGATTTCCAAGAGGTTCAGGAAAGGAACAATAGTTTTTTATTTTGAGGATGGTAACATGAAAGGAAAAATAGTTTTTGGTGTAAATAATCCTAGATTTGTCCATATTTTAGAAATTTTACCCATGGTTGGAAATGTAGTAGTTTCTATTCAGCTTCAGGAATACGTTACAAATATCTAGAGTACTGCTAAAAGAAAGTTTAGTCTATGAATTCCGCATTGAAAATTATGTTTAAACCCGTTCAAATATGGAATTAAGTTGTAGGTTTAATTCTTAGGTTATCATATTGAGTTTTCAGTATGACTGACATAACACCACTCTTGAACCTTCTAATACCAGAAGAATCCTTCTACAAAGACGAAGAAAATCATGAAGGGTCCATTTTGTTAACTACAATAATAGATGAGGAGGATACATCTGTCACGCCCCAAACCATGGGAGGCATGACCGACACCCGGAGCCCCAAAAGGCCGAGGGTGCCAAAATAGAGTGTATCTCTATTGAACCTGCTAGGGGTCTGAGACCGACAAGGTCTCTAAGAATAGCAATTTGAAACACTGAAAGCTCAATAGTAGGTAAACAACTCAAGGCCGACAAGACTATTATCATAGTAGATAGCTAATAACAAGGCCGACAAGGCCATACCCAACACTGATATACATATACACGTCTACAAGCCTCTAGGAGTAACTAAAATATCTCATATCCAGGACAGGGCTCTGGACTACCCATAAGTTGTACATATATATAACCTGGTCAAAATATAAGCTAGACCTCTGACTCGTCAGCTCCAGGAAGAATGGAGCTTACCAAAATGGCTGAACTCTGCAATTCCTACTGAAGAGGTCTGTCTGGGTTTCTGTCTGGACTTACAGGCATGAATGCAGCGCCCCCAGGCAATGGGGACGTCAGTACGACAACAATGTACTGGCATGTAAGGTAGAAACATAAAAGCAAGTCGCAAGTAGTAAATCTGAACAAGATATAATATGAAACTTGTACTGTAATTGGTAAGACTCGTTAAGCTCTTTTCTCCTTTATTCTTTTTAGAACACAACACATGCATTAACTCACACCGCAACTCACTCTTTATAACCCACGCTGAACCACAATAGCGCCTCGGCGCACCCTGTATATAATGGCCTCAATATGGCAGTAGCGCCTCGGCGCACACTATGTATATAATGGCCTCAATATGGCAGTAGCACCTCGGTGCACACTATGTATATAATAGCCTCAATATGTCAGTAGCACCTCAGTGCACACTAACACACAATCCACGCGTAATAAGTGTATTACTAGATTGACCTTCAAAGCTACTCTTGTTAGTTATAGAGGTTCATTTAGATAACTTCTTTATCCTTGACTTACTAGATGTTAGAATCAACTTACCAAACACATATGAATGGAGATTTGACTTGCTAACCTTCCTTTTATACTTTCTAAAGCTTGATTAGGGATCACAATACAAAGAAGAAACTTGACAAAAGGATAACTTACGTTTCGTGCAAAAAGAATCAGATTTTTATAAGAAGGCGACTTGAATCACCATAATGTATAACTTAGTTCCTTAAGACTTTTTGAGTTACCAAATCATCTCTCTTACAACAGAATACTCAAATTCCTTCTTTCGGAGATTTAGAGTTCTATTTCTAGATTCATGCCGATAAGGAATAAAGAAGCCTTAACATACCTCGTTCCTTCCGAAGATTGCGCTTACCACAACATGGACTTTCCTTTATTAAGTTAATCACACTTGAAGGGGTGTTTTTATCCTCTTTTTATTGATGCCTTGAAAAGCTTAAGTACCCCCTTAAGCTTGAATGAATCTTGATCTTCTTAGAACCCTAAAGGGAGAGAGGGGCTGCCAAAAGGAAAGGAGATAAGAGAGAATTTTTTCCAGCTTTTTGTGATCAATATTGATCAACAAAAGGTCTGTATAAAGGGACCTTTTTGGCCGACTTTTTTGAGTATATTTAGGCCAAAATGGGTCAAGAAACTTGGGCCAAACTTACCCTTTGTTTGGGCCTCAAAAGGGTTAAGTTTTGTGGCTAATTTTGGGCTTCTCTTGGGTCAAAATGTGGTCAATATTGGTGGCTACCTTTTGTAGTTGTTTGGGCCAGATTTGGTTGTGCTTTGATGGGCCAACTTTAAGCTTCATTTGGGCTACCATTAGGTTTAATAATCCATGGTGTTGCTGCCCGTAATCGGCCCTCGGAACTTAGTTCGTTAGCGTAGGTAGGTGATGCACTTATTTGTCACCTAAGAGATTAGATAAGTCGAGCAAGCACCTCACTTGTTTTATCTCATTTTCTAAACCCTCATCCTTATACTTTAACTTAACACTTATATACATTTGACCATTTCAAATTCTAGGCCAAAGTACCCCTTCACAATCTCGAGCTCAAATACCTTCGTCGATATTTACTTAGACACATAGGTTTTGAAAGGTACGGGGTGTTACATCCTTCCCCCCTTAGAATCATTCGTCCTCGAATGAGGGTAATGCATATAGAGCTCTATTCCCTTAGGATTTTTTTGAAATTTCGGCAGAGTTTCCTTTATAATTGGGACTATCCAAAAACAACTCAGCAAAAGTCCAGCACGATGCCTCACAGGGCGATACAACTATATACAATTAAATGTAATCATTTTCACATGTTCAAGCCTGATCATATTTGCATAGTAGGAAGAGTATCAAGAACATAAAAATATGACTTACCTCTATACTATCTTCAAGTCATAAATAACTGGGGATGCTTTTTCCTCATTTCTTCCTCGGCTTCCCACGTCATTTCCTCGATATTATTATTTCTCCACAACACCTTTACTGAGTAGGATTTTTTTGAAATTTAGGCAGAGTTTCCTTTATAATTGGGACTATCCAAAAACCTGAAACTCAGCAAAAGTCCAGCACGATGCCTCATAGGGCGATACAACTATATACAATTAAATGTAATCATTTTCACATGTTCAAACCTGATCATATTTGCATAGTAGGAAGAGTATCAAGAACATAAGAATATGACTTACCTCTATACTATCTTCAAGTCATAAATAACTGGGGATGCTTTTTCCTCATTTCTTTCTCGGCTTCCCACGTCATTTCCTCGATATTATTATTTCTCCACAACACCTTTACTGAGGCTACTTCTTTGGTTCTGAGCTTCCTAACTTGACGATCTAGGATAGAAATTGGTACTTCCTTATAAGATAAGTCTTCAGAAAGTTGAACATCTTTGATAGGCATAATACGTGAAGGATCTCCTATGCACCTTCGTAGCATCGATACATGAAATACAGGATGGACTGTCTCCAATTCTGTGGGTAAATCTAGCTCATATGCCACTTTTCCTACCCTCCGAATGATCCTGTATGGTCCAATATATCTTGGACTAAGCTTTCCCTTTTTACCAAATCGCATAACGCCTTTCATGGGCGAAACCTTTAGGAAAACCCAATCACTAATATTAAATTCCAAATCCCGACGTCGCACATCTGCATATGATTTCTGCCTACTCTAGGCTGTTAGTAATCTTTCTCGGATTAGCTTCACCTTCTTCATTGCCTGATTAACTAGGTCTGGCCCTAATAATCCTGCTTCTCCAATTTCAAACCATCCAATCGGTGATCTACACTTTCGCCCGTATAAAGCCTCATAAGGAGCCATTTGAATGCTTGCATGGAAGCTATTATTATAAGCAAACTCAATTAGTGGCAAATGGTCATCCCAACCCCCTTTAAAATCTAGTACACAAGCTCGTAGTATATCTTCGAGTGTTTGAATAGTGCGTTCAGCTTGTCCATCTGTCTGTGGATAAAAAGTTGTGCTGAGACTTATTTAAGTACCTAAGCCTCTCTGGAAAGACCTCCAGAAATTTGCTGTAAACTGAGAACCCCTATCTAAAATGATGGAAATTGGGACACCATGAAGTCGAACTATTTCACTAATATACAACTTGGCATAATCTTCAGCAGTATAAGTTGTCCTGACTGGCAAAAAGTGAGCTGATTTTGTAAGTCTATCTACAATCACCCATATGGAATCATACTTCCGATAAGTACGGGGTAAGCCTGTAATAAAGTCCATGTTGATCACCTCCCATTTCCAGGTAGGTATCACTATACTTTGAGTTAGACCTCTGGGTCTCTGGTGTTCAATTTTTACCTGTTGACAATTCGGGCATTGGGCTACAAACTCTGCAATATTTCTCTTCATATTATTCCACCAATAAATCTGTCGAAGATCATGATACATCTTCGTCGCTCCTGGATGGATTGAATAGCGGGAATAGTGAACTTCTGCCAAAATTTTCTCCCGAAGCTCCCCGACGTTAGGTACACATAGACGACCTTGATATCTTAGAACCCCATCTTCCTTAAGATCTATTAGTGGTTGCTTCTGTTGTGGAATTTCCTCCCTCAATCTTACTAATTCTGGACCATCATATTGTCATTTCTTTACCTCTGTTATAAGTGAGGATTCTGCTGTGTTTTGAATAACAACTCCCCCATTACCTTGGTCTAGTAGTCGAACCTGCAAATTAGCTAACTGATGTAGTTCTCTTGTCATCTCAATCTTTCTATTTTCTACATGGCTCAAGCTTCCCATGGATTTGCGGCTAATTGCATCGGCCACTACATTGGCCTTACCTGGATGGTACAAAATATCTACGTCATAATCCTTTTCTAACTCTAGCCACCTTCTTTGCCTTAGGTTTAAATCCTTCTGTTTGAATAAATACTGTAGACTTTTGTGGTCCGTAAACACGTCTACATGGACTCCAAACAAGTAATGGCGCCAAATTTTCAAGGCAAATATAACTGCTGCAAATTCAAGATCGTGAGTAGGGTAATTTTGTTCGTGCTTTCTTAGTTGTCTCAAGGCATAGGCAATAACTTTACCATGTTGCATTAAAACGCAGCCCAACCCAATTCTTGAAGCATCACAATAAACAACATAACCTTCCATGCCCTCTGGCAGAGTTAAGACAGGTGTTGAAGTAAGCATGTCCTTCAACTCCTGAAAACTCTGCTCATATGCATCAGACCACTGGAACTTGGCAGCTTTATGAGTCAACTTTGTCAATGGTGCAGAGATAGAAGAAAATCCTTCCACAAACCTTCGGTAATAACCTGCTAAGCCCAAAAAACTACGGATCTCTGTAGCATTCAAGGGCCTCGGCCAATTCTTTACAGCTTCAATCTTTTGGCCGTCAACTCTAATACCTTCGTCTGTAATTATATGGCTAAGAAAAGCAACTGAAGTCAACCAAAACTCACATTTGGATAACTTCGCATATAATTTATGATTCTGAAGTGTTTGCAATACTGCACGTAGATGATCAACATGTTCGGCTTAGGACCGCGAGTAAATCCGGATATCGTCAATAAATACGATCATGAATACATCTAAGAATGGCTTGAAGACCCGATTCATTAGGTCCATAAAAGTTGTTGGGGCATTAGTAAGCCTAAAAGACATTACTAGAAATTCAAAGTGGCCATACCTTGTCCTAAAGGCTGTTTTTGGAACATCTACCCCTTTAACACACAACTGGTGATACCCCGACCGCAAGTCAATCTTTGAAAAACATTTGGCGCCTTGCAACTGATCAAAAAGGTCATCAATCCTTGGAAGCGAATACTTATTCTTGATTGTAACTTTGTTCAGTTGTCGGTAATCGATACACATTCTCAAGGACCCATCCTTCTTACGAACAAACAAAACTGGTGCGCCCCATGGCGATGTACTAGGCCTAATGAAACCTTTTTCGAGTAGATCCTTTAATTGTTCCTTTAACTCTCTTAATTCTGCAGGAGCCATCCTGTAAGGGGAAATTGATATTGGCTGAGTATCTGGGAGTAGGTCAATGGCAAACTCAATTTCCCTTTCTGGAGGGATTCCTGGAAGCTCATCCGGGAATACATCTAGAAACTGACTCACCATGGGAACCGATTGAAGAGTCGCTGGTCCATCATTTGTGCTTCTTACTCGGACTAAATGATAAATATAGCCTTTAGAAATCATTTTCTGGGCCTTAAGGTAGGAAATAAACCTACCCCTTGGCGTGGCAGCATTACCTTTCCACTCCAGGATTGTCTCTTCCGGAAAATGGAATTTGACAACCTTAGTTCTACAATCAATATTAGCATAACATGCAGCTAACCAGTCCATACCCATAATGGCATCGAAGTCAATCATATCTAATTCGATTAGATCAGCTGAAGTGAGACGGTCATAAATCCACACTGCACAATCTCGATAAACTCGTCTAGCTATAATAGATTCACCAACCGGCGTAGATACAACAAAGGGTCTAGGCAAAAACTCAGGGCCTGCCCCGAACTTACCAGCAACGAGTGGGGTAACATATAAAAGAGTAGAGCCGGGATCTATAAGTGCATAAACAGCATGAGTAAAAATAGTCAATGTACCTGTAACAACATCAGGTGACGATTCCAAGTCCTGGCGACCGGCTAGAGCATAAGTGCGATTCTGACCACCGCCTGAACTGGATGCTCCTCCTCCTCCTCTACCTCTACCACGACCTGGTGTAGCCTGTTGGCATATCCTAGGAGGACGAATAGTAGATGAAGAAGCTGCCATCGACCCTGTAGGCTGGGACATATCACCCCTACCTCTACTCGGACAGTCTCACATAAAGTGACCAGGATGCCCACACGAATAACAAGTATCTGAACCCAGGCGACATATCCCAGGATGCTTCCTACCGCACTGAACACAAGGTGGAAAAGGTGGCCTCATCTGACCTGAATGCCCCTAGCGATAGGAACTGGATGCACCTGAATTGTGGCCTGGTCTAGTCTGAGAAAAACGATCATACCTCTGCCTTTGCAACTGATATGGGGAACCACTAGAGCACTGCTAAAAGAAAGTTTAGTCTATGAATTCCGCATTGAAAATTATGTTTAAACCCGTTCAAATATGGAATTAAGTTGTAGGTTTAATTCTTAGGTTATCATATTGAGTTTTCAGTATGACTGACATAACACCACTCTTGAACCTTCTAATACCAGAAGAATCCTTCTACAAAGACGAAGAAAATCATGAAGGGTCCATTTTGTTAACTACAATAATAGATGAGGAGGATACATCTCACCCTCCCCAGACCCACTTGTGGGACTATAGAAGATGAGGAGGAGTGTTAAGTGTCCATGTTTTTCCTTAACAATTTTGTCACGGCAAGTTCCATAACAAGTTATGTCACAAGTTGTGTCATCAAGTTGCATATCTTGTTGCCTATCAAGTTGCAAAAGAAAGTTGCAGATGATTGGCTGATTTAGTGGGAGCTATCTCTATATAAAGGGGTTCATTCCTTACTTCATGACACACCAATTTGAGAAGAAGAACTTGTCTTTCTTTTCTTCTTTATAGAGAGCATTTTGTAAGAGAGTTGTGTTGGGAAACACTTGTGTGAACCCTTCTTTGGAGTGATCTTGTGTTATTTAGGATATTAAAGTATTTGATTACTCTAATTTTGTACCCTCTTTTGCTAAATCAGCCAAATTTAGGTCAATGTGGAGATTTGTAAAACATGACCTAAATTAGGCATGTGCAAATGGCTAACCAGCTTGGAGCCAAAGCAAACTTTAAGCTAAAGTATTTTAACTTGGAGCCAAAGAATAAAAGAATTTTCCATACTTGGGGACCAAGAACTTGCGCCATAAATATTGGTTTTCTTTCTTCATTTCAGTCATCCCACCTTTTGTAAGAAACTCATCTTGAGTATTCTTTGTAATAGAGAGTTTTGTGTATATCCCATAGCTTAGTGTCGGGAAACACTTTGTGTGAACCTCTTCTTTGTGAGTGATAGTTGTGAGGTTATTCTCTTGGGATATATATTGGGGATCATTAGAGTTACGTCTCTAATTTTGTATACTCTCTTTTGTGTATCGGTTGGTGTTAGTAAATTTGCTCCGCTTTTGTTTGTGGACATAGGTCACGTTGACCAAACCATGTTAAATTTGTGTCTGTTAACTAGAATAGGGATCAACAAGCTACTATGGTTAGAAGGTTCTAGAAGAAAGTTAGTTAGACACAAGTTGTTGAGAGTTAGTTAGTTTGTTAGGAGTATGTACAGCTGTAATCTTCACTATATAAAGATAAGGTGTATAACAATATGAAAAAAAGATTTGTAAAGCTTCTTAGAATGTAACAATCAGTTCTCTCTTTTCCTCTGCTCTCATTTCTTCTATCTTCTTCTCAGTCTACATCTCATCTACACATAGCACTAGCTTAATACAGTCTAACATCACTGAACTGCTAAGCTCCTTCAATGGAGTTATCATGGTATCAGAGCCTACAATTCGTGTAAGCTAGTCCAGTCAGAAGTGTGGTACAAATCGAGTTGGTATATTCTCAGTGCTTAGGTTCGAGGGATCGCGAAATCTCGAATCGTGAGTAAGCATCCAAAGACGTGAAATTAAAGTTTCTAGCTGGTTTCAATGGCGGATGTAGCTGCAAATGGAGCAATACCACTAGGAACAGGTAATTTGAACTCGAATACCACACATGCAAGCACAGGAACGACCAGTAATGTTTTCTCAACGATCGATACATATCATCCTCTGTACTTACAGTCAACAGACACTCCAGGTAGCTCACTAATCTCTCTTCAACTTACCGGTTCTGAGAATTATGCTCTATGGAGTAGATCTATGAGGATTGGCTTGTTAGGAAAGAGTAAATTAGGATTTGTTGAAGGTCGATTTCCTAGATCTAGTTTTCCTGCTGAGTTATATGATGTTTGGGAGAAGTGCAATGCTGTTGTACTGTCTTGGATAATGAATGCTGTGAGGCCTGGCCTGCTGAGTACGGTTGTGTATACCTGTGATGCACATAAAACATGGTGTGATCTGAAGGAGAGATTCGATAAAATCAATGGAGCTCATGTGTTTCATCTCCACAAAGAAATTCACAGCTTTACTCAGGGTACTCTAACTGTAGCGGATTATTTCTCCAAGCTCCGAGATCTGTGGGATGAATTTGATGCGATTATGCCCTGTCCTAGCTGTCCATGTCCTGAATCTAAGAAGTTTATAGAACATCTTGAGTATCAACGACTGCTACAATTCCTAATGGGGCTAAATGAGTCGTATGCACAAGCTAGAGGTCAGATTCTCATGATCTCACCTACACCTAATCTGAACAGGGCGTATTCCCTGGTTATTGATCATGAGAGCCAAAGGAATCTAGCTACGTCCATTCATGAAGGACCCCTACTATCTGCTGTTGAAGGAGCAGCTCTTTACAGTCACAAAGGAGGTGGGAGAAACTATGCTGGAAGTCTGGGTACAAGTCATCAACATCCTACTGGAAACATTGGTGGTGGTAATCCTGGTGGTGGATTTCCTGAAGGAGGTCATTATGGGGCTCCATACAAAAAACCACAGAAATCTAACCTGATTTGTGAAGTGTGTGGTTATAAAGGTCACACTAAAGATCAATGTTTCAAAGTAATAGGTTTTCCTGCAGGTTGGAAGTCTAAGAAGAAAACTAGCTCTTATGCTAATCATGTAGAGATAGGTCATAACCAGGAGCTCAGGAATGCTACTGCAGCCTCAAGCTCCACTCTATCCACTCCATTTCAACCACCTGCTCCCTATCTATCTCAGGAACAATACAAGCAAATTGTAGAATTACTAGCCAAAGGTGGTGAAGGAGGGTCAGCACACTCTCACAAGGCAGCTACTGCAGGTAGTGTGCTGTCTGCATTAGTTACCAAATATGTGAATAAAGAGTGGATCATTGACACAGGAGCTACTGACCACATAACATCTCAACCTAACATGATAACTGAGCCTACCTTAGTCAAAGATTCTGATAAGAGTCAAGTCCATCTTCCCAATGGGAAAGTAGTATCAGTCTCTCAAGTTGGAAAGACATGTGTACTTAATGACCAAGTCCTTGATAATGTGCTCTTTATACCTGAATTTAAGTTCAACCTGCTATCTGTCTCCAAGATCACTAAGGCACTCCACTGTATGGTTGGTTTCTTTCCTGACTTCTGTCTTTTCCAGGATCTTTACAGTGGACGGGTCAAGGGGATTGGTAAGGAGGAATATGGACTCTACATCTTGCAGGAAGGACTACATCAAGCTCCAAAGGTGCCAGTCAAACAGTCCTGTATAGCTACCTCTCATGACTCTCTTACATTGTGGCATCAAAGGCTAGGTCATGCTCCAATTGATGTAATAAAGAGACATGATAGCCTTAAGTTTCTTAAAAATTCTACTTTTGTAAATGCTGATAGCTCACATTGCACTGTCTGTCCTCTTGCAAAACAAACCAAGCTTCCTTTTCCTTTAAGTTCTCACAAGTCTAAGACACCTTTTGAGCTTATTCATTGTGACATTTGGGGTCCTTACAGAGTTCCATCTCATAATGGCAAGAGATATTTTGTGACAGTGGTGGATGATTACTCTAGATATACATGGTTGCATCTTATTACTTTCAAATCAGATGCATTTGTAGTCTTAAAATCCTTTTTTGCACAGGTTCAGAATGTCTACTCTACCACTATTAAAACCCTTAGAACTGATAATGGTAGTGAGTTTCTTAGTGCTGAGTTTCAAGGTCTGTTGAGTACTCTTGGTATTATACATCAGAGAACATGTGTTTACACTCCTCAGCAAAATGGCATTGCTGAAAGGAAACACAGAACCATCCTGGAGATAGCCAGATCCCTCAGGTTTCAGGCTGCAGTCCCTCTTAGGTTTTGGAGTGAGTGTGTCTCCACTGCTGTGTATGTACTCAATAGGTTGCCCTCTAGATTACTTAAGTTCAAGACTCCATTTGAACTCCTCTATAACCATCCCCCTCCTCTGGATCATCTAAAGGTGTTTGGGTGCTTGTGCTATGCCACCTCATCCAATGTAGGTGATAAGTTTGCCTCCAGAGCTGTGCCAGCAGTCCTTCTTGGGTACTCATCAGCTCAGAAGGGATACATACTATATGATCTACACTCCAAAATCTTGTTTGTTAACAGGAATGTAGTCTTTACTGAAACTATTTTTCCCTTCAAACACATGCAGACCTCATCTAATCCCATGTTTCCAGTGTTAGACATGTTGTCTCCAGGGGTTGCAGAGATAACCACTTCTGAGGTGATCCCTGTTGTGATACCCTCTACACCTGCTGCACTTTCTCCTCAACCTGCTCCATCAGAGACAGGTGTTGAGCCTGTGGCCCCAGCTGAAGCCATTCCTTCTGAGGCAGTGATCTCCACTAGAAAATCCTGCAGGACCAGCAAGCCTCCAGGATGGCTACAAGACTATGTCACTAAGCCAAAGAGCAACACCTGTGTCTATCCTCTCTCAGAGCATTTGTCCTATGCTCAGGTATCATCATCTCACAAACATGCTGTTGCTGCTTTCTCAGCTATTGGTGAGCCTTCAACATTCTTGGAGGCCAGTGCAGATCCTAAGTGGATTGCAGCTATGCAGTTGGAAGTTGATGCATTAGAAGACAATCATACCTGGTCCTTAGTGCCCTTACCACCAGGGAAGAAACCTATTGGATGCAGGTGGATATACAAAGTGAAGTATCATTCTACTGGGGAGGTTGAAAGATTTAAGGCTAGGCTGGTAGCCAAGGGTTATAGCCAACAAGAGGGTCTAGACTATGGTGAGACTTTCAGTCCAGTGGCCAAAATGGTCACTGTGAGGTCTGTTATAGCTCTTGCTGCTGCTAAAAGCTGGGTGGTTTATCAGATGGATGTCCATAATGCCTTCCTCAATGGTGATCTCTTGGAAGAGGTCTACATGCAGGTTCCTCCAGGGTTTGCTAGACAAGGGGAGTCTCATTTAGTCTGCAAACTTCACAAGTCACTGTATGGACTCAAACAAGCTCCTAGGCAGTGGAACCTGAAGCTCACAGAGTCCTTGCTCAGTTTAGGGTTCAGTCAAAGCACCTATGACTACTCTATGTTCATCAAAAGAGCTGCAGGTGACATTGTGGTTGTGTTAGTATATGTGGATGATATCTTGATTACTGGGAACAGTCAAGATCTATTATGCCAGACCAGGACAGACCTACAGAGCAAGTTCAAAATGAAAGATTTAGGGGAGCTCAAATTCTTTTTAGGAATTGAATGTGCAAGGAGTGATAAAGGCATTCATTTATCACAAAGAAAATATGCCTTAGAGTTGATAGCTGAGTCAGGTTTAGGAGGAGCTAAGCCTGCTGTAACCCCACTAGAGTTAAATCAGAAGTTGACCTCAGTACAGTATGATACATGTATCAAGGCTACCAAAGAAGAGGAAGATCCTGTGTTAAGGGATCCAGGCAAATACCAGAGACTTGTAGGAAGGCTTTTATACCTCACAATGACTAGACCTGATCTATCCTTTCCAGTTCAAGTCCTAAGTCAATTTATGCATTGTCCAAAGACATCTCATATGGAAGCTGCTCTCAGAGTTGTGAGATACATAAAAGAGGCACCAGGTCTTGGACTGTTGATGCCTGCAGAAGACACCAAGGTCATGCTGGCCTATTGTGACTCGGATTGGGGAGCATGCCTACAAACAAGAAGGTCTGTCACAGGTTATTTGGTCAAGTTTGGGAATGCATTGATATCTTGGAAGTCTAAGAAACAAGAAACAGTGTCTAGGAGCTCAGCTGAGGCTGAATTCAGAAGCATGGCAACCTGTGCTGCTGAGATTACTTGGTTAACTGGATTGTACAAAGAGCTTGAAGTACAGATAAGCTTACCAGTTAATATGATGTGTGATAGCAAGGCTGCGATGCAAATAGCAGCCAATCCCATATTTCATGAGAGGACAAAGCACATTGACATAGATTGTCATTTTGTAAGAGAAAAAATTGCTCAAGGCCTATTAACAACGGAATATGTACATACCACAGATCAACTTGCAGATCTTCTTACTAAAGGACTTGGAAAGGCACAACATCAGTATCTGCTAGAGAAGCTAGGAGTACTGAACCTGTTCAAACCATGAGCTTGAGGAGGAGTGTTAACTAGAATAGGGATCAACAAGCTACTATGGTTAGAAGGTTCTAGAAGAAAGTTAGTTAGACACAAGTTGTTGAGAGTTAGTTAGTTTGTTAGGAGTATGTACAGCTGTAATCTTCACTATATAAAGATAAGGTGTATAACAATATGAAAAAAAGATTTGTAAAGCTTCTTAGAATGTAACAATCAGTTCTCTCTTTTCCTCTGCTCTCATTTCTTCTATCTTCTTCTCAGTCTACATCTCATCTACACATAGCACTAGCTTAATACAGTCTAACATCACTGAACTGCTAAGCTCCTTCAATGGAGTTATCAGTGTCACCTTTATTTTCTCAACTTACCATTACTATAGTCGTTATTATTGTCTTTAATTGACTACTTTGTCTAATTTCGCACCCTGGATTCTCGATCCTAACAAGGAGGATGCTTTAAAAGTTTGGAAATACTTAATTTTATCCCTAATAAACATAAGCAATGCTTACGAAAGATGATAAATGGGATAAGCAGTTCTTCTAGCGTCATATCAAGAAATGTCGTCCTCAATTACAAAATAGAGTAGTTTAAGAATTAGCTTAATAATCTAATCCAAGAAAAAAAGGAAAAACATTAATGTAATAGCCTAACATTACATTTTCAATGACATGCTTGCATTAACACTATAAACTCATCGTATCTCACAAATTCTTTGAAATTCAAGCCCTTCACCAATTAAGAAATCTCTGAAAGACTGAACCTCTTTAACTAAAACTTTCTACTTTTAGCCTAAATTTTTGGTAGTTATTTCTTCCAATGCACACTGATCATATCCCACAAATTCTTCGAAATTCAATCCATTCACCATTTAAGATATCTCTGGAAGACCGAATCTTTCAACTAAAAATTTCCACTTTTAGCCAAACTTTTTGGTAATTATATTTCTTCCGGTGCACGTATCTGTCAGCCCGTGGAACTTCATTGTGTCTGGTTGACTCTTTGCTAGCAATTTATCCCTTAGTGCTTTTGTTTGTGAATACATGGAACTCCTATTGATTAGTCAAGCCTAATTTGAATTCTTTTTCTGCTTGAGCCTTTTTCAATTTGTTTCAGGAAATATTAGTTATCATCCATGGATCCTTTTGGTGTCACAGTGATAGATAATGGTACACCTAAATCATCATGTAAATCAGTAAATGGTGTCGAGTGTTTCTCAAAGTTAAGGGGAGACTCTGGTAGGAGATCAAGTAGCAAAAACATCGACCCGGCAATAAGAAGAAGAAAGTTGCTGGGAAATAAATGTCATTCTAAAATATGCCCACTGTATCCTTCCCGAGGTAAAACTTCTATTTCTATGTGTTGTGGATTCCCAGATTCTGAAGGAGTAACAGCCTGTGTCTCCGGCTAGGCTTATTCATTGTCCAAACATAGTTGATATATTATTCCAGAAGAAATTGTTGTGGGAAGACAACGTCATAGCTTAAGGAAGGAACTTTATACAAATGAATTTGACTGATCTCCTTAGCTATTCAATGTTCCAGTTTGCAGTTTAGTAATTTCTGATGTTCTATTGTGAAAATTATGCATTACCTCACAGGTGCGATGCATTTTATGCTTTGAAATGTGTATTGTGTCAAGTGAACTAATAATAAGGAAGAATCAGCTAAGTGAATTGCTAATATATAAGTTTTTGAAGTATTTACAGCAATAAAAACTCTACATTAGTTGGTCTGCTTCGAGTGACTAATGGTTACAAAACATTAGACCATTTTATGTACTTGACGGGAGTGCAAGGTGACTCATTTGACTGACCTTATAAGCAGTTTTTATTTTCTTTAATGTGCAATCTTATTCTACTTTATTTATTAATTCAAGATGCCGCTTATGGAAATTGTACTATCAACCTTCTACCTTTTTAGCATTACATACATGACCATTGATTACTGAATAAGGAACCCTTTTTTGACAAGTCAAATAGAAAGAGGCATGTTTTGTAACATCACAGTAAGGAGTTACAATTAAATTATTTACCAATGTTAAGTTCCAGTTGATAGTGATTGTTAGATATGTAACTAGTGAAGAGCTTAGGGACCTAAGTGTAAATAGTTATAACTGTCTTGTGTATATATTAGAGATGTACAGACTACGGAAGTAATACGAATTATTTTTTTCTCCATATTTGTGACTGTCTCTGTTCTTGCCTGTAATTGTCCCTTTGGTTCTCTCTGATTTGTCCTTTATCTCTGTTATCCATTTTGGGTGTTCTTCTTTCCTGAGTAAAGTTTCTGTCGCTGAATCTCTTGCTTTGTTCTGTGAATTCTACTTCGCTAGTCTGCTTATCCCTTTGGCAGATGTCAGAAAATCAAGTTATGTCCGGAACTCAGAATGTTTCCCCAATCTATAGGAATCCTATGATTTCCACTGTTAAGCTTAATGGAAATAATTTTGCTGACTAGCGAGCAACAATTGAGATGTGATTTTTGGGCCAAGGACATCTAGAACATCTCACAAAGGATGCATCAGAGGTTGATGATTCTAAGAAATCATCTTGGGTTCAGACTGATGCCTATTTCTGTACTCTGTTATGGCAATCAATTGAACCGTCTTTGATGGCGGTGTTTCGTCCTTATCGGACATGTAAGAAAGTGTGGACTCATGTTCGGGAGATATACATTCGAGACATTACAAGAGTTTATGATGTTTTAATTGGTCTAATTTGTTTCTGATTAAGTTATCCGATAATAATATGCAGTTGCATTTGGCACGCTTACAGGCCCTATTTACCGAGTTTGATGAAATTATGCCCTACTTTACTGACTTGAAGACACAATTGGAGCAACGTGACAAGATGAAAGCAGTCATATGCTTGCAAAGTCGTGGGGCTGGTTATGAATCTGTTCGATCTCAGATTCTTAGTGGAGAATCAATTCCTTCGTTGAAAGATGTGTTTGCTCGTGTAATTTGAGTAGCTAATTTTTCTCTGTCTCCAACAAGTGTGACACATAAGGAAAAGGCAGCATTCACAACTAACTTTACTCTGTCAAATGCAATTACCGTGATCGCAAGGGTAATCGTGGCTTTAAAGGCGGTAAAGGTAAGAATGGTTGGGGGAATCCTTTAACCTGTAATCATTGTGGCAGACGTGGACACACTCGAGATAAGTGTTATTTGTTGAACGAATTTCCTCCCAAGGTTGCTAAAGTTGCCCAAACGCGGTTTCCTGTTCTGTCGGATGGTGGTACCGTATCGTGGGATGTTCAGCACACTGGAAAGTCTTCTATAGTTCTTTCACCAGATGAGTATGCTCAGTACACCCGTTTTCTGCAACATCAGTAGACCAACAAGCATCTCAATCTGTTGCTTCCCTCGCACAATCTAGTTAGTTTGTGGCATGTCTCGCTAGATCTTCTTCATTGAGCCCATGGGTACTTGATTTAGGTGCATCTGATCACATGTCGGGAAAGATTATTAACTAACTTTCATACTCGTAGCACTTTACCTTCTGTCACTTTGGCTAATGGTTCTACCACTCATGTGCATGGTCTTGGAACTGCAAAACCCACTGCATCTTTGTCCTTGTCCTCTGTTCTATATCTGTCTAAATTTCCATATAATTTAATCTCCATTAGCAAATTAACAAAGGACCTTGATTGTATTGTGATTTTTACTTCTGATTCTGTTTTTATTCAGGATTCGAAGACATGAGGAACGATTGGAAGGGGCCATGAGTCTCATGGTCTTTACCTTCTAGCTGTTCCAGCGGCTTTTGAGAATCCAACCGCCTATAGTGTTGCTGTTTCCCCCCAACAAATTGATTGTCGTCTTGGTCATCCCTCTCCAGCCAGTTTGAAACAGATGGTTCCAAGTTTTTCTGGTGTAAGTCAATTAGAGTTTCGGTCCTGTTAGCTTGGTAAACACACTAGAGGCCAGTTTCCAAGCAGAGTCAATAAGCGAGCTACTGCTCCATTTGTTTTAGTTCATTTTGATATTTGGGGTCCCTCTCCCGTTGTTTCAAGTCAAGGTTACCGTTATTTTGTAACTTTTATTGATGATTATTCAAGAATGACATGTGTTTATTTGTTGAAAAATCATTCTGAGTTATATTCTGCTTTTGTGAATTTACTACTGAGATTCAAACACAATTTGGAGTTCCTGTTCGCACACTTCGAACTGATAATGCAAAAGAATACTTTTCAGTTTCTTTTCAATTATGTATGTCTTCTCGAGGCATGATCCATCAATTTTCTTGTGCATATACTCCACAATAAAATGGGATTGCAGAACGCAAAAATAGGCACCTCGTTGACACAACAGGGACCTTATTGATACATATAAATGTGCCAAATCATTTTTGGGGAGATGCAATTGTTGTTGCATGTTACCTTATTAATAGGATGCCTTCTGGTGTTCTTCATGGTCAAATTCCTTTTTCAGTTCTTTTCCCTCATGATGCAATTTACACCTTGCCTCCACGTATTTTTGGTTGCCTTTGCTTTGTGCACCAGTTGCTACTAGGTTCATCAAAACTTTCCCCACGTTCCATAAAATGTGTGTTTTGGGGGTATTCTCGGACACAGAAGGGGTACAAGTGTTACTCCCTAGAACAACGTCGATATTTTGTCCTTGCTGATCATCTTACCTTTTTTGAGTCTACTCCTTTTTTCTCGGAGTCCTTTGATCTCACTAAGTCAATCTCTGAGTTATTACCACTTCCTTCTCTATATGTTAGTGCTCCATTACCTATTCCTTACGAGTTCCAATCTTCTTCCCGACCCAGTGAACCAAAGGAGTTGATAACTTATCAACGTAGGCATAAACGTGCTCTTACAGAAGCAGTTCCAGTTAAGGAAGCAAGTGTGACTTCTCCTGCGAGACCTGTTGACTCCTCTCCTATTCCAGTTGCACCCTCATCTTCGGGTCGACCACTGCCTCCTTTTCCTGAGCTAGATTTTCCTATTGCCCAACTGAAAGGTACTCGCTCTACAGCTAATACCTTGTATAGTCGGTCCTCTAATTCTATCTGTAACTTCCTTAATTATAATCGGTTATCTTCACCCTATTGTGCATTTCTCTCTTCTTTGGATTCTGCCTCTATTCCTAGGTCCGTTACATAAGCACTCTCACACTCGGGTTGGCGGGCGGCAATGGAAGATGAGATGTCTGCACTCCATACTAATGGTACTTGGGAGCTTGTAACTTTACCACCTGGTAAGACCACGATTGGGTGTAAATGAGTGTATACGATAAAGGTGTCCCCTAATGGTAAGGTCAATCGATTGAAAATTTGCCTTGTTGCTAAGGGTTACACTTAAGTTCCTGGTTTGGACTATGGGGATACTTTCTCTCCTGCAGCCAAGATTGCCTCGGTTCATCTATGTTTATCACTTGCTGCAATTCATCACTAGCCACTAAACCAGTTAGACATCAAGAATGCCTATTTACATGGTGATTTAGAGGAAGAGGTTTACACGGAGCAACCACCTGGGATTTGTTGCTCAGGGGGAGTAATTTGGCAAGCATGTAAACTCCGCAAAGATTTCTATGGTCTCAAACAGTCTCCTTGAGCATGGTTTAGTCATTTCAGCTCTGTTGTTATTAACTTTGGTCTCATAAGGAGTCAATCAGATCATTCGGTGTTCCACATATACTGTGATGGAAAATGTAACCTTTTAGTCGTATATGTTGATGATATTATCATCACAGGAGCTGATGCTATTGGTATTACTCAATTGAAGGCCTATTTGAATTCATATTTTCAGACCAAAGATTTGGGTTCTTTAAAATACTTTCTCGGAATTGAGGTTGCTCAGCCTTAAAGAGGCATTTATATATTACAGAGAGAATATGTACTAGACAACTTAGAGGAAGTTGAGTTGCTTGAGTGTAAAGCGGTTGACACTCCAATGTATCCTAACGTCAAGTTAGTACCAGGAGAAGGGAAGCCCTTTTCAGATGTTGAAAGATATCGTCGACTGGTTGGTAAGCTCAACTATCTGACAGTTACCAGACCAGATATATCCTTTCTTGTAAAAGTTGTAAGTAAGTTTTTAGACTCACCGACAGAGGCTCACTGGGATGCGGTTATTCGAATTGTAAAGTATCTGAAGAATGCCCCTGGAAGAGGACTATTGTATCAGGACAGAGTTCATACTGAAATAGTTGGCTACACTGATGTTGATTGGGCTGGTTCCACATCAAATAGGAGGTCTATTAGGGTTATTGTGTTCTGTTTGGAGGAAACTTGATCTCTTGGAAGAGTCTCGATCAAATGCTGAAGCAGAATATAGGGATATGGCTGTAACTACATGTGAGTTATTGTGGTTGAAGCAATTGCTTGAGGAAATAGGACTATGGCAGCCTCGTCCTATGAAATTATATTGCAATAATCAAGCAGCTTTACATATTGCATCAGACCCTGTGTTTCATGAGAGGACTAAACACATTGAGGTTGATTGTCATTTTGTCCGAGAGAAGTTGTAAACTCAAGACATTGTGACTGCATTCGTTAGTTCAGATGACCAGGTAGCAGACATTTTCACTAAAGCTCTTAGAAGTCCTCGAGTCAATTATATTTGTAACACTCCAGCTTGAGGGGGAGTGTTAGATATGTAAGCAGTAAAGAGCTTAGGGACCTAAGTGTAGATAACTATAATTGTCCAGTGTATAGATTAGAGATGTACAGACTACGGACGTAATACGAATTATTTTCTTCTCCATATTTGCCAGTGATAAAAGGTACAAAATGGTATCATTTGTGAGTAGAGAAGGATTTTTTTTCGCTAAAGAATGAAAATGATCTGCAGGTGACTATGCTTGATCTGTAATTGGATGCGTTTTGTGATTCTTACATTTGACAACATTTAGACGATTTTCTATCGACCATAGGTGTTTTTATTTTGTCTATCCCAGCAAACTGATTCGTACGGAATCAGATGTCACTAGCTTCATATTTTGTAATATTGAATATGATGCAACAATTTTCCCGGCACCAACTTAAGAAAGAAAAAAGTTTGATCAAGGTTCATGTTTAATGATTACCTAAAGTTACATGATGGACTAAAGTTTCAAGCCAAAGAGCCAAGGTGAGAACCCAAGAAGGCCATGAAAGCTGATGTGAAAAGTGATTCAACTGCAACTGCTTAGATTCCAATTCATGAATAAAGACGGAGTTTGAAAAGAAATAATTTGTTCTTGAAGTTACATAAACCTAGCTAAACACATTATTTGCTTTGCAATTATGTGGCATAATTAAGTTATTCATGAACATTGTGTACAAAATTCCAAGTTTATGACATACTATGCTTCTGTTGGTATCTGTGTTCAACAAGTATACCAGAAAAATAACTTAGGCTGTAAAAACAGAAAAGTAGAAACAATATCCGAGACCACATAATTCACTGTGTCCTTAAGAAATTTAATCCCCTCACAATACCTTCAACGAACTCAAAGATTCAGTCTTCTATCACACTTAGACTCGATTTACTTTTGTAAGAAAATATATGTAGGATGCAGTTTTTTTTTGTTATTGGAAAATGAGGTAATCCTCTATATTTATAGCCAAGAGTTCGGGTTGAAATGGTGCGAAAAATACCTTTTCGAAACAGGTATGGTGCCTGTTCAGAAGAAACATCTGTTCTGAACAGGTCTGGTGTCTATTCGGAGAAGACACATGTTCGGAAGGACCAGTTCCTTTCTGAATTTCTGTTGGAAATTATTCCGTGAATTAAATTAATGTCTAAGAAAAGGGAAATTATTTGTGAGTTAAATCAATCAATCAATCACATCATTTGTCGAAGCCGAAGCCGAGCGAGCAACGACGACGACGGTGCGAGGGGGCACTCTCTTCTTAACCCTTTAAGAGCTAAAGGGAGTGTTTCTTAATATAAGGACAAAAAATTTCCTCTATTCTACCAATGAGGGAGAAATAACTTTTCCTTCATTTTCCCTTCACTTGGTTCCCCCATATTTCCCAATTCACATTACACCCACATTTCTCAATTCACACCTTATCTTTAAAGCTCATCTTTAAAGAAAACAAACCCAACAATCCCCCACATGAATGGGGAATGGCTATATCATGAAAACATATGCATGAAAAACTGTGTGATTCAAAAGCAAGGATTAATTGCATCTGGATAAGTAGGTTTCCCTTTGAACTTTCCGTAGTGAACATATATCGGATATACTCGGTCAATCGGTAGACTTGATGTCTTTGAACCGTCGAGCTTTGGTGTATACCTAGACAACATAAGTCACACAATCAACCCTTTAACTGTCCTTGGTTCTCATTGTTTTGTTCGTTTCAGCCATGAACACTGCCTGGTTCATAAGTGCGTAGAGAACTGGCCTTACCGGATTCTCCTTGAAGCGGCTTCCACTTTACACTTATATAGGTGATTCCTAAATGTGTTATCCCGTAGATACACTATTTGATATACCCTGTATCAAACTTAGAAATCATTAAAAAGCCTTAATGCCTTATCCTTGTTACTGAACATTGTCTCATCACGAGAATGGACCTTTAAAAGTTATTTTGACAATGTTGAACCGTCATCAATGACTTTGTTTGATCTCCTTGAACCTATATCTTGGGATCTCCAGTCTTCTAGGTAGAGTTACCGTCACTATGATTTGTCCTCGGCCATAGTCTCATTCCCTTTTATGATCTTTCAACTACCTCTCTAGTTAGGCCTTTTGTAAGTGGATCCGACACATTATCTCTTGACTTTACATAGTCGATTGTGATAATTCCACTAGAGAGTAGTTGTCTAGTGGTGTTATGTCTTCGTCGTATGTGACGAGACTTTCCGTTATACATAACGCTCCCAGCCCTTCCTATTGCCGCTTGGCTATCACAATGTATGCATATAGGAGCCAATGGCTTAGCAAAATGGAATATCTTCTAGGAAATTCCGGAGCCATTCAGCTTCTTCACCGGCCTTGTCCAAAGCTATGAACTCAGACTCCATTGTAGAGCGAGCGATACAGGTTTGTTTGGATGATTTCCAAGATACTGCTCCTCCACCAATGGTAAAAATATATCCACTTGTGGACTTAGTTTCAGTTGACCTGGTGATCCAATTTTCATCACTATATCCTTCAATAACCGCTAGATACTTGTTGTAATGCAAGGCAAAGTTTTGAGTATGTTCCAAATACCCTAAAACTCGTTTCATAGCCATCCAATGAGTCTGGTTGGGATTACTTGTGTATCGACTCAATTTACTTATAGCGCAGGCTATATCTGGTCGCATACAATTCATGATGTACATCAAACTTCCCAATAGCATAGTCCAATTGAGAATGACTTTCACCTTTATTCTTAGAAAGAGCAAGGTTCACATTAATTAGGGTCTTTGCAACTTTGAAGTCCAAATACTTGAATTTTTCAAGTACCATTTGGATATAATGAGATTGAGACAATGCTAGACCTTGAGGAGTTTTGTGAATCTTAATTCCCAATATCACATCGACAACTCCTAAGTCTTTCATATCAAATTTACTAGCAAGCATGTGCTTTGTAGAGTTTATGTTAGCAATGTCGTTACTCATTATCAACATGTCATCCACATACAGACAAACAATGACTACTTGATTCGGAGTGTTCTTAATATAAACACATTTGTCACACTCGTTAATTTTGAAGCCATTTGACAACATTGTATGGTCAAATTTCGCATGCCATTGTTTGGATGCTTGTTTTAGTCCATACAAGAATTTAACAAGTCGACACACCTTCTTTTTATTTCCTAGAACCACGAACCCTTCGGGTTGTTCCATGTAGATTTCTTCCTCTAAATCTCCATTTAAGAAGGTTGTTTTTACATCCATTTGATGAATTTGAAGACCGTACACCGCGGCTAACGCTATTAACACTCGAATCGATGTAATTCTTGTTACCGATGAGTACGTATCAAAGTAATCAAGACTCTCACATTGTCTAAATCCTTTGACTATAAGTCTTGCTTTATATTTGTCAATAGTGCCATCATCTTTTATTTTCCTTTTGAAAATCCATTTAGAACTTAAAGGCTTATTTCCTGGAGGAAGATCAACCAATTCCCACGTATGATTGTTCATTATGGATTCAATCTCACTATTGACTGCCTCTTTCCAATATTGAGCTTCCGAAGAAGTCATTGCTTCTTTAAAAGTTCGAGGCTCAGTTTCTAACAAAAATGTCAGAAATTCTGGTCCAAAGGAAGTAGAGGTCCTTTGACGTTTGCTACATCTTGGATTTTCCTCATCAAGATCACTTTCTGTTGTTTCTTCCCGAGGTCGTTTAGATCCTTCGTTAGACGACTCACATTCCCTTTTATACGGATATATGATTTCAAAAAAAATTCAGCATTATCTGATTCAATTACCGTATTCACATTAATGTCGGGATTTTCTGATTTATGAACCAGAAATCGATATGCTTTACTATTTGTAGCATATCCTATGAAAACACAATCAATTATTTTTGGTCCTATTTTTACCCTTTTAGGTTTAGGAACTTGCACTTTAGTCAAACACCCCCACACTTTCAAGTATTCAAGGTTAGGCTTTCTTCCTTTCCATTTTTCATATGGAATAGATTGTGTTTTACTATGGGGAACTCTATTAAGTATTCTGCTAGCCGTAAGGATAGCTTCTCCTCACAAGTTCTGGGGTAAATCAGAACTTATTAACAAGGCATCCATCATCTCCTTAAGTGTTCTGTTTTTCCTTTCCGCAATTCCATTTGATTGTGGCGAGTAAGGAGCAGTTGTTTGATGAATAATGCCATATTCCAAACATATTTCTTCAAAAGGAGATTCATATTCGCCTCCTCTATCACTCCTTATCATTTTGATCTTTTTGGTAAGTTGTGTTTCAACTTCACTTTTGTATTGCTTGAATGCTTCAATTGCCTCATCTTTATTATTTAGTAAATAGACATAACAATATCGCATACTATCGTCAATAAAGGTTATGAAATACCTTTTTCCACCGCGAGATGGTATTGACTTCATGTCACAAATATCTTTGTAAATTAAGTCTAAGGGATTTGAATTCCTTTCAACAGACTTATAAGGATGCTTAACATACGTAGATTCAACACATATTTGACATTTGAATTGATTACATTCAAACTTAGGCAATATATTCAAGTTGATCATTTTTCGCAAGGTTTTATAATTGACATGTCCTAAACGTGAATATCATAAATTATTTGACTCAAGCAAGTAAGAAGAAGCTGGAACTTTATTATTCTCAACAACCATTACATTCAGTTTGAAAAGTCCCTCAGTAAGGTAACCTTTTCCTACATACATCTCGTTCTTACTTATTACAACTTTGTCAGAAACAAAAACACACTTAAAGTCATTTTTGACTAGAAAACTAGTAGAAACTAAGTTCTTCCTAATTTCAGGTACATGACAAACGTTGTTCAGAGTCACCACCTTACCAGAGGTCATCTTCAGAAATACTTTTCCATAACCTTCAACTTTGGCTGTTGCAGAATTTCCCATAAAAATGGCTTCGTCGGGTCCAGCGGGAGCATATGTTGCAAATGCTTCTCTAGCAGCACAGACATGTCGGGGGGCTCCAGAATCAATCCACCACTCCTTGGGACTTCCTACTAAGTTTCATTCAGACAACATAGCACATAAGTCATCAATGTCCACATTTGTTTTCACCATATTGGCTTGACCTTTCTTCTTGTCTTTCTTTGGAGCACGACATTCCACAGCCTTGTGTCCAGCTTTTTCACAGTTGTGGAAGTCTCCTTTAAACTTTTTCTTGCTAGGATAACTTTTTGGTCCAGATGCCTTCTTCCTCTTTTTCGGATTAATTGGACCCGTCTCAACAATGTTTGCTCCCATAATTGTTGAGTTGCCTCTAGCCTTCTTTCGGCAGCCTTGTTATCTTCCTCGATCCTCAATCGAACAATGAGATCTTCGAGTGTCATCTCCTTGCGTTTGTGTTTCAAATAAATTTTGAAGTCCTTCCATAAGGGAGGCAACTTCTCAATCATTGCTGCCACTTGAAACGCATCATTTACAACCAAACCTTCAGCAAGGAGATCGTGAATAATCACTTGCAATTCCTGAACTTGGGTAACAACAGATTTGTTGTCCACCATTTTGTAATCCAGGAACTTAGCAACTATAAACTTTTTCAGACCAACATCTTCTGTTTTGTACTTTTTCTCTAAAGCATCCCACAGTTCTCTTGAAGTTTTCATGTTGTTGTACACACTGTACAGATCATCCTCCAACCCGCTTAATATATAGTTTTTGCACAAAAAATCTGAGTGCGTCCAAGCCTCAGTTACTAAGAAGCGTTCGTTATCCGGAGTTGATTCCGACATAACTGGAACGTCTTCCTTAATGAACCGTTGCAGACTCAAAGTAGTCAAGTAAAAGAATATTTTCTGTTGCCAGCGCTTGAAATCAATTCCAGAGAACTTTTTGGGCTTTTCTGTCGGAGCCGGTGCTGGTGCAAAACGACTAGAGGAGGCTGCGTTACTAGCAGTGCCAACCATTTGAGTACTTTCTGTTCCTGTCATATTTGTTACTGGTAACAACACAAACGAAAAATATTTAGTTGGTGAAGATTTTATTTCTTCGAATCAAATAAAATTTTCCAGAAACAGATTTAATATTCGATGAAGTTTTTATATTCTTCGAATCGAATATTAAAACGGAGTAGAAAAACCAGAAAGATTTTTAGTCTCCAAATCCAGAAAATAGATGAACACAGAAATAAATAAATAAATAAAATTCCTTAAGCTTGTTGGTATCTGTGTTCAACAAGTATACCAGAAAATAACTTAGGCTGTAAAAACAGAAAAGTAGAAACAATATCCGAGACCACAGAATTCACTGTGTGTCCTTAAGGAATTTAATCCCTCACTGTACCCGAGGTTGTGGATTATTTCCTCCCAGGATAAAACGGAGGATGCGGTTTTTTTTTTGTTATTGGAAAATGAGGTAATCCTCTATATTTATAGCCAAGAGTTCGGGTTGAAATGGTGCGAAAAATACCTTTTCGGAACAGGTATGGTGCTTGTTCAGAAGAAACAAAATTTATTGGAATTGATCAAACTTTTTCGATCCAAAGTGTTTCACGAGGGAATCCATCGTCTTGTAGGATTCTTTCATAGAAATCGCAAAAATGGTATGTTGTTGCCATTTTGAAAGGATTAAAAAGCACCAAAGTAATGTCTAAACCCAATGATTTAAAATAAAACAAAGGATCCCAGAACAAGGAAACACCTTTTTAATTGTCTTAATAACTGGATCAGACTGAAGAATCCGATTTTAAACGAGACAAACAAAAAAGGACGAAAGACCGCTCAATAAATGAAATTGCCGAAAGATTTTACTTTGACCTGTTTGAAAGTTATCCAACTTGAGTTATGAGAGTACGAATGGTTTCTTTTTCATTTTAAGGAAGAAAGAAGAAAAAAAAGACTTACATGGGTTGAAATGATGCGAACAGGTCTGGTGTCTATTCGGAGAAGACACATATTCGGAAGGACCAGTTCCTTTCCGAATTTCTGTTGGAAATTTTCCGCGAATTAAATTAATGTCTAAGAAAAGGGAAATTATTAATTTGCCGAAGACAAAGCCGAGCGACGACAACGACGATGCGAGGGGCACTCTCTTCTTAACCCTTTAAGAGCTAAAGGGAGTGTTTCTTAATATAAGGACAAAACTTTTCTTCTATTCTACCAATGAGGGAGAAATGACTTTTCCTTTCATTTTCCCTTCACTTGGTTCCCCCATATTTCACAATTCACATTACACCCACATTTCTCAATTCACACCTTATCTTTAAAGCTCATTCTTTAAAGAACACAAACCCAACAGGTTCAGTCTAGGAGTGAAGCTCTTATACAAGGTTCATCTAGGCTTTTTGCTGCTTTATATCCTTGCCTTATTGAAAAATCATTCCAAAGATGATAAAAGTTCAATTAGTGTTAGATACTTGATGATTCTTTATGTTTGTTGGTATTTTTGATGACTCAACTGAGTGCTTACTTGATTCAAATATGTGATTCTCATTCACCTAACTGTTTTAGAGGTACCGGGGACTAATTTAGGAGTCAAATAATCTACTACTTTGTTAATTTATTGTGCCCTGATTCATTATTTTGTTTGTTAAAATATTCACAGGTTAACCAAGTCCCTTTTGCAATCACTTTTTGTCTTTCATTTCATGGAATAAAGGTAATTATAGTAAAACTTATTTGTCTTTTTTACTTGAAGGTTTCACAACTTTCTTTGCATGTATTTTTTGTTCAAAGGACCTTTGGTTGGTCAGCTAACTTTTGTTATTAAACTTCTAAAGGACTTTGTTTGTAATTGATGGACTAGCTGTTTGGTTGATCCATTGAATTTGCTTAATTTTGTGGACCTTTTTACTAAAACAATGGGAATTGTATTGGGTAAGACAAACAAGTGTGTTTTAGTCATTTAAACAAAACTTCTTCCTGTGTCCCAGCTCACTCTATATAAAGCACGTGTCACTGTTTTAAAAAAGTAGTGCTTGAGATGATTACTTCAATCACTGTTTATTGTATTCGGTTTGTAGATTCCAAAATCAAGATCCTCTCACCCATCGAAGCTGACATCTCTTCCTTCATTTTCTCCTCTTTGTTTGGCATGTAGGTTATAATTTTGTCGCATGCTTCATTTGCAGCATATACTTCTCTTCCGGGCTACCATGAATTTTTCAGTTATTCCTAGTGCATTGTTTGGACTTAGACTTTATTTTTGTTTTGGGGTTGCATCCCCTTCTTTCAGACAGCTAATATAGAGTTTTGGTATTACGACTTTCAGATTCTAGGGGTTTAATTTTTGCAAGTTATTATTGTTTTCCCTTAAAGATATGAATCACTGGTTTACTTAATGAAGATTGCTTAGTTGTCTAATCTTTTTGATTAAGTGTTGGGTTAGTTTTTGGTTCTACCACCGGGGTTTAGTGTGGGTGCCACTCGCGGTGATTTAGATCGTGACAAGAGCACCTTTTGAAACCTTGAAAACTCCACCTTCACTCGAATATTTATATCGAAGAGATTCAAGAGTACCCAAAGAAATCAGGTAACATTTCAGATCAGGAATATGACGAACGTTGGCCAAGTAACTGATAACACCATCATGGGTCCTAATTTGTACAGTACCAATTAATCCCAATAACCTTGCATTCGTCATCATTCTCCATTAGGACAACACCACACTCAGCTTTTTCATATGTTGAAAACTAGTCCTTATATAGGACACATATGATATGTATATCCAGTATCAAAAACCCATTCAGAAGAGTTTCTCTTATCAACAGAGACGGTCAACAAAATATATTCAACAACAAAACCTTCGAAATCATATTCAACAACTCCGACTTCAGCAATTTTCTGTAGCTTTTTGATATTTTCTTCTCCTTTTTATTTTTCAATTTAGAGCATTTAGAAATATCATGCCCAGTTTTCTTGCAGTAATGACATGTTTTGCTGGAATTACGCCCTTTGAATTTAGATCTGAACTTCTTTTTAGCTGTACTCCCTTTGTCTTATGATCTACCTCTAACAATAAGCCCTCACCTTTATCCTCAGAATGAACTTCAAGATCAATATTTTCTTTAGATAGCAAATTTGATTTAACATCTTCATAAGACAGTTTCATTATTTCCATATAACATAATCTCCTTGAAGTGTTTATAGGTAGATGGCAGAGAGACAATTAACAACACAGCATGGTCCTCATCCTCAATTTTTACTTCTGAATTTTCCAGATCTATTATAGTTGAATTGTATGCATCAAGATAAGATTGAATGGAAGAACCTTCAGGCATACGAAGCGTGCATAAACTCTCTTTGATACGGAGTTTATTAGCAAGACTTTAATTTGGTCATATAGAGAGACACAAGTTTCAAACAAAGACTTGCAGCAGTAGTCTCACATGTAACCTCTTGCAAAACCTCTTTGAAGGCTATGTTGAATTGAAGAAACTGCCTTTTCATCCAACTCCTCCTATTGTTCGTTGTTCATAGATTTGGGCTTCTTTGACTTGCCTTCTAAATCCTTCTTCAAACCATTGTGTGTGAAAACAGCCTTCATCTGGATCTTCCAGATGCTAAAGCAATTTTTTCCATCATATTTCTCGATATCAAACTTGGTACAGTAGACATCCTCGAACCTTGCTTGGATACCACTTGTTAGGAAATAACACATATAAAGAATAATACATATGTAAATAATCGAGAAAGAAATCTGGAAAAACAACATATGATGCACAAATTTAACGTGAAAAAATCCAAGTCAAAAAAAAACCATGGACAACGACGAGCAAATCCACTATGTAGAAAGTAGAGTACAATCAAGTCCTCGAGAACTCAAAATGAAGGAATGAGGACAAAGAAGATTTAACTTCAGCACAATACTACCTCAAGCAGTTAGAAGAAAAATATATATGCACCAAAGAAATAGAAAATGCCCCCCAAAAATAGGCTCCACTTCTGGAAAAATTGGTGACCAGTAAACTGCACAATAATTCCATGATCTGCTCAATTTTCCTAAAATTGTGCAAGTACCAAGAACCAAGTTGAAACATGTCCACATGTTGGGGCAGAATCAACAGAGGAAGAAAAACAAAATTAACACACAACATAATTAGGGAACGTAGAAACAGTCTATCATCAAACTTCACCCCAAACACATAAGTTTAAAATTAAGCAGTTCATACAAATACGGAACAAAGTCAGGTAATTAGTGGATAAAGTATTAAATAATTGGCTTGTTGATGGGCTATACTGCAGGCCTAAGTGATGTTACATTCACAAATTAAAGCAGTAACATGAGTAAACTAAATACAATAGAGAAGTGAAGAAAAGTAAGTCTGGACAAAGTTCTCAGTCAATTCAAATCCAAGCATCTTAAAATTCGAAGGATTTTGGAGAGCATATCTCATGTTAATAACAAATTGTAGAGGAAGATTTTGAAATCAAGTAAAAAATACATGTGATATAATTGTATCAGTGGAAAGGAAAGGCAAGGAAGAGCATGAAATGTGTGTACATATATGAACTCTATCTACTATAAATGCAAATAGAAGTAATGGTAGAGATTGATTTTTCTAGAATTTAGCGTCGAAAATAGATGGAAGAAATAGTATGCATGCCTGAGCATCCAGTATGTTGGGGTAAACTTGTGAGAGAATTAGATGACTGATGGAAGAAGACATATTATTGAAGGAGAAGCCAGGCCATATTCTTCTCAAGGTGACTTTTGAAGCGAGGAGTCTCTTCAAGTAGTCGGTTCAGTTGTAGCTGTATTTGTAGGGTTCTTTTTCTTTTGTCAAAGTAAATACGACAAAGTTATTTAGGTAATTTGACTTTTAAGTTAGGGGTTTCATGCTTTTAATGTAGTTTACATGTGTTGAATCTGGTTCTTCTACTTCTATCTTTATTCTTTCTTGTATACAAATTATCACTTGTACAAAATTCATCAATCATCACAACACCTTATAATCTTGAATATAAATTCAGAGATCAAGGTAACTTCTGACAACATGACTTGTTATTAATCTCATTGGTTCATTATTTTAATGTGTCTTTACTACCAAAAAAATCTACTAGTTATAATGAGCAATCGCTGCATTATATCAGGCTGCCATATCATAACAAAAATGAATTGCTCATTTCCATAACTAACTTGACATGATAACATAAAAATTGTTTACATTAGCATTGGTATACCTTTCACATAAACGAAGTAAAAAATAGTGCTTCACCTTTCGCACCGTTCCCAAGATTTTCCCATATATATAGCAGCAGCAGTATATTGTAACAGTATCACCAATGTTACAAGCCAAAGATCATCTTACAAAAATAATTCCTAAAATGTCCACCCACAGGTGCAAAAATTGGAGGATGCTATAACATTGAGCATTTGTCAACAAAGGTCAACTTGGTCTTTCACAAAGCGACCTCATAAAAAAAGAAGCACTTTTAAACTTGCATTTACTTGATCTTCTATGATGATCCAAACTCTGAATACCATTTCTCATGTCGTTGAATGTCCCCTGAAGAAACTGTGGACCGTATTTTATCTAAAGCTTCTACGAAGTCATCCATCGTAACTGGAACTTTCAGAATCTCAGCCTTGGATATGTTCTTAATCTGATCTGTGGTTTTCCCTGCTATCTTTCTTCTCATGCCATTTAAAGAAGCATCTCTGCAAATGTTTGTTAGATCGTCTCCACTGTAACCTTCTGTTCTTTGTGCCACTTGGTCAATATCCAGCCCCGGAGCCAACTGGCAATCATTTTCAGAATCAACAAAATTTTCTGTTCAACCATATACAGACACGAATCTAGGACCGGTTCTACAGTTCAAACTATTTCTTTCGGCTCAAACGCCACATGCAATGTGAAAAAATACTGAAATTTATACATATAATGAAATCACACTCATTTTGAATCCACTAACCCTAAATCCTGAATTTGAGTAGCAGTTCTCCATCACATATCAAGAGCAGGAAAAAATTTGAGTTTGATTTCAAGCCGCAATGTAACAAAAGTTTATGTAAAAAATTCAGACAGAATCCTAACATCACTCTTCCTTGTCATTTTAGTAACAGAAGAACCTTCATACAAGACAAAACCAGCCGAAACAATGATAACTTACCTCGACTGATTTTAAGTTTATCTTTATAAGCTCCTTACGGCTCGTAAAATCAGGAAGTGGGATGTAAATCCGCTTTTCTAGCCGCCTCCTACAGTAGCACAGTGAATCACCAATTAAACAAAGATCAAGAAATGAAACTGAACACAAACCAGAGTAACAAAAGCAAATATTGACTAGGAATTTAAGGAGTAAAGACAACCTTAGTGCCTCGTCAAGTCTCCCGGGGAAATTTGTTGCTGCCAAAAGTGTCACCGTTTTACCTGATGTATTATTAGAGTTGTTTAATCCATCGATCTGAACTAGAAGTTCAGACTTTACCCTTCGGGATACTTCATGCTCTGAACCAGACCTGAGAAACAGCTTCAAAGTTGATTAAGTATTACAATTAAAACTAAAAAATTATAAGTTTAACTAAAGAACTTTTTATTACTTACCCTCTGGCACTGCAAAGAGAATCAATCTCATCAATGAAAATTGTAGTTGGAGCATAAGTACGGGCAAGCTCAAATAAGCACCGTGTCAATTGTTCACTCTCACCGTACCATTTTCCACACACGGAACTAACGGAAATACTCATAAATGTTGTCCCACACTCTGTAGCAACAGCTTTGGCCAAGAGTGTTTTCCCTGTGCCAGGAGGACCAAACATAAGAACTCCTCTCCAAGGTCTCCTAATTCCCTGCAAGTGACATTCAATATTACAAGTTTCATATTAGGTATCCATTACTCGTTTGTTATTGTTCCATGTAAGTACAACATGTTACGTGACTGACAAATATCTGAGATCATTCAGTTTCAACTGTAAAAACTATTACTAGCTTATTTTCTTAATTATCTGCGAGGACCATATCCAACTTTGATGAACTGTCTGTTACGAGGCAAAATAAAAGGAAATATGAAGTGTGTTTGGAATTTCCCTCCAAGGAAAACATTTTTTCAGGAAATCAGATGAAATGTTTCAACTCCTATCGGTTTTTGGTTGGTCAATATTACAGATTAACAATAATGAAACTAGCAAATTCGGAAATATTTTGATGAATTTTTTTAGAAGATTAAATAATAAAATCTAAATGTTTTAGTTGGAGTGATTGAAATAGAGTTGAAAGTTAACATAGTTATAAAGAAAATGACATCATTTTCCTCCTTTTTGGGACACCAGAAAATGATGAAAAATATTTTCCTGAAATATCACTTCTGTCATACCAAACATGCAACCACCCCTCGTTCATTAGAATGCTAATATTCAGAATCAACTATCTGCAGTACCTGGAAATACTCGGGCATCAACAGTGGGAGTACCACTGCTTCCTGTAGAATCCTCTTTGCTTCGCTTAGTCCGGCAACATCATCCCATTTAACCCCTGGATTCGTGTCCAATATTTCCTTTTCAAGCCTAGCAGCCAATTCAGGATGAGGTCCATTGTACTTTACTTTTGACTTAATGCCTTTTACAGCAGTCTGTTAGTTGTAAAGAAGGACGGGAAGAATATTAGTACAAATAGAGTAAATGAGCTTTTGTGCACTGTCGGTACAAATAGAGTAAAGGAGCTAAAACAATTGCATCAATTTAACATATAATTACTTGAATTTATTTATGTAACAATAAAATCCACTGCTTTTATGTAAACCTCTCTATAATCAATTTGGCCTTGTACAACGAAGATTAAAGATTATTTAAAATTGGAGTTTGGCAAAATACTCTGTGATTTTAGTCTAGATGATGGCCTAAAAGGCAACAGTTTTAAATGTTCTCGTACAGTAAAAGGCAGAAAAGGTACTTGTACCACTTGTTGCGCAGAGTTTTCATTGCTATTCACCTGCGCAGTAGAGCCTATCCGTCCTCCCTATAATATTTTATAAACAAATAAAGTTTGTTACCTAAAATAAGAAAAATTGAAAAGAGGAAAACAAAATAATATACTTTGTGACTTGAGTCTACATGATGGCCTAAAAAGCAACATTTCTCGAATATTATTAAAGGCAGATAAGGTATTTGTACCACTTGTTGTGCTGAGTTTGCATTACTATTCACCTGCCCAGCAGAGCCGATCCCTCCTCCCTATATTTTTTTTATAAAACAAATAAAGTTTGTGACCTAAAACAAGAAAACTTGAAAAGAGGAAAACAAAATAATATACTTTGTGATTTGAGTCTACATGATGGCCTAAAAAGCAACATTTATCGAATTGTATTAAAGAGAGATAAGGTATTTGTACCACTTGTTGCGCTGAGTTTCCATTCCTATTCACCTGCCCAGCAGAGCCGATCCCTTCTCCCTATAATTTTTTATAAAACAAATAAAGTTTGTGACCTTAAACAAGAAAAGTTGAAAAGAGGAAAACAAAATAATATACTTTGTGATTTGAGTCTACATGATGGCCTAAAAAGCAACATTTATCGAATTGTATTAAAGGCAGATAACCTATTTATACCACTTGTTGCGCTGAGATTCCATTCCTATTCACCTGCGCATCAGAGCCGATCCCTCCTCCCTATAATTTTTTATAAAACAAATAAAGTTTTGTTACCTAAAATAAAAAAAGTTGAGAAGAGGAAAACAAAATAATATACTTTGTGATTTGAGTCTACATGATGGCCTAAAAAGCAACATTTCTCGAATAGTATTAAGGGCAGATAAGGTATTTGTACCACTTCTTGCGCTGAGTTTGCATTATGATTCACCTGCCCAGCAGAGACGATCCCTCCTCCCTATAATTTTTTATAAAACAAATAAAGTTTGTGACCTTAAACAAGAAAAGTTGAAAAGAGGAAAACTAATATACTTCGTGATTTGAGTCTACATGCTGGCCTAAAAAGCAACATTTATGGAATTGTATTAAAGGCAGATAAGGTATTTGTTACCACCTGTTTCGCTGAGTTTCCATTACTATTCACCTGAGCAGCAGAGCCGATCTCTCCTCCCTATAATTTTTTATAAAACAAATAAAGTTTGTTACCTAAAATGATAAAAGTTGGAAAAGTATACTACCAATGTAGAGAAATAGCAGACGAAAGGTAAAAAGGGAGGAAACCTTTTGCTAGCCCAAGATCGTTAACTAGGACCAAAAGACTCAACTAAAGAAGAGGAAGCTATGAAATGAGAAGGATGATTCTGGATAAGAGAACTTTGTAATGGAAGAACTAGAATTGGCTTGAATTGATTTTACTTGGGTTGGTTACAAATGCCTAATGTCACCCCTATTTATAGTTGTGTGTGGATGATTCTAGATACTAAGAATCTAGAATATTTGATCATCTTCTACAAATATCTCCCTCAAGTATCTAATACATTAGAATATCTAGACTTTTTCTAAGTACAAATATCAAAGAGACTACACTAGACTATTCTAGAAACTTTACTAGTCTATGATATTCCAAAAAAATCAACTTTAACTTTTTCACACCCCTTAAAGTGATTTCTTTGGATGCTACCCCAAACTTGTAGCAGACAAACTCAGACGAAGCTTTTGAATGTGCCTTGATGAAGATCTCACGAAAATAACTCTTCTTCCTTCTTCATATGATGAAGGAGGAAACAAGAATATGCGTTGACAAAATTTTCATTTCTATAGCGGGCTGGCTTGACAATAGTCCTCTTTGGCCTTTGCAAACCACGTGAATCATCTCTATGTTGAGTCTCATGTTCTTGAGTTTCCAAGCTCCCCCTTTCTCTTAGCTCCCCGACATCTGTACTATCTAGAGAAACACATGTAATGGAAAAGTTTGGAACTCTAGGGTTCAATATTTTAGAACCTGCTCCTTCAAATGCAACTCCATAACACAAGGAGATTTCAGCCTCATTTGTTTGCACTTAATGGAGGTCTAAATCTGAATGGTTCAGACGTTAGGCCATTAAGTGCATTTGCTTTCATTAAATTTTTAAGCACTTAATAGGTCTGAATAGGTCTTAATCATTAAGATCTGGAACAAAGTTTTATTATTATTAAGAGATATTCTTGTGGGATAATATTCACCAATACTCTATCCACAATCACCACTCACCCCCACTAACCACCTCTGCCACCATCACCATTGTCAGCCACCATTATTGTCGTCAACCACCAACCAACAACAACCACCAGCTATATCATCACAACCAACACTTGCCAACCGCTACCACACCTACCACACCCATCATTATAATTATATACATTGTCACTTCTGCCACAGCTGCTGCCACCTCCACCACCACTATCAATCACAACCATCACTGCAGTCAATCCCTACTACCAACTACCTCCACTATCACAACTAGCACCGCTGCCAACTACCACCAACACATTGTCAACCTCCACACATTCTTCAGCCACCACCACCACCGTTGTCACCGCCACCGCTGCCTCTACCACCACTATCAGCCACTACCACCACTGCGGTCAATCCCTACCACCAACCACTTCCACCATCACAATTAGGTCTGCCGCCAACTACCACCAACACATCGCCAACCAACACACATTCTTCAACCACCACCATCAACACCGTCAGCTACTAACATCAACCAACTTCACCATCACAACCACCACCACTACTAAGCACCACCGTCTTGACAGTCACTACAACACCAACCAAGTCCATCATCACAACTATCACCACCACCATTTCTAGCTACTAACACCAACTATTACCACCATCACCACCACTACAAACCATCTCCACCATGACTAGCGAACATAAATGTTTTATTTTCTTATCAAATATTAATTTTATTTTATTAAATTAAAATTTTCTCTAGTATTTGATAATTAATTATTTAAATTATATATTTATTATGTTTACAAATAAATAAATTATGCATATTCAGATGTCGAAAAACAAATAGTCTTAATCATTCCGTGTTTAGATCTAAAGATAACATCTTAATCATTCAGATGTGCATTCAGATTCAGACGTCTTAATCTTAATGAAAATAAATGAGGTCTTCATCAGTATCAGCCTCCTCATTTGAGTTGGTGACGATATGATCATCATTTCCTGTGAAGCCTCGGCACCATAATAGGATCCACCACCAGATTCCCTTTCTATCTCTTCAATAAATTGTTTGCAGCTTCAGAGCTTTCAAAAATTATGTCATCTGTCTTTCCACCTGATATTTAGCCTTCAAGGTTAACTTCTTCATCTATTTGATCTTCAACTTCTCCATCTGCTTCCAATATTTTCTCTAAGCTAGTGGTTGATGTCGATATGGAAGATGATTGACCAGAGACTTCAACTTCCACTACATCTCCCTCAATGCTTTCTTTGAAAAGGTCACCACTAGCATATATAGTTTCAGATACAGCCTGTTCAGGATCTACTTCAACATCCTTCAAGTACATACTTTTATTGCCAGTTTCAGGATCTGCTTCGTTAATTTCCTCGATAACAGCTACCATGTTACCAGTCTATACATCTTCAGAATTTTCGTGTTTCTTATAGATGACATCAGTGTCTTGCTTCTCCACGTGATCGACTGTATTATATCTTGAATCCACGATCCAGTCTCTTTCAAAATTGATGGAATCCATGTTGTTGCTTGAGTCTCAGCTACAAAGCATCTTCCCCAATCTTCTTCTTCTTCAGTAGCTTTCTCAATTTGAACCATATTGCTTTCTTTGGCTCGTCAATATTTTTTTATGTGTCCTACTTTACCACAATAATAATATTTGAGAGGCTTCTTACTATAGTTGTTAGAAGTCTCTTCCTTCTTTCCAAGCGAGCCTGAACCACCTGAGTATGTAGAGTGTGGCATATCTCTTACTTTTCCTTTAAAGTTCCTCTTGTCAGCTACAAAAGCATTTCCTTTCCCTTCTTTGACAAATACACCAGCCAACTGTTTGGATAACTCCTGTGACGATAACAAATTTTCAAATTCCTCCAAGGACGGTCGTTGAGCCCATCCTTGAATCGATGTAACAAAGGGAATATCTTCTCATTTCAAACCGTGAATGATAATTCTTCTCATTCGTTCTTTAAAGATAGCCTTGTCCGAATTTAATAAAGAGATCTCAGAATATAAGTTCTTAATCTTCAAAAAATACTCGGCGATAGAAAGATTACCTTGAGTTGTGTTAGCCAATTCATTCTCCAACATTTGTAGTCAAGCTTCATTCTTCCTATTGAACAACTGATCGAGAATTAATTATTCATGGTCTAAGGCCGGAGTATAATGGCATAATTACGGCCACATGGGGGTGGGCCACAAAACCAACTTTCACTGAGTTGGAGAATCTGCTGGCGAATGAAGAAGACTTGGAGAAGCCATTATCAAGTCTCTCTATAAAAGATGAAAATAAAGCGCTCTTCAGCAAAAGGCAAGGCTATCGAGAAATGGACAAAGAGAGAAGCTCACGGCCAGGGGGAGACCAAAAGATTCAACCTCAAAGAAGTCAACGATATAATAAACAGGCAAGCCAAGGTTTCCACAAACGAAAAAATAGAAAAATGCTATAACTGTGGAAAGAACGGACACTCGAGAAATGGACAAAGAGAGAAGCTCACGGCGAGGGGGAGACCAAAAGATTCAACCTCAAAGAAGTCAATGATATAATAAGCAGGCAAGCCAAGGTTTCCACAAACGAAAAAATGGAGAAATGCTATAACTGTGGAAAGAAAGGACACTACGCCAGAGACTGCTGGTACAAGAAAGCTGAAGGTAACGTCGCTACTTCTACCCAAAACGAGAACGATGAATAAGAAGCTTGGGATTTTGAGACTTCTTATGCAGTTGAAGAAAGCAATCAATAGGAAGAGCTTGTGTCCTTTCACTCTAATGAAGAACAGGAGCTTGCACTTGCAACTGTAAGTGAGAAACTAGTCAATTATGAACATGATTGGATCGTTGATTCAGGATGCTCCAATCACATGACTGGCGATGAGAAAAAGCTTATCAACATGAGCGACTACAAAGGCGATCGAGTAGTGGTGACTGCAAATAATTCAAAAATGCCAATAACTCATATTGGCAAGACGGTGTTCGTGCCTCATCACAGCTCGAGACAAGTGGAACTTCAGAATGTCTACCATGTTCCGGGTATGAAGAAGAACTTAATATCTGTGTCGCAACTAACAGATTCTGGAAATTATGTCTTGTTTGGGCCAAATGACATAAAAGTATATAGAAACTTAAAAGTTACAAGCACACCGATTATAGAGGAAAGAAGAATAGAGTCAATCTACATCATGTCAGCCGAGACAACTTATGTGGAGAAAACTCGGAGTAATGAAACTGCTGATCTATGGCATGCACGTCTTGGGCACGTGAGCTACCACAACCTAAAAATTATGCAGCAGTCAAAATTAAAAGGTCTTCCCCAACTTGAGATTAGAGGAGACACTATATGTGCTGGATGCCAATATGGGAAAGCACATCAACTTCCCTACGGAGAATCAAAGTATCAAGCCAAGGAGACACTGGAGCTAGTGCACTCAGATGTGTTTGGACCAGTGAAACAACCCTCCATTAGTGGTTACCGTTACATGGTAACATTCATCGATGACTTCTCAAGGTACGTATGGATTTACTTTTTAAAGGAGAAGTCTAAAGTATTTGAGAAGTTTAAAGAGTTCCAACATACTGTGGAGAATGATATTGGAAGGAAAATCAAATGTCTCCGTACGGACAATGGGGGAGAATACACATCACGTGAGTTTAATGACTATCTTAAAGAGAAAATGATAAGGCGGCAGTTGACTTGCCAAATATGCCACAACAAAATGGAGTAGCTGAAAGAAAAAATAGACACCTGGCAGAGATATGCAGAAGTATGTTGCATGGTATGAATGTACCAGCAAGGTTTTGGGCAGAATGCATGAAGACAATTGTCCATATCACCAACAGACTACCAAAAATGAGATTGAGATTCATCTCACCATTTGAAAAACTCAAGAAGATGATACCTACCGTAAGTCACTTTCGAGTATTCGGTTGTGTGTGCTATGTTTTCGTACTCGATCACCTCCGCAACAAATTTGATAAAAAGGTTGTTCGTTGTATCTTTACCGGCTACGACAAACAAAGAAAAGGATGGAGGTGTTGCGACCCTACCACAAATCGGACATATGTGTCAAGAAATGTGGTATTTGACGAAGCATCATCATGGTGGTCCAAAGAAGTTGCCTTACCAGACTCAATAGCTCTTGAGCAGAAGCTGCAAGATAAGCTCAACGAAGAAGAACAAGGGAACAAGACACAGACTAACCAAGAGACAAGAGGAGAACCTAAATCACCTACACCAGAGGTATCTCCACAAAAGGAAAAGAAGAGCTTATGGCAAACTGGAGCTTGTGAAACTCCATATGTGTTGCAAGAAGAAGTTCAAGGAGCATCACAACCGCAACTAAGGAGGTCTACACGATTGAAATATCGAAACACCAAGTATATAGATGCATCATTAGCAGAGATGGTCAATATAAAAAAGACTACTACCTTTGAAGAAGCTTCAAAGAGTAGTGAATGGAGAAAGTCGACAAAGGAAGAGATTCACAAAGTGTCGGGACATCAGGATGACTCTGAAGTTCGGGGAATCACTCAAAGTGACAACAAAGAACAAATTAAGTTTGTGTTGAAGGGGAGTGTTAAGAATTCATCACCAACTTAATTAATATCTAAGGCATGCCAAAGAAGAATCTACAATATTCTAGAGTTGTAGAGAATTAAAGAAAGATCTAGAATTAAGTAGTAGGAGGAACATTCTAGAAGAGTGTAGTATCTCTCACTAGATCCTTCCATCACCACCTATAAATAGAGGTGGTCCATTTGATTTGTATAGAGTGTGCTCAAAGAAAGTAAGAAAACAAGAGTGAGTGCTCAAGTAAAGAGTGTTGCTGAAGCAAGCAACAAGTGAGTAATAAGAGAGAGCAACAAAGAGAGTTGCTAGAGTGTGAGTGCAAGAATTGTAAGACCGAAGCGGTCTTTACTTTGCAATAATAAAATTTAAGTTGTGAGAAATCGATTGTGTCCGTAAAAAATATCCAACACTAACCACAACGCACCCGCTAATACCGATCCATCGACTGGAGGACTTGTGTTACTCCCATTAACAACATCCCATAAATTTTCACCCACAAGGTATGACTCCATACATGTCTTCCGTACCTTGTAATTTGAATGGTTCAACAACTCCATTCCTAGTCCATTAACACAGCCGCTTAAATGCATTAGGAACAAACCAATTGAATCTACGACTAACACAATCTTGAAATAAAATCCAGAAGCCAATCTACAGCTATGGCTCTAATACCATATAGAGAAATAGCAGAAGATATAATCGGGGTGACCTTTTGCTAGCCGGAGATTGTTAACTAGGATCGGAAGACTCAACTAAAGAAGAGGAAGCTATGAAAGGAGAAGGAGAATGTTGGATAAGAGAACTTTAATGGAAGAACTAGAATTGGCTTGAATTTATTTTACTTGAGTTGGTTACAAATGCCTAATGTCACCCCTATTTATAGTTGTGCAGGGATGATTCTAGATACTAAGAATTTAGAATATTCTATCTTCTTCTACAAATATCTCGCTCAAGTATCTAATACTCTAGAAAATCTAGACTTTTCCTAAGTACAAATATAAAAAATCTATGATATTCCAAAAAATCAACTTTAACTTTTTCACAATGAAATTTTTTGTAAAGAATAAAAATTATTTAAGATTGGAGTTTGTTAAAATATAGTATGTATCTTGAATCTAGATGATGGGCCTAAAAAGCAACATTATCAAATGTTCTCAGATAGTTATATTAAAGGCAGACGAGATATCTGTACCACTTGTTGCGTTGTGTTTGTGTTATTATTCACCAGCCCAGCACTATGAATGTTGTTGATGAGGTTGTTGTTTGAAAAAGTAGAATTGTTCGAGTAATTAGTTGCCTCTGGAGTTGCAAGTTGTTGTTGTGCTTTTTCTAATTTAAGTATCATCCGAGTATATTGTAGTGGTGGTGAAGTACTCCGTGTTACTGCTTGCCGTGCCTGCAAAATTTGCTCACATCATAATCAGTCTGTGATTTTAGACTCATACTTGTAATAATTTCATATTTCAGTTGAGAAATAATCTGAGAGTAGTACTTTGTAATAAACATACCTGGCGAATTGGAGCATCAATATTAAGGGTATTGAAGTCATGATCAAGGCTACGAAGACCGTCGATGGTGTAAATGCGAGTGAAGCCAGTATAGGTTAGGCCTTTAGAAGCAACTAGGTAAGAGTTGTAAGCGTTGAAGAATAATGTAAGGAAATATGGAAGCCTTTGCATATCGTTATTTAATGTCGGATCAACGGCCATGATCCATCCTAACACCTCCGTGATCCCTAGATGTTCATCTTTGTTAATGTCGAGCTTGTCGAACATTTTCTTCATCTTCTCCTCTTTGCTATTTGCACCCACCGTCGTTTTCTTCAATTGTAACGTAAACAAATTTGTTAACACTATATGTAATGCTTATTTGCCAAAAAAAAAAAACAAGGGGAAGACTGAACTCTGATGGTAGGCAGAACAGGGATGATTATAATGGAGCAGGAGGCATTGTCAGGACAACGATGTTAAAATTATTATGGCTTATGCTAAATTTTTTGGGAAAAGGTAGCAGCAACCTAGCAGAATCAATATCTATTATATATGGAGTACAATGGTGTATCTCCCAAGGATTTCAGAACATTATTGATTCACTGATCATAATCAATGGAGTGAAGGGCAAGACTAATATAGCCTGGCAACTACAAGATTCTATAGATACTAAATCTCATATAACCTACATTGCTCAACATTGCTATAGAGAAGCTAATCAAGTTGCGGATGCTTTGGCCAAATGGAGTATGCAAGAACACAAAAAACAGTTCTATGATGTCAAGGATCTTCCTAACCAGACTTGCAACTTCATGTAACATGGGTTTTTTTAATAGGGTTATATAACAATTGAAGAATGAAATTTGGCAAGAAACATAAAAAAAAATTATGTCTCATCACTCGTAGTCTAGTACCTCAAAGTGTTCCACTTTCTGCTTTTTCACCATTCTGATGGAGCCCAATTGTTGCTTCGAATTGGCCGACTACGAATACATATAGAGGGTGTGGGATGAAATTTGGTTTCGAGTTGGTGGGGGTCAAATATGTCCCAAAAATTGATGATCAGCCTACTTAGTCTAAAATTTTATGAGTTGGACACAAGATAATTATATTTTGGACTGATTTGCACCCACCATCTTTTTCTTCAATTGTAAGGTAAGCAAATTTGTCAACTACAAATAACACTATATACTAAAAACAAAACAAAGGGAAGACTTGCAACTTCATAGTAACATGGGGGTTTATTATTTAGGGTTATATAACAAGAATCGGAGAATCAAATTGGGCAGGAAAAGGGCACGTTTTTGTTTTTAGTTTTATTAAGTTAGGTTTTAGTCACCCAAAAAATATGATGGTTTGTACAATGTAGACACAAACTAAAAGTCGTATTTTATACCTGAAAGTGTTCCACCTTCTGTTTTTTCACCATCCTGATCGACCACAATTTGATGTTTTCGAATTTGACGTTTTGGTGGCTGTCAAATATGATTCAAAAATTAATGATTTGCTTAATTAGTTTAAAATTTTATGGGTTGGGCAACAAGATAATTTTATATTGGGTTGACTTTAGCCCAACCCAACATAACCCATTTTTAAAAGAGAAAATCACACCATATATATTTTTAAGATTCTATATTACAAGTCAGAAATATACATTTTATCATTTATAAAATTAAGTTTTTAATTACAAGTCATAACATATCAAGTAAATTCTGGGGGAAAGTATTTTTATCGTATTTGGGTGTGATCTTGCGATATCTTGACTTAATTAACGGAATGAAGATACGAATAGTTATTAGAAGAGAGATAACTATCAAGTAGGCAACACTCTCTCACCCATTTACACGCTTCCCACTATTTCTTCAAACATATTCAATTTTTAAATGGAAAACAAATCCCCAAACATATTCCATTTTTGAATGAAAAACATATTCAATGGCACAAAAAATCGCTAATGTGGTTTAGTTTAAGAAATCATGTTGAAATCAGTTTATATATTTATTCCACTCACTAAATGATATTTCTTACCAAGTTTTCAATGTATGTAATTGGTATTAAAACTCCAATCACAAAAGTTTTTTTATTGTGTGAATTTATATCGAAAATGATGCTCACTCGGTTTATATCCATTACATTACACACACTTATTAGACACGTGCATTTTACATATATGAAATTTGTTTACAATTTGGTTTCTTGTATAATGTATAATTTTAACCAACCAAGTTTAAACCAATTTGTATACCAGGAATAAGATCATACACCAAATGATTTTCAATTTTGGGGGTTTCACTCTATGAAATTGGTATGTAAATGCTATACACGAATGATGCATTCATATTAATGTTTTTTGTGTATGAAAATGATATTAAATTTGGAATCAATGGACTCGTCTAACATATTTTATTGAAACCAATTTATATATCCTTTACATACATTAAATGATATTCCAAGCATGTTTCTCATTGTATGTAATTGGTATTAAAATTGCTATCAAAGAAGTTTTTTTATTGTGGGAATTGATTTTGTTGTACGGTTTTTGATGTACACGTGGTTTTGATGATTCTATAGAACTTGATCCATTACTCAGAGTCAACTGTGTGAGAACCCGGTCCTTATAGAAATCCTATTTCGTAGGGACCAGATTCATATTATGGATGTACTCATAACCTTGTTAACTGGTAACTTCTGAAGGGGATTTCTCCTGGTTCAAATATGTCAGGTGATATGTGACATGGAAGCACTGAACTGGCACATGGTACATCTATTCCTAATGATTGACAAACTGCTTGAAGGGACCTGGTACCCGAGATGTATGAGTACGTGATCAACTGGTGTCTGATAGTACTGCACGAGTGTGTGCGGATATCTTTTGGGAAAATTTGGTTCTCAAGAGGAACTATTTCTCAGAGGGATATTGTTCCATAGGGACTAGGTGCATCGGATGTTGAACTTTCTGGCAGTCAACAGTACAGCTGGCAGTTGTACTTTTTGCAGGAAAGTTGGTACACAGCAGTAGAGGAGCATCAGTTGTCCAATCTCGACCAATGAGAAACTTTCTAGGTTTTCCCTCCCATTTGCTCCATATATATAGATCATTATGTGAGAGAAAAACCTAGCTTTTACACATCCTAAAATTCACATTCTCTCAGCAAAAGTCTCCATTGTTCTTCAGTTCAATGCTTCTACAACAAGGGACCTGGTCTTAGCCTACGACAGTTGCTCTTAGTTCATTGTTGTTTGAGTCTTTGTACTTTGTGCTAAATTGTAAATCTACTCATATGTTATAAAGGATAGTAGATATTGAACATGTCTATGTTCTTAGGTTGTGTCGCATTAACTAAAGTTAGTTAGTCGCATCAACTAAGTTTAGTCAAGTTTGGTTTCCATCATTTTGTTTGGTGTTTTCTTGGGTAGAGTTACCTAGGAGTGTCAACTTAAGGTAGTTGATAAAGAGGGCTTGAGTTAGCCAAGTTGTGGTCAACTAGAGTTAGTTGACATTGGAGATTACAATAGAATTATTGTAGTGTTGCTCGTGTTGAAGCTATCACAAGGGAATGGGGTTAAGAGGTTAACCGTAGGATTACGAGAATGAGTCTATAATCAAACCATTGCTCTTGTTTAGTGAATTATTGTTGGTGAAAAATCCTACGAGGTAGGTCATGGTTTTACTCCCTTGAGCAAGGAGGTTTTCACTTAAACATGATGTTTTTCTTACTTCCAGCATTATAAGTCTTACTTTCTGTTCTTAGTCTGCTACTATTGTGTTTTACCTTCTTTTCGTAGTATGATACTCTATCAAGGACCTGGTCCCTTGACTCGCGGTGGACTCATACAAGTCAACAATTTTATCTATGTATTCTATATATCATATACAAATACTAATTGATGATTAATTGATATTAAATATCGTTCATTTGCAAGATAGTTTAATGGAGTTTTGGATTGAAGAAGATGAACGATAAACTTGGTACTTTTTGGAGAGAATCATGCTTTGATAATGAAAGAATAAAAAGGGGGGAAAAGGATATAGGAGAGATATGGGGATGATTGATATTCTTGTTAACTACCAATATTTTTTAAGTAATGTTGTTTCTTTTACTGTTTTTACGAAAAGAATCGTGCTATAATTGGTTTTGCCCTTTTTTTCCTTTTACTATTTTGTTAGGTTGTGATAGAAATCTACTGTTAGATATGGAAAAGTAGAAACTATTTTTAGAACTTGTAATAAATAATCTAATATAGTACATATGTGTTTTTCTCTCTTTTTAAAGTGATCTTCAATTTAGCCCAATACTAGCCTAATTCTAGCCCATATTTAAAATTTACTATAGTTTGAATTTATTACTTGAGATTTACTTTAATTCTTTTATGGGTCGGACCTCGGACACTAGGACACGGGTCTCGAATCTCTGGTCTCGGGTTAGGGTCGCATCACGAGTCTCAGGTTAGGGTTGGATCTAGGTCTCGAGTTCTAGGTAACGGTTGGGATCGAGTCCCCAATTAGGATCAAGGCTCATGTATTGGGTCTCAGTTCAAAGTTAGGATCATGACTCGAGTTCTAGGTAAGGGTTGGGATCGGGTACCCGGTCAGGATCAAGGCTCAGGTATCGACACCCGATTAAAGGTTAGGATCAGGACTCGAGTCTCGAGTCATCAGGTATCGGGTCCTGGGTCATGGTTAAGATCGAGTCTAGGTCGCGTCTTGGGTAGAGACCGAGGGTCAGAAATCGGATCTGAGTATAGACCTCAAAATCCAACCTCACTAGGTCGGTTTCAAAATTGACCTTCGGAGGTCTTTTTTTAGCGCAAAAAATTCAGAAAACTCAAACCAACCTTTAGAGGTCGATTTCTTTAACTAAAAAATTGGTCGATTTTTTATTTTTTATTTTTTATTTGTTTTTTATTTTTTTGTGTTTTTAAATTTTTATTTTTGCATTTTCTTGCTTTCTATATCCCCTGCTAGTTCGGTTGGGATTATTGCATCAGGTCTTGTTACATTTTGAAGGGCTACTACTTCTAGAATTGAAATACAAATGTATAACTCTGGATTTATTTTTATGGAGTAGCTATCTTGTTGCGAGTCTCGCCTAATGTGGAGACACTCAACATAACTATGACAACTACTTTTGTAACTTCCCGCAACTTTTGCTCTTTTATTTGCATATTCATTTTAGGAAGTTTTAACATCAGGGATGCAAATATATCTTTGATTATCAACGAGAGACGTTTTTCACTAGAAAATTTTGTGTTAATATGACTAGTGATGTTTCCTTTTCTGTGGTTAACTGGCTCTTATAGGAAAAATATTTCTGACAAACTCAAGAGCTGTTATTCTTAGCTTGGTCCACCCATTCCAAGAGTCATCCTGAGAGGAACAATTTTTATTATCATTTTCCCAGAATCATTAAAGATTGGTTGGTCTAGAAATTGTTTCGTACTAGACACTTGTATTAGGAAATCATTGTTTTGTAACTTTTCTACATTATGATTTTCATTTGACTATAGAATGATATGTTCCCACAAATTGGGGAAGAAATTGAGCTAAACCTAAAGAGCAAATTAGCTGAATTTCCCTTGAACAGTCTAAGCTCTAAGAGAAACCGAGTAACTGAGAAAAGAGGGAAGGAATTGTGTTGATCTTTACTGAAAATGTGATGCCTTTACAATGAAAGTGTTCCTCTATTTATAGAGGTAAATAAATAGTGTGTGAACAGTAAAACAGAATGAACAGTACAAACAGAATCCCAAAGTTAGTTATAACTAACTGGGCTAACAGCTGATCTAACCAACAGGCGCGTGCGAGTCACGCACTGAACAACTGAACTAACTACCCTCATTTGACTAACTGAATTTAGGACCTTCCCCATTTGGTACATAACAATACCTCTCCCTTGAGACAATCCTTGTCCTCAAGGATTAAAAGAAGGAAATTGTTGGAGAAAAGGCTGGTAGTCCTCCCAAGTGTTGTCTTCTTCAGCAGTATTGAACCATTTGATGAGCAATTGAGTGAGGTACTTGCCATGTTTCTGGATCAACCTCCTATCCAGGATGGCCTCAGGCACCAATAAGACATGGCCATCAGCTGAATGAACCACAGGAAGAGTAGGAGAAGCTGGATGGGATCCTAACTTCCTCTTGAGCTGGGAGATATGAAAGGTAGGGTGAACCTTAGCATCTGGGTAAGGCTAAAGTATAGGCCACAGCACCTACCCTAGCAATGACCTGGAATGGACCAAAAAAATTGGCAGCTAACTTCTGATAAGCATGGGCTTTCAAGGACAATTGTCTGTAGGGTTGTAACTTCACATAAACCCAATCACCTACTGCATATTCCCTCTCAGTTCTCCCTTTATCAGCCTGTGTTTTCATTTTGTTTTGAGCCTTTGCCAAGTGAGACTTGAGACTTCTCAAGGTGGTTTCTCTAGCTTGTAGACTTCTATCCACCAAGTCCAGTTGGGATTCAAATGCCATGTAAAGAAGGAGTGGAGGTGGGGTCTGACCATATACAATTTCATAAGGGGTTGCATTGATGGAAGTATGGAAGGTGGTGTTGTACCACCATTCAGCCAATGAAAGCCACTGAGGCCACTCTCTAGGCTTATCAAAGGTCATGCACCTTAAATAGCCTTCCAAGCACCTATTGACCACCTCTGTTTGCCCATCTGTTTGGGGGTGGTAAGCAGTGGAAGTGAGAAGAGACACCTTCTGTAGTTTGAACAACTCCTTCCAGAACTTGCTGGTAAACACAACATCTCTGTCAGAGACAATTGACTTAGGCATCCCATGAAGTCTAAACACTCCATCCATAAACAGCTGAGCTACTTCAAGAGCAGTGTAGGGGTGCTTAAGAGCCATAAAATGAACAGTTTTTCTCAGCCTATCTACTACCACAAAAATAGCCTCCTTTCCTGCTGCCTTAGGTAGACCCTCAATAAAGTCCATAGAAATGTCCTGCCACACCTTATCAGGAATAGGCAGAGGTTGGAGTAGACCAGGATATGCAACATGTACCTTATCAGGAATAGGCAGAGGTTGGAGTAGACCAGGATATGCAACATGTTCTCCTTTACACTGTTGGCACACCTCACACTGCCTAACATAAGAAAAAATATTAGTCTTCATCCCCTTCCAGTAAAAGTCTTGCCTTAACCTTTGCAGAGTAGCTCTCATTCCTGAATGACCACCTCTAGAGCTAGTGGGGTATAAATCCATAAGTTCCTTTCTCAAAGCAGGAAGAGATCCCACCATCATCTTCCCTTTTCTGCTTAAGACCCCAGCCTGGTACTTATGGTAGGGCTTATGACCACCTCCACTCTCAATGCTTTGGATCAGCCTAAGCAAAGAAGGATCCTGAGACCAGGAAGCCTTAACATCTTCTAATAGCTGAGACTGTACCTCAGAGATGCTATTGAGCTGGATAGGCTCATCTCTTCTGGATAAGTCATCAGCTACTACATTATATTTACCCTTCTTGTAGTTAATAGAGAAGTCATAACCTAGGAGCTTGATTAACCATTTATGCTGACTTGGTGTAGTGATTCTTTGCTCTAGGAGGTACTTCAAACTATGGTGATCAGTCTTGATGACAAATTTCCTCCCCAGTAGATAAGGCCTCCATTTCTGTACTGCAGTAACCAAGGCCAGTAACTCCCTTTCATATACTGATAGGGCCTGGTTCCTTTCACATAAACCTTGACTAAAGAAGGCAATTGGTCTATTGTCCTGGATCAATACAGCTCCAATTCCACCACCTGAGGCATCAGTTTCCACCATAAACTGCTTGGAGAAGTATGAAAGTGCTAATACAGGTGCTGAGGTGATAGCTGTTTTTAACTCATCAAATGTTGTAGAGGCTGCAGGGGTCCAATGAAAATTTCCCTTATTCAAAAGGTCATATAGGGGCCTAGCAATGATCCCAAACCCTGTATAAATCTTCTGTAGTATCCAGCTAGGCCAAGAAACCCTCTTAATCCCTTGAGAGTAGTTGGTTGGGGCCAACTGACCACTGCTTCCACCTTCTGATTATCTATAGCAACTCCTGCTTGAGAGATAATGTGGCCTAGATAGTCAACCTGTTGAACTCCAAAGGCACACTTACTCTTCTGATATACAACTGATGAGATCTGAGTATCTTAAAGGCTTCCCTTAGATGGACCATATGATCAGACCAACTTTGACTGTAGATGAGAATGTCATCAAAGAACACAAGTATGAACTTTCTTAGATATTCCTGAAAAATCCTGTTCATCAAACTTTGGAAAGTTGAGGGAGCATTTGTCAAGCCAAAAGACATGACAAAAAACTCATAGTGACCTTGATGTGTCCTAAATGCAGTTTTGGGAATGTCTGGTTCAAACATTCTTATCTGGTGGTATCCAGATCTTAAATCCAACTTAGAAAAGTACTTGGCACCATGAAGTTCATCTAATAGTTCCTCAATCACAGGGATGGGAAATTTATCCTTCACAGTGTGATTATTTAACTCTCTGTAGTCCACACACATCCTCCAAGTACCATCCGTCATCTTTACCATGACAATAGGTGAGGAATAGGGGTTGGTGTTGTGCCTTATTACTCCAGAGTAGAGCATCTACTCAACCATCTTTTCAATCTCAACTTCTTGTAGTGCAGGATACCTGTAGGGCCTGATATTAATTGGGGAAGTCCCATCTTGCAGCAGAATCTTATGATCATGTAGTCTAGGAGGTGGTAACTCCTTGGGAATTTCAAACAAATCATCATAGTCCTCTAGTATGTGCTCCAGCTCCTGAGTCTCAACATTAACTCCTTCAGTTTTTCCTTCTATTATCATTAGACTAGCATCCCCTTCAATATGTTCTTCCTTGTAAACACCCACTGAGATCATACAAAGCTCTATTGGTTTTGCTAATAGCCTATCCATGTTGTCTTGAGGGATCATTTTTACTGAAGCTGGTTGTATTCCTCTTAATGAGATCTTGTGCCCCATTATGGTAAACTCCATCTTCAACCTCCTGAAATTCCACATGATATCTCCCAGTGTAATCAACCATTGTATTCCTAGGACCATGGTGCACCCTCCTATAGGTAATACTAGCATATCAGAGTCAAACGAGACCCCTTGCATCTTCCAGACCAACTTCTTGCATACATAATGACTCTGGATCTTCTTACCATCAGCAACAGACACATCAAAGGGTGAAATAGTTGTCATGACACACCCTAACGAGAACCGGGACCAACGCCAATGAGGCCGGGCGTACGGGGACCGTTGAAGAAGTGCCTCAACGCGCCGCAGCCACTACTTTGACTCCTTTTATGCAATTATGAACTCCACGGAACTTTATCAATTCCAACGCAACTTATCTCTCTTGGCTGTATTCAAATCAAGAAAGTTATGTGTGCTCCCAGTGTCTATTAGCAAATGTACTGCCTTACCCTTCACAGACACAGTGACCCTCATGGTCCTAAAGTCATGAGATCCATTCATAGCATGTACAGAAACATGAGGTAATATAGCTCCCTCATCATCAGTTGCCAACCCTTGACCAATCATAGTAAGGAATTCAGCAGGATTCACCATTACATCTTCCTCTAACTCTATAGGTTCACCTTCCCCTTCATCAACCTCCATATAGAACAACTGCCTCTTCTTCTTACAAACATGACCATAACTATACTTCTCATCACAATTAAAACATAGACCCTTGCTTTTTCTCTCCTCCATTTCAGCTGGAGACAGTAGCTTGGCATTTCAGAGGTGGGGTTTTGGGTTGGTGTGGGGTGGATTCTGGATTTGGGAGTTCTGATTTTTTTGATTGCTGGTAGATGGTTTGGATAAGTAATTAGGTCCATATGAGAAGGAAGTGTTGGTAGAAGAAAATCTGGAATTGTTTTTGGGATTGGGTAGTACAAAAGAATTAGAGAACACCTGCCTTTGGACAGCTAGGGCATGTTCTTGTATTCTAGCTAAGTTAACTGCTTTAGCAAGTGATCTAGGTGCCAACATTTTAACAGGTAAGCCAATCTCGGGTTTCAGACCTCTAATGAAACAACTAACAACATAATCCTCTGAGAGATCGACTCTAGTAAGCAACACATCAAAGGTGTCTATGTAATCTTGGACAGAATTTACCTGATTTAATTCTTTGAAGTCACCCATCGGGTCATCAAAAAGCTCTGCCCCAAACCTTGCATAGAGACTTCCTACATACTCAGCCCACCTTGGACATTCCCTTGTTAGCCTCTACTTCATATGTGACTGGTGCCACTACAGGGCCTTGCCTTCCAAGTTGCAAGATGCAATCTTAACCCTTGAATCCTCAGGGATTTCATCTACATCAAAGAATTGCTCACACCTGTAGAGCCACTACTTTAACCCTTGTCCATCGAATTTCGGGAATTCTATCTGATAGTTGTGAATGGGTAGCTGGTAGTTGCCATTTCCAGCTCTGTGGCCATCCCCCTGACCCCTTTCTGGTCCTCCATTATTCTCCACCTGCACTGGAGGAGGTGGAATTCCTTGGGGGTTCGTAGCTGCTGCCAACATTCTTCAAAATTCTTCCATGGCTTGAGCCACACTGGTAGTTACTGATTGTCGAATTTCTGCCACAGAATTGCTCACCCCGTCCATGGAGTTTTTGAGATTATCGACTTCCTTACGCAGTTCTTGCATACGAGTGTTGTGATCTCCCATGGCTACAGGTCAGAGAACCTCTAGCTATGATACCAATGATATGTTCCCACAAATTGGGGAAGAAATTGAGTTAAACCTAAAGAGCAAATTAGCTGAATTACCCTTGAACAGTCTAAGCTCTAAGAGAAACCGAGTAACTGAGAAAAGAGGGAAGGAATTGTGTTGATCTTTACTGAAAATGTGATGCCTTTACAATGAAAGTGTTCCTCTATTTATAGAGGTAAATGAACAGTGCGTGAACAGTAAAACAGAATGAACAGTACAAACAGAATCCCAAAGTTAGTTATAACTAACTGGGCTAACAGTTGTTCTAACCAACAGGCGCGTGCGAGTCACGCGCTGAACAACTGAACTAACTACCCTCCTTCGACTAACTGAATTTAGGACCTTCCCCATTTGGTACATAACATAGACCTGCATTTGATTCCCTATTATATTCTCTCTCTGATTGGATCGTCACTGATGCAAATTTTAGTTAGGATATTTGGCCAAAGAACATGATATTCATTTCCTGTCAAGCTTCGGGTTTCTCAACCTTAAGAATGTTAAGGTTGTCAGCTCTTCAAGGATGTGTTTGAAGGAGCATCTTGATTGGGATTCTGATGAGTTTTTCAGACTTTCAAAATTTCTACTAAAGAATGTAATGGTTTTGGAGAAGTTCGTAATTATATCAAGGAGAAGAAAGTGTAATAGATGTTCAATGAATTGTGTGTCTCGATATTTATTTCAACTGGTTGAGAAATTGTTAAATTGCCCAAAATCCTCGAACAATTCTGGGATTATTTGCCAGGAGGGAGCTTTCCATGACTAGATGGCAAGTAATTTTGGCCAAATGGAGTATGGAAGAACACGAAAAACAGTTCTATGATGTCGAGGATCTTCCTAACCAGGCTGCAGGAGCATATATTTTGGATAAAGAGAATATGGCTTCAAGAAGACACAAGCATAGAAAGAATTTGTTTGTATAGTAATTCAAGTTTTTGGAGCTAATTTTTGCTTAGAGAGTTTACTTCTCCTTGTATATGGTAAATAGCAGTTAGGCCACTGTATATGCTCAGGGTTTAGCTTAGTGTTTCAACCTCTGTTTCTTTTTCTACATCTTTTGGTGATGAAATAACAAGGGGAAGACTTGCAACTTCATGTAACCTGGTTTTTAAAAATAAATAAATTTAGGGTTATATAACAATCGGATTGGGGAAGCAAAGGGCATGTTATTATTTTTGTTTCAAATAACTATAGGATGACAATCCTTCACTCCGGAAGGGTAGGTTCCATACCAACAAGACCTCCTATCACAGAATTGGGATTACTCGTTAGATCATGTTGCGTTTGAAAGGCTGTTGCTTCCAAAATTGAAATGCAAATGTCTAACTATGACTGTAACTTCCTGCAATTTTTGCTCTTCTTTATACACATTCATTTTATGAAGATTTACATGCCCCCCCCCCCCCCCCCCGGGGGGGTCATCCCCACTGATTTCTGAAGGAGAATATTTCTTTAATCATCACTAAGGATATCTTTCTCACTAGGTAAATAGGCTTCGAAAGAAAAGATTGTTGACCAACTCAACAGTTTTCATTCTTAGCTTTTCCTGATGAAACATTAAAGATTGGTCGATTCAGAAATAGTGTTAAATGAGTTTGTTATATTTCTTGTTGTTTTGATAAATTGATGATTGATGTTTGTATCATCAATATTACAAACCGAAGATCATCTAACAAAAATAGTTCCTAAAATGTCCGTCACGGGTGCAAAAATTGGAGGACGCTATAACATTGATCGTTTGTCCACAAAGGTCAAGGTCTTGACAAAAAAAAGAAGCACTTTCGGACTTGCATTTACTTGATCTTCTATGATGATCCAAACTCTGAATACCATTTCTCATGTCATTGAATGTCCCCTGCAGAAACTGTGGGCTGTATTTTATCCAAAGCTTCTACGAAATCATCCATCGTAACTGGAATTTTCAGAATCTCAGACTTGGATATGTTCTTAATCTCATCTATGATTTTCCCTGCTATCTTTTGTCTCATGCCATTTAAAGAAGCATCTCTGCAGATGTTTGTTAGATCGTCTCCACTATAACCTTCTGTTCTTTGTGCCACTTGGTCAATATCCACCCCAGGAGCTAACTGGCAATCATTTTTAGAATCAACAAAATTTTCAGTACAATAAAATATGGACACGAATCAAGGGCTGCTTCTACAGTTCAACCGAAGACTATTTCTTTCGGCTCAAACACCACATGCAGTGCGAACAAATATTGAAATTTATACATATACAAAATGAAATCACACTCATTTTGAATCCACTAACTCCAAATCTTGGATTTAAGTAGCAGTTCTCCATCACATCTCAAGAGCAGAGAAAATATTTGAGTTTGCTTTCAATCCGCAATGTAACAAAAGCTTATGTATAAAATTCAGACAGAATCCTAACATCACCCTCCTTCCTTGTCATTTTAGTAACTAAAAAGCTATGTAACCAAAACTCTTATTCTTCTTATTTTTTTGAGAATGGTACCTAACAACAGAAGGTCTCTTATTATTCAGCTTTTATTTTTGTTTCATATATCCTAATATTGTATTCGCTGTAATATTATAATAACTGGACATATAATAAGCAATAATATAGTATAGCTTACTTAACTAGCTAGTTCAGTTATTATGTATATGCAAAAAAAAAAAATGTAAGTCAGAAAATTTTCAGTGTGATCATAGTCATTGACTTTGATCATCGAACCTATTCTTTGAGTAGAGATACATGATGATAATATAGCAGAAGAACATCTTCATACAAGACAAAACCAGCAGAAACAATGATAACTTACCTCGATTGATTTTAAGTTTATCTTTATAAGCTCCTTACGGCTCTTAAAATCAGGAAGTGGGATGTAAATCCGCTTTTCTAGCCGCCTCCTACATTAGCACAATAAATCACCAATTAAACAAGATCAAGAGATGAAACTGAACATAAACCACAGTAACAAAAGCAAATATCGACTAGGAGTAAAGTTAACCTTAGTGCCTCGTCAAGACTCCCGGGGAAATTTGTTGCTGCCAAAAGTGTCACTGTTTTACCTGATGTATTATTAGAGAGTTGTTTAATCCATCGATCTGAATTAGAAGTTCAGACTTTAACCTTCGGGATGCTTCATGCTCTGTAGCAGACCTGAGAAACAGTTTCAAAGTTGATAAAGTATTACAATTAAAACTAAATAAGTAAAAGTTTAACACACTAAAGAACTTTTTATTCTCAAAATTGTTGAGCCCATGCATAGATGATATTGTGGGATGTACGCAAACACAAGAGGTAAGTGAAGGAAAGAAGAGCAGGACAAAATATTTAGAGTTTTAAGGTTTATGCACTGACGTTATACAAATAAAATAAATAAGATGATTGAAGTTTAGTTACTAAGACATCTCAACCCGTAACATATATCCACGCCTACAAGTCAAATTTATTTGTATAAACCTTACAAGACAATGAGAAAAATACTCAGCTTATACGAAATCAATTTAGAAAGAAGAGACTATTATTTACTTACCCTCTGGCACTGCAAAGAGAATCAATCTCATCAATGAAAATTGTAGTTGGAGCATGAGTACGGGCAAGCTCAAATAAGCACCGTGTCAATCGTGCACTCTCCCCGTACCATTTTCCACACAAAGAACTACAAGAAATATTCATAAATGTTGTCCCACACTCTCTAGCAACAGCTTTGGCCAAGAGTGTTTTCCCTGTACCAGGAGGACCAAACATAAGAACTCCTCTCCAAGGTCTCCTGATTCCCTGCAAGTAACATTCAATATTACAAGTTTCATGTTAGGTATCCATTACTCGTTTGTTATTGTTCCATGTAGGTACAACATGTTACGTGACTGACAAATATCTGAGATCATTCAGTTTCAACTGCAAGAACTATTATCAGCTAAGATAGTTATAAAGAAAATGACATCATTTTCCTCCTTTTGGGACACCAGAAAATGATGAAAAATATTTTCCTGAAATATTACTTCCGTCATACCAAACATGCAACCACCCCTCGTTCATTAGAATGCTAATATTCAGAATCAACTATCTGCAGTACCTGGAAATACTCGGGCATCAACAGTGGGAGTACCACTGCTTCCTGTAGAATCCTCTTTGCTTCACTTAGTCCGGCAACATCATCCCATTTAACCCCAGGATTTGTGTCCAATATTTCCTTTTCAAGCCCAGCAGCCAATTCAGAATGAGGTCCATTGTACTTTACTTTTGACTTAACGCCTTCTGCAGCATTCTGATAGTTGTAAAGAAGGACGGTAAGAATATTACAAAGAACTTAAAGTCTCAGCTTAGTACAAATAGAGTAAAGGAGCTTTTGTGCACTGGCTGTACACCAACTGCTCTAAACAAAATTGCATCAGTTTAACGTATAGTTACTTGATATTATCTATATAACAACAAAATCCACTGTTTTTATGTAAAACCTCATCTATGATAAATTTGGCCTTGTAAAGCTAAGATCGAAGATTATTTAAGATTGGAGTTTGGCAAAATACTCTGTGATTCGAGTCTAGATGATGGCCTAAAAAGCAACATTATTAGATGTTCTCAAATAGTATCAAAGGCAAGGCATATATATGAGGTATTTGTACCACTTGTTGCGCTATGTTTCCGAAATTAAACACCTGCCCAACAGAGCTGATCCCTCCACCCTGTAAAAGTTTCATAAAAAAAGAAAGAATTGTAATCTAAAACAAGAAAAAGTTGGAAAAGTATAATATCAAAAATTCTGTAAAGATTAAAAATTATTTAAGATTGGAGTTTGTTATAATACAGTATGTGATTTGAGTCAAGATGATTGAACTAAAAAGCATCATTATCAAATGTTCTCTGATAGTATTAAAGGCAGACGAGATATTTGTACCACTTGTTGCGTTTTGTTTCTGTAACTATTCACCAGCCCAGCACTATGAATATTGTTGATGAGGTTGTCGATAGAAAAAGTAGAACTGTTTGAGTAATTAGTTGCCGCTAGACTTGGAAGTTGTTGCTGTACTCGTGCTAATTTAAGCATCATCTGGGTATATTGTAGTTGTTATGAAGTACTTTGAAGGGCATTTTCCCCTGCATATCTCCGTGTTACTGCTGGCCATGCTTTTGATGATGTCACCTGCAAAATTTGCAACTACTTACTCACATCACAAGTCTTTGTGATTTTAATTTATGTATAATTAATACACACCCTATTCAGGTTGTGTATAACCATAGCAAAGTATCTAAAGACAAAACTGCTTTTGATACACCAAACCACATAGTGGATAAGAAATAATTGTAGCATTACTAATACCCCTTATTCAGTACTATACTACGACCCCGTCATAGTTTACAAAAGTTACACCATCCATCGTCACATAACAATTAAAAGGTCTACTTTTAACAGCAAACAGTTGAGTCTATCTGAATGTATAAATATGAGCAACAACCATCCATAAATTTATTAAAACCCAAGGTAGATACCTTAAAATGATGTGACATGAAAGAATAAAATATATACCTGGAGAATTGGAGCATTAATGGGCTTTGGTGATCCAATATTAAGGGTATCGAAGTCACAATCAAGGTTACGAACACCGTCTGTATAAAAGCGAGTGAAGCCAGTATAGTTTAGGCCTTTAGAAGCAACTAGATAAGAGCTGTAATTACCCAAGTACAATGTAAGGAAAGATGGAATCCTTTGCATTTCGTTATTTAACGTCGGTTCAACGGCCATGATCCATCCTAACAGCTCTGTTATCGCTAGATGTTCATCTTTGTTAACGTCAAACTTCATCTTCTCCTCTTTGCTCTTGCTGGCCATCTTTTTCTTCAATTGTAACATAAACAAATTTGTTATGCCTACTACAAGTAATTAACAAATTTGCTAACACCTACTATATGTAATGCTTATTTACAAAAAAAAACAAGGGGAAGACTTGCAACTTCATGTAACATGAGTTTTTATTTAATAGGGTTATTTAACAATCGAAGAATGAAATTGAGGAAGAAATATGATGGTTATGTTTGAACAATAACACCACGGTTATCAAAAAAAAAAAAAAAAGTAATGTCTTAGTCACCCAAAAAATATGATGGTACAGTGTGTTCCTTTTGACATAGACACAAACTAATACTATTAATTAAATCAGTGGGAAAAAAAAGAAGAAGAATTTATGTGTCATTGTACCTAAAAGTGTTGGTGTTCCAGCTTCTGTTTTTTCACCTTTCTGATGGAGCACAATTGTTGATTCGAATTGGCCTACTAAGAATACATATAGAGGGACGTGTGGGATGAAAATTGGTTTTGAATTCCAAAAGGAATTGGATTTGTTTTTGAATCCCAGCTGGAGTTGGATTTTGGTGACAAAAATATTGTACTTTTTTTCCTCAAACTTTGACATACAAAATTTACAAGCAAACCACCAAAGTCAAAACGCAACTATCTATCAGTGAATTCCTCAATGAAACGTGTAAAGGTTGTCAAATAGTTTAGTCGTGCAGGTAAATTGCAACTTTGGCTCCACGTATCCCTTCTTTTACCCGATGAAGGGACAAATCACTGAGCTATTTAGCTATTTACGTGTCATACGTGTGTATCGCATTAATTAATAAAATTATTAAAAATGGCAATTAACATCAAAATAAATATTATATTAAAATTAAATTTTAATCGATTTTAAGTTCCTATATATTAGGACAACCAACATTTTTGAAAGATCTAAAATCAAAATTTTAATTGATTTTAAAATACTAAAATCTAATTTTAAGAGGATAAAAAGGTGAACGACATTTCACAAAGCATTTTTGGCATTGATTATGGAGATACTTTCTCATCATTTGTCAAGATGACTTTTATTTGTCTTCTCATCTCTATGGAGGCAATGAATCATTGGCCCCTTTTTCAATTGGACATCAAAAATGCATTCTTTCATGGAGAACTTGCTGAAGAGGTATATATGGAGCAACCACCAGGGTTTGTTGCTCAATGGGAGTCTGGACTAGTTTGTAAACTTCATCGATCCCTTTATGGTCTCAAACAGTCCCCCATAGCATGATTTAGTTGTTTTCGAGATGTCGTCCAAGAGTTTGGAATGATCCGAATAGAAGTTGATTACTCCGTATTCTGTAGGTATTCATCTCATGACAAACGTATCTTTTTAATTGCTTATGTTGATGATATTGTAAGGTATTTCTCAACTCAAACAACACCTCTCAAGTCACTTTCAGACTAAGGATCTGGGCAAGCTGAAATACTTCCTAGGCATCGAAGTGGCATAGTCTGGACATGGTATTGCTATTACACAAAGAAAATATGCTTTATACATTTTGGAAGATGTTGGGATGTTGGATGCAACATGTGGACACTCTCATCAGGGGCGGCTCTACCCCTTCGAGAAAAAGACGGACGTCTTAGGCCCCCAAATTTGAGGGGCCTTATTTCTTTTAGCAATAATAGATTATAGTTTTTTTATAAGAAAAATATTAAATACGATTTATAAAAAAAAATAGACTTTTTATATAAAACAAAAAAATTATTAGAAGAAGTTGGATATATCTAGAGTATTATGTCTCAAGAAAGATTAAATGCATTGGTTATATATATTATTAATTGAAAAAAAAATATTAGAAGAAATGAATTATAAGAAAAATAATTAGCATCTCAAGAAATTTAAAAAGGAAAACTTTATAAAAAAAATATTTTTTCTTAAAAATTTAAGGCCTCCGTTTAATTTTCGTCTTAGGCCACTAATATGCTTGAGCTGCCCCTAACTCTCATGGATCCAAATACTAAGCTTATTTCAGGATAGAGGGAGCCTCTAAAAGATCCTAGCAGATATCGAAGACTTGTTGGCAAACTCAACTACCTTACGATCACACGACCAGACATCTCATTTGTTGTTAATGTAGTTAGCCAGTTTTTGCAATCACCTTGTGATAGTGAAATGCAGTGATTCGCATCCTTCGATATATCAAAAGCTCTCCAGGACAAGGTTTATTGTATGAAGACAAGGGACACTCCCACATTGTTGGGTATTCTGATGCAGATCGGGCAAAACTCTCCTTCTGACAGGCAGTCCACTTCAGGTTATTGTGTTTTAATTGGAGGCAATCTAATATCTTAGAAGAGTAAAAAGCAAGTTGTTGAAGCTAAGATCAAGCGCAGAGGCAGAGTATCGAGCTATGGCACTGGCTACGTGCAGTGTGAGTTTATATGGTTGAGACAACTTCTCCAAAAATTTAATATGGGAGGAGTTGAACCGATGAAATTGATTTGTCATAACAAAGTTGCACTACATATCGCTTCTAATCCCGTGTTTCATGAAAGAACGAAGCACATTGAGATAGATGGTCACTTCATTCGAGAGAAAATTGAGTCTTGAATACATTACCACGAGTTTTGTCAACTCAAAAGATGAACTAACAGATATTTTCACAAAATTACTCCGAGCATCCAGAATTGACTATATTTGTGGCAAACTAGGAGTATATGACTTATACGCTCCAGCTTGGGGAGGAGTGTTAAATGTGGTATCTATTAGATATGATATCATTAGATAGTTTAAATATGAAAATATATAAATATGGTATAATAGATAATGTAGATATGAGAATATTCTATAATCCCTATAATTACGCAATTAAGAGATTGTGTGATATTTTATTAGTGTTTCTTTCCTTATTTATATTATCTGTAACAACTATTTAATTCTATCAACTTAAGAGAATAATCAATCAATTCAATTATCAATATCTTTTCTCCCCTTCTTCTTCTTCTTCTAATTTCTCGGTATGAAAATGCTATCTAAGCTAATCCATCATGAAATGGATTGTTGTTGATGGGATACGGTTAAATTATTTAATAAAGGTTCAAGTCTATTTCTCATGGACATCTGTTGGACTTGGTTCTTGTACTTCTTTCTCCATAATTTTTTATACATAGATTATCACTTTTATAATGTCTATCAATTATCAGAATACCTTATAATCTTAATCTTGTTCGTTATTTAGGAATAACTACACAAATGCCTCTTAAAGAGAGTGGCTTTGCATTTTTGCCACTCCCATAAGAAAAGTCTTACAAAAATAGTTTTCCTTCTTTTTATGTATAGAACAACTACATTTTTGTCCCTCTATACCTCAATTATTTTTTAACAACTCTCCATGCTCATTTGAATCTCAATTTTTATATATATTTTTTTTTCTCTTTTCTATTTTTCTTTGAATTTTATTTTTTCTTTTATCTTTTTTCTCCTTTTTTCTCAACTTTTATTTTTCTTTTATTTTTTGTTTTATTTTTTCTTCTACGATTTTTTTCTTTTTTCTCAATCTTTATTTTTTTTTCCTTTTCTCCTCTCAATTCTCTTTTTTTCTCCTTTTTATTTTTTATGTTTTTCTTTTTCTTTCATTTTTCTCAACCTTTATTTTTTGTTGTCTTTTTTTTTCTTTTTTTTCTTTTTTTTCAATCTTTATTTTTTTTCTTTCTCCTCTCAACTTTTTTTTTTTCTCTTTTTTTTCTTTGATTTTTAATTTTTCTTCTCTTTTTTCTTTCTTTATGAGATGTTCTATAACTCTTGCTTTAGAGGCAAGACTTAGCTCAAGGACTTCCAAATAACAAGTTACGCCTCATGGACAAGAGTTGACACTACTACATTGTATCTTGATTTATGAGATGTTCTATAAATCTTTGCCTTAGAGGCAAGACTTAGTTCAAGAACTTTCGAACAACAAGTTACGCCTCATGGGCAAGAGTTGACACTACTACATTGTGTCTTGATTTATGAGATGCTCTATAAATCTTTGCCTTAGAGGCAAGACTTAGTTCAAGGACTTTCGAACAACAAGTTACGCCTCATGGGCAAGAGTTGACACTAGCACATTGTGTCTTGATCTATGAGATGCTCTATAGCGTTTCCCTTAAAGGCAAGACTTAGCCCAAGGGCCTCCTAAAAAACAAGTTACGCCCCATGGGCAAGAGTTAACACTACTTCATTGTGTCTTAATTTATGAGATACTCTATAACTCTTGCCTTAGAGGCAAGACTTAGCTCAAAAATATTCAAACAATAAGTTATGCCCACGAGCAAGACTTGACACTACCTCATTGTGTCTTGATTTATGAGATGTTCTATAACTTTTGTCTTAGAGGCAAGACTTGTTCCAAAGGACTTCCAAACAACAAAGCACGCCCTTAAGTTTACTTCGATGTCAAAGAAAGAAGATCCTCTTTGCGGATTATCCAACTTTCTGTTCATTAGCAAAAAATAATAGAGGTTAAGAAAAAAGAAAAAAGAAAAGAAAAAAATAAAGATTAAAAAAAAAGAAAAAAAGAGAAAAAAAAATAAAGGTTGAGAAAAAAGAAAAAAATAGGGAAAAAAATAAAGGTTGAGAGAAAAAGAAAAAAGAACAAAAAAATAAAGGTTGAGAAAAATTAAAAAAAAATTGAAAAAAAAGGGTAAAAAAAGAAAAAAGAAAAAAATAAAAGATAAAAGAAAAAAGAAAAATGAAAATTAAAATTTGAGAGACAAATGAACATGGAGAGTTGTGGTGTAGAGAAATAAAAATATATTTGTTCTATACATAAAAAGGAAGGAAGGGTATTCTTTAAAGACTTTTCTTATGAAGATAATAATTAAAGACCACTCACTTTGGAGGACACCCATGTAATTTTCTGCATTATTTTAATATGTCTTTATTACCCAAAAGAATAACAAATGAGTTATCACTGCATTATATCGGGCTGCCATATCATACATGATTTAAAAAAAACAATGACTTTAAGTCATGTATTGTACAATGTTATTTAACTCTTTTTTTTCAAAATTTTCCTTTCTTCTTCGACCTTTATTTTTTGTATTAGTAATAGGTCTAAAAATATATATTTTTCTAAATATTATTTTTAATAATAATTATGGATTTAAATGCGCAGTGTCCTTATATTTCGTCATTTTGCCATATCTTTCGATTGTATATTACACACTTTAATTTTTGACTGATTATAAAAAAAATATTTAATAGGTACACATTTGTTAATATTGAAGTGTCTAATAAGAAAAAGGGTCAGTTAAGGTATCTCAATGAATTTTATGGACAACTTTAGGGACCATCGACGACCTAACCAAAAAAAATTGCTCATTTTCATAAACTAATAAGTCTGTTTGGCCAAGCTTCCAAGCTTTTGGGAGAACATAAGTGTTAATAGAAAGTAGCACAAGTTATTCTTCGAAAGCTAAAAAAAAGTAAATTCTCTCTTAAAAGCACTTTTGAGAAAAATATATTTAAAATTAAAATATATTGGTCAAACACAAACTGCTTCTCACCAAAAGTACTTTTTTGAAAAGCATTTTTCAAAATAAGCTGATTTTAAAAATTTGACCAAACATGCTATAATTTGACATGATAACATAAAAATTGTTTAACATCAGCCGTAAAACGAAGTAAAAGATGGAGCTCGACCTTTCACATCGTTCCCAAGATTTTCTTTTAGACCCCATACACATAGCAGTAGCAAGTAGTAACAGTATCACCAATATTACAAGTTGAATATCATCTAACAAAAACAGTTCCTGAAATGTCCCACCCACGGGTACAAAAATTGGAGGACGCTATAACATTGATTGTTTGTCCACAAAGGTCAATTTGGTCTTCACATAAATAAATAAAAAAGCACTTTTAAATTTGCATTTTTTACTTTATCTTCTATGATGATCCAAACTCTGAATACCATTTCTCATGTCGTTGAATGTCCCCTGCAGAAACTGTGGGCTGTATTTTGTCCAAAGCTTCTACGAAATCATCCATCGTAACTGGAATTTTCAGAATCTCGGACATGTATATGTTCTTAATCTCTTCTATAGTTCTCCCTGCTATCTTCTGCCTCATGCCATTTAAAGAAGTATCTCTACAAATGTTTGTTAGATCGTCTCCACTATAACCTTCTGTTCTTTGTGCCACTTGGTCAATATCCACCCCGGGAGCTAACTGACGATCATTTTTAGAATCAACAAAATTTTCTATACAATAATATACGAATACGAATCTAGGGCCAGTTCTACAGTTCAAGCGAAGACTATTTCTTTCAGCTCAAACACCACATGCAATGCAAAATAATATTGAAATTTATACACATAATGAAACCACACTCATTTTGAATCCACTAACTCTAAATCCTGGATTTGAATAGGAGTTCTCCATCACATATCAAGAGCAGGGAAAATATTTGAGTTTGCTTTCAAACCGCAATGTAACAAAAGCGTATGTGTAAAAGTCAGACAGAATCCTAACATCACCCTTCCTTATCATTTTAGTAACTAAAAAGCTATGTAACCGAAACTCTTATTTACTACCCACCATGGGTGTGTTAGCGTTACAATAAGGAAGGAAAAAAAAAACCAAAACTCTTAATTCTTCTTATTTTTTTGAGAAGGTCTCTTATTATTAGCTTTTATTTTTTGTTTTATATATCCTAATACTGTATTTGCTGTAATATTAGTAATAACTGGACATATAATAAGCAATAACATAGTATAGGTTACTTAACTAGCTAGTTCAGTTATCATGTATATGCAAAATATTCTTTTGCAAGTCACAAAATTTTCAGTGTGATCATAGTCATTGACTTTGATCATCGAACATATTCTTTGAGTAGAGATACATGATGATAATATAGCAGAAGAACATCTTCATACAAGACAAAACCAGCCGAAACAATGATAACTTACCTCGATTGATTTTAAGTTTCTCTTTATAAGCTCCTTACGGCTCTTAAAATCAGGAAGTGGGATGTAAATCCGCTTTTCTAGCCGCCTCCTACAGTAGCACAATGAATCGCCAATTAAACAAGATCAAGATGAAACTGAACACAAACCAGAGTAACAAAAGCAAATACTGACTAGGAATTAAGGAGTAAAGTTAACCTTAGTGCCTCGTCAAGACTCCCGGGGAAATTTGTTGCTGCCAAAAGTGTCACTGTTTTACCTGATGTATTATTAGAGTTGTTTAATCCATCGATCTGGACAAGAAGTTCAGACTTTAACCTTCGGGATGCTTCATGCTCTGTAGCAGACCTGAGAAACAGCTTGAAAGTTGATAAAGTATAACAATTAAAACTAAAAAATTGTAAGTTTAACACACTAAAGAACTTCTTGTGCTCAAATTAATGTTGATTGTTGAGCACACGCAAAAATGATATTGTGGGATGATATGCAACCACAAAGTGAAGGAAAGAGGAGCAGGACAAAATATTTAGAGCTTTAAGGTTTTATCCACTGACGTTATACAAATAATATAAATTACAAAAATCTTTAACATAAGACATCAATTGGTGACCCGATAAAAATAATAACTATATGCTATAGATATGATTCTAGCAAATAACAGTTTAAACTCACAGCAAATTCGGACACATAAATTGGTAGCTTGATAAAAATCTCTATGGTCGGAAAACATATAAATGCTCAAGTGAAACAACAGTACGATTCAGTTTTGATAATATTTTCCTTCCTACTGGGTATTCTTATAAGATTTAAACTTCTCTGCTTTCTGCAGCTCGGGCACTTCACTTATTTACTTGGGAAAAAGCAAGAACAAGCTGGTCATCTCTATTACTCCTTCCGTCCCAATTTAAGTGTTTTACTTTGACTGAGCACGGGGTTTAAGAAATAAAGGGGACTTTTGAATCTTGTGGTCTTAAATTAAAGATGTGTGTAGACCTTCAAATCTTGTGGTCTTAAACTTCCCGTGTAGGATGTTGGAATTGAAAAACTTACTAAATATAGAAAGAGACATTCTTTTTGGGACAAACAAAAAAAGAAAGTAAGACACTTAAATTGGGATGGAGGGAGTAGATGATTGAAGTCTAGTTACTAAGACGTGTAAGCCCGTAACATGTATCCACGCCTAGAAGTCGAACTTATTCATATAAACCTTACAAGACAATGAGAAAAATACTCAGCTTATATTGTTTAGAAAGAAAAGAATATCATTTACTTACCCTCTGGCACTGCAAAGAGAATCAATCTCATCAATGAAAATTGTAGTTGGAGCATGAGTACGGGCAAGCTCAAATAAGCACCGTGTCAATTGTTCACTCTCCCCGTACCATTTTCCACACAAAGAACTACAAGAAATATTCATAAAAGTTGTCCCACACTCTGTGGCAACAGCTTTGGCCAAGAGTGTTTTCCCTGTGCCAGGAGGACCAAACATAAGAACTCCTCTCCAAGGTCTCCTGATTCCCTGCAAGTAATGTTCAATATTACAATGTTACGTGACTGACAAATATCTGAGATCATTCAGTTTCAACTGCAAAAACTATTACCAGTTTATTTTCTTAATTATCTGTGAGGACCATATCCAACTTTGATGAACTGTTTCTTACGAGGCAATATAAAAGGAAATATGAAGTGTGGCCTTCCCCTCCAAGGAAAACATTTTTTCAGGAAATCAGATGAAATGTTTCAACTCCTTTTGGTTTTTGGTTGATCAATATTAAAGATTAAAAATAATCAACAACAACAACATGCCCAGTATATTCCCACAACGTGGGGTCTGGGGAGGGTAGAATGTACGCAGTCCGTACCTCTACCTCAGAGGTGGGGTAGAGAGGCCAAAGATTAAAAATAATGAAACTAGTACATTCGGAAATATTTTGATGAATTTTTTTAGAAGTAAGATTAAATTATAGTATCTAAATGTTTTAGTTGGATCGATTGAAATGAAATTGAAAGTTAAGATAGTTATAAAGAAAATGACATCATTTTTCTCCATTTGGGACACCAGAAAATGATGAAAAATATTTTCCTGAAATATCACTTCTGTCATACCAAACATGCAACCACCCCTCGTTCATTAGAATGCTAATATTCAGAATCAACTATCTGCAGTACCTGGAAATACTCGGGCATCAACAGTGGGAGTACCACTGCTTCCTGTAGAATCCTCTTTGCTTCGCTTAGTCCGGCAACATCATCCCATTTAACCCCTGGATTCGTGTCCAATATTTCCTTTTCAAGCCTATCAGCCAATTCAGGATGAGGTCCATTGTACTTTACTTTTGACTTAACACCTTCTACAGCATTCTGATAGTTGTAAAGGAGGACATTAAGAATATTATAAAGAACTTAAAGTCTCACTTACTACAAATAGAGTAAAGGAGCTTTTGTGCACTGGCTGTACACCAACTGCTCTAAAACAATTGCATCAATTTAACGTATAGTTACTTGATTTTATTTATGTAACAATAAAATCCACTGCTTGTATGTAAAACCTCATCGATAATCAATTTGGCCTTGTACAGCGAAGAATAAAAATTATTCAAGATTGGAGTTTGTTTGAACTTTAAGTACAGTATGTGATTTGAGTGTAGATGAAGGGCCTAAAAGGCAACATTATCAAATGTTCTCAAGATAGTATTAAAGGTAGACGATATATTAGTACCACTTGTTGCGTTGTGTTTCTGTAATTATTCACCAGCCCAGCACTATGAATGTTGTTGTTCGAAAAAGTAGAATTGTTTGAGTAATAAGTTGCCGTTTGAATTGCAGTTTGCAGTTCTTGTTGTTGTACTTGTACTTGTACTAATTTAAGTATCATCTGTCTATATTGGTGTTGTGGTAAAGTACTTTGAAGGGCATTTCCCCCTGCATATCCCTGTCCTACTGCTGCTCCTGCTTGTAATGATGCCACCTGCAAATTATGCAATGTACTTGCTCATATCATAAGTCTTTGTGATTTTAGACATACTTTGTAATTTCGTATTTCGTTGAGAAATAATATAAGAGTAGTTTAACTCTACAGGAAACTATAGCAATACATTGAGAAATTGATAGATTAGTTACATGCTACACTATTGGTAGAATGTATTAGAGAAAACTAATACATGTATTACCCGTGTTATTATTTAATCCTTTGTTTGATAGGGATTTTCAGCCTACTATTCAGTATTTTAGGATGTATAACTAATACATAGCAAATCATGGTATTAGCAATACAAGAGTTATTAATACATGAATAAGCATGGTTAAAGATAGTACTGCCTTAATATATCGAACCAAATCAAACCAAATTGTGGATAAGAAATAATCTCAGCATTACTAATACACCCTATTCGATACTAGACTCTACCAAACGACCCCAGATAGCTTAAAAGTTGACACCATTCATCATTACATAACAATGAAAAAGTCTATTTTTAACTAGGCGGAACCCATCGGCAGACACCTAAAGTTGGCACGGCTTTTCACTTAGACGCCACAAGCAAACCTTGTACATTTTAAACACCCGTAGTAAGCCCCTGTTATATCATTTTGACACATTTTTTATATTCTCAGAACCAGCTTAAGCGTGAATTGCCAAACACCTCCTACGTGGAAAAATAATCGAATCCGTATGTGACACATGGAAATTTTACTTTTTTTAAAAAAACCTCACTTTTACTTCTTTTTTTCTCCAGAATATCCAACCCCACTCTCTCTCTCTCTTTGGAGAATGTAAGAAAAAATACATAAGCTCAGTAATGTGTATTTTGTACAGGTGTTGAATTATGGATAAAGATGCAAATTCGATTTTCAAGGAAGAAGAAGGAATCAAGGATTGTAACCCAGCAAAATTTTGTTGGGTTTTTCAAAGATTTGTATGGTGGTGGAGGGTGGTGAAAGGTGGAGAAGATTGCAGGGAGAAAGAGTGAGGAAGAAGAAGGAGAAAAAGATATTTTCCACAAAAAAACTCCTCACGCACTCAAAATTCGTGTAGCACATATACTATGTTGAATCAGCGAAAAGTGTCAAAATGACACAGCGGAAGCAGGCTTACTTGAGATGTCTAAGTGAAAAGTCGTGGTAAAGAGTGTCTGCTGATGGATTCCACCTTTCAACAACAAAAAATTCAGTCTATCCCGAATGTATAAAGCAGGACACATTAGGAAACATAGGTAATAATTTGAGATGGAAGTAGAGGTTTATTAAAGCCCTAGGTAGAAGGTCAAATCCAAATTAAAATCGATTATGTGACATGAAAGGCTAAAAGAAACAGTATATATACCTGCTGAATTCCCATATTGAGGGTATTGAAGTCATGATCAAGGTTACGAAGACCGTCAACGGCGTAAAAGCGAGTGAAGCCAGTATAGTTTAGGCCTTTAGAAGCAACTAGGTAAGGGTTGTAAGCATTCAAGAACATTTCAAGGAAAGATGGAACCTTTTGAAAATCGTTATTCAATGTGGGTTCAACGGCCACAATCCATCCTAATAGCTCTGCTATGCCTAGATGTTCATCTTTATTATTGTCGAACCTGTCAAAGATTTTCTTCATCTTCTCCTCGCTGCTATTTGCAGGAGCCGCACCCACCATTTTTTCCCCTTCAATTGTTGTAACGTAAAACAAATTTGTTAACACTATATGTAATGCTTATTAACCCTAGTGGTAAATGGGCGGATTGAATTTGATTTGAGCGAATTAAAAAATGGCCTTTTTACATAAATAATATCTATTAGACTCATAATTACCATCTATAGTAGTAGAACATATTTTACCATCTATAGCATAACTTTTTTCACAATTCTTAGCAATTAGTAATAACTAGTAAAAATGTCCACGCTTCGCGTGGTACATTCATCATTGTTCTTAATCACAACTATTAAGTGAAGTAACAATTATCATAAGCACTCTCTTTTAAATGTTATTTCACTAAATGTAAAGAAATAGCTTAAAAAATATCATATTTAATACCCAAAAATATTATAATCAACATTGAATAAAACATGCAGGAGGTAGAGATTTGCTCAATGTAGAGAGGCTAAATAAGTAGCACAATAACTAATATAAATCCATCTTTTACTAAAGAAATTAAAGGAAATAAATCAAACGCCACATGCATTTGCATCTTTCGTACTTGTGCAATATATGTTGATCACCCTATCAAATTACGATTAGACATGGCCTATATGAGAGAATCCACACTAATGTTAAACTTTTACAGATAATAAAGTCCAATATTTTGGTAAAATCAAAAGTTTCAGCAAAGAGGTTTTATTCCAAAAACCTGGGCGGAAAGCAAAAACCCGAGGCATCCTACATCATAAAAGTGGTGCTTACTTCTTGAAAGTTCACATATGTCGGTGTGATCATAGAACACCAAAGAAATGAAATAAATATAAATGTTTCAGCAACATTATGAGAAGTATTCCTCCTTTTGAATAATTTACAAAGTTGAAAATTCTGCTTGGTTGCTCACATTTCCATCATAGGAAGGAAGGAACAGTTGAACAAATCGATCACCAATCTAGACTTTCGTCCATCACCTGGTGACGAAAAGGTAACTATCCATTGTGCACCTCTTATATAGAATTTGGTTTTCCCTTCTCTTACGAGGGTAGTCACTCTTCTTGTGAAGTGTAACGTTCCAATCCCAACCTACTCACTCACATATGGCAATCCATGAAAAGAAGATGTCCATATGATAACTTGGTTATCACATTAAGAAAACACAACACAGACCTCTATTGGACAAATATGTGGAGTCTATACTTCATAATCTGTCTATTTTGTTCCTTTAAGCTATTATTCATGTCAATAATAGAAAACAGACTAGCTCTAGGAAAGGCCATTGGGAGACAGTTGACATCCACCGTCACAGTTGGAATCATCTGGCTGACTCTCTTGATAGTATTTTTTTTCATGCATAATATGAAATGTTTGGAGAGTTTGGAGAGTTTAGTAGCCTTATGTTAAGAAAAGAAAAGGCAGAGGATGAGTAGGAAGGAGACGCTATCGATGTAAGCATGTTGAAAATATTAAGAAATATTACTATTCAAACAAAGAAGCAGGTTCATTAGGCTCCGAACTTCTGCATCTCTTCCTCATGACTTGATCTTAATGCCTCCTCCCTGTTTATACAGAATCACAACTCTGCAATTTTCTTTAAAGGAACACGTTTTTAATTTTCTTAAGTATTCTCTAGTCAGAAACTCAAGAAATAAAGCCAAATTTGAAATTTTAAAAAAGGCCATCAACACTGACTGGGAATTGAGAAGGATTGAGTCATGTATTAATAACTTATAATTAGGCCAAACACTTATAAAAGACTGACTATAGATTTCTGAAGAATCAAAAGAGAATGTGATTTTAAAAACTCACTCGAGCATCTGAAAAGGTTCATGATCCTCACTATTAAGCCAAGATAGCGGTTCCCATAAAATTTCTGCATAACCAAGGAATGATAACAGTGACCCAAGTTTACCATCTTCTACCGTAAACACCCCTGTTATGACTGTGATTCAACTCAGCATTTGTTCACTGCTAACAGTGATAGAGTGAACTAAAGACGAACTGGAATAAAGATCCAAAACGCAAGTAAGATTAGCACGAAAAATTAAGATGACAATGAGGGAAGAGCATGAATAATTAACACAGAAAATCAAGAAACCGTACAAACTTGAATCAAGAGATCAATAAAATTTAAAAGATAGAAAAGGAACAATACAGAGAAAGAGCAGGGAAAGAAGTAAACAATAGAGAGATTAAAGAATAAGTATCTTAAGAAAAGAAACAATCTTGATCTCTATCCATGCTCAAGCCCCTAGAATACTCCTCACTCGGAACCTAATCATTGTCTCAAAATCATCAAAATTCAATTTTTATGGTCTCAAGCTCCTTCATTTGCCTTATTTGACAATCCCATCTTCTTCTTCTTCTTCAACTTAAAGTTCCATATTTGCTAAGGTGAATAAAGGTTCAGTGCCTCCACCATTCATAGTAAAAGATCAAGATGGAAAAGGTGTGAGCCTCTTCAAGTTCAAAGGCAAGTCTGTTGTACAAAACATGTACAGTCTAGACGCTTTGAATTTTGCGTCTAAATTCAGCAAATGCTCACATCAAGTTGGATATTTGATGATTCTAGATAAAAAGATATAGGAAAAGATTCTTAAAAGCATGATGAAAAGATACTGTAAGAAACGATTGTTTTTTAAGCGGTGTTATTTTGATATGCGACGGGTTGTATTTTTTCATTGTGAAAGGCAACATTTAAATAATAAATTTATGGAAAAAGATAAAAACAATTCCTGATAGTGAGGCTTGCCAAATCACCGGGCCAGTGTCCCTCTATTATATAGACTAGCTTCACGGCACGTGCGTTGCACGTGTATATCAAGTCACATAGTATATGATTTAGCAAAATAATATCATTATCAATTTTGCACTAAAAAGATGCATAGACCAAACAATAAGATCATTCCTCCCAGAGCAATTAAGATAGAAAGTAACTAACTTAAAAATTTGTATACTAATTACTCTTAATTTGAAAGCAACAAATTTAAAAGTCTTATAAACCAGGCATGACTTGTAATACAATTGTATAATCATAATTAAAGTTTAACTATGTATTGTTGTTTTTAAAGTTGTTGGATTAATTGGCATATTAATGACATGGTAGACGATATTTCAAAGTTTTCTATTTAGAGAAGAAATAAAATATATTAGTATAATTTCCCTAGTATGAAGACTGAAACTATTGTCTTTTATTTTTTTCAAGAATTTCATCTTCATTCTTAGCAAAATCCCTACATAAAGTAACAATTGTATGATCATACCTATACAACAACAATAGCACTATTTTCATTGTAGTCTCACAAGTGGAGTTTAAGGAGGATAGTATACGTAGATCTTACCTCTACGTTGAAAGGTAAAAGGTAAAGCAGGAGAAATGGAGACTTGGTAATGGCTTTTGTCAAACCTCTCCAATTCCTAACTAACAATTCAAGTGAAATCCAAGCAGCTCTCTATGGTCTGAAATGGTGTCACCATAATAATTTGGCCAACTTTCAAATGCAACTGGACTCCTTGTTTGTGGTGCAAATGATACTTGAAGTGCAGCACGCCATGGAACTATCAGAAACTCATTGAGGAGATAAGAGACTGGTCTATCAAAGAAACGTCAAAGTCACACATAGCCTAAGGGAAGCAAACATGGTAGCAGATGCGTTGGCTAAGCACGCTAACAATCTTGATCAAGAAATTTTCATCTTTCAACAGAGGGACATGCCAAAGGAAGCCTTGGGACCTCTGCGTATGGATCAACTGGGCTTGCCATCTTTCAGAATCAAGCCTGCCAAACATATAGGGTGGCACTTCGAGCCGCCATAGAGCAGCATGTTCCCACTTATCGAGCTGGTGACATACCAGATCTCTAGATAATGTTGGGATCAATTATTGGTGATACGTTGTGTACATTGTCGTCTAGTCCTGGTATAGCTATTAGGGGCTGGTTTGTATACTTTCTGCCTTAGACTTCTTCCAGGTTCTAAGTTAGAAGAGGTATGGTTTATGCCCTCCTTGTTTGTTTGTAAGTGCCTTTGGTTTGTTCAAATATACAAGGTAGGGGTCTATGCCAAACCCCCCCAACACCCACGGGTGATTGGTTTCTTGAAAAAAAAACTGCATTTTTGCGAAAGAATAACGACTATAACTTTCAAAACACAATTTATATTATGAGAACATCACCAAAAAAATCAAATTCACGAAACTCAAAAAAAGTGAATTAATAACAAATAAAAGAGAATGGTTAAGAATGTCGAACCTGGTTTTGTTGTCGTTCTTTTGCTATCCAAGCAAATCATAAATCACTTGTATTAGTATTTACCCTCGACGAAGAGAGGAGGGTCTAAGGGTTTTCTTTTCTTTTTTCCTTTTTCTCCCCCGGAATATTGCTATTTTTTCCACACATCAAATTCCCACAAATAAGAATGGTAATACTCACCACTCTCCATCCTATATCACTATTAATCTCTATCAAATCATCTTCAACCTCTATATAAATGTATATTAAAATATTTGACAAAAAGATAATTTACCAAATCTAACCAAAAAATAAATGCCTTGCAATTTGAAATATCAAGTCAATACTAGTAAAAAAAAATTGAAACTGAAAATATAACATAAGTTCAAAATTTAAGACAAAAAAGTTACTTAACAAATTACTATTATGTCAAATTTCAACATAACATTCATGAATATGATTCAAAAGAAAAGAAAAACCTAAGTTTATAACTTTATTCAACAATGAATTCTACTTTAATTTAAAAATTAGAATACTAACTAAATTATGCTAAATGAAAAAAAATAGACATAAAATAAATATAAATAGATAATATAAAAAATTGCATCGAATCACAAGAAGTAAAGGTTGAAAAATGAAAAGGAAAAGAAATATAAATAATATAAAATATAAAATAATTTTTTTAAAAATATTAGAATAATATAAATAAAAAAGGATTTAAAGTAATATAAATAAAAGATAAATTAAAACGTAAAAAATAAAAATAGAAATAAAAGGATGAAATTAAAAAGTAATCAGCTTGTAATTACACCATGTAATTACCTGTGATTCACAGCTCCCCCTTGTGAATTGGAGAGTGTAATTATCCCCTACCAATTACACTGTTAACCAAGTAATTACCTAGTCAACCAAACATGTTAAACTGTGTAATTACACCCAATTACACCAAATTCAATTTTCAGGGTGGCTTTCCAAACAGTCCCTAGGTGTCTTAAGAAAATTTCATGTTTGGTATCACTAAGAAAGTATAGTCTACAAAATGTATTAAAAGTGTATTATAAATATATTATAAGCGTTTGAATGTTTGAAGTCCATGCATAATACTTTTTGACATCATTTATAAAAGAAATAAATACAAATGATAGTTGTATTACATTTTGAAGTCCATGTATAATACTTTTTGACATCATTTATAAAAGAAATAAATACAAATGATAAGTTGTAGTATATTTTGAAGTCAATATATTCTACATATTATAGGAATATTTTAATGCACGTGGTGAACATATTACCAATACATTTTTAATATCACAATATATAAAGTGATTAATAAAATTTAAGGATGTTTTAGATGCAAGTATAATACTATCTTTTTGGCATTAGTTATAATATAATACTAGTCAACTTAGTCGCGCTTCGCGCGGTTAGAAATTTTTAAAATCAAAAAAAAAATGTGAAACGAAATTGTCTTTCTCCTTCGTTGAAGAGAAATAAGAAAATATTTTTAGTATGTATATTATGCTTAAAAAGATATAAAATGCATAATAAATAAGTAATGTAGGAGAATGAAAAAGTTTGATCCCATAATAGATTGAAACCATTTTTTAAAACAAAATGATATTACAGTGGAAGAGGAAAGCTAAATAGTTATATATGTAAAGACTTTTGGGTTCTTTAAATTAGTTGATATAATATATTATATATACATATATATATATATATATATATATATATATATATATATATTGAAACTATTTCTTAAAATAAAATAATATTATAGTGGAAGAGGAAAGCTAAATAGCTATACGTGAAGATTTTTGAATTTTTTGAATAATTTTTTTTAAAATTAACTGATATATATATATATATATATATATATAATATATATATATATATATATATATATATATATATATATACACACGGGTGTGTGTCCACTTTTGATAGTTTAATTTTATTGCAACATTAGTTTTTGTTTAAACTTATATTAGAAATTCGATAAGTCTTTAAATACGCAATCATGAATAAATATTATTACAATAATTAATATTTGTCACAATATATTTTGCATCACCTTATTTTAAATAGCCCAAGTCTTTAGATATAGCCAATTAACTTTTGCTCTTTCATAATAATAGTAATTATTTATTACTGTATGAGTTACTATTTATCATTAATAATCATAAATATCATTTACTACAAGAAATTGATATTGATATTATTTATGAGTATTATTTTTTATATGTATCGCACTTAAATAATTCAAAAGTCTTCAAATATAGCTATACTTTTCTCTTTCACTATAATATTATTTTATTTTAAAAAATAGTTTCAATCTATTATGAGATCAAACTTTTTCATTCTCCAATATTACTTATTTATTATGCATTTTATATTTTTCTAAGCATAATGTACGTATCAAAAATATTTTCTTACTTCTCTTCAATGAAGGAGAAAGACAATTTTGTTTCACAATTTTTTTCTACAAGAACAACATGCAGAGAAGTAATTTTAAGTTTTAATATTTAACTGAAAAATAATCTTTAAGCCTTACCCAATATATAGTTTAGCTGCTATAAAATATATCCATATTTCTAAGTGATAAATTGACGTTAGTTGAATTTTTATATTATAAATAATATTTCAAAAACTAAATAGGTGAATGAATGTATCGCTTCAAAGCGAACCATCTTGATTAGTGAAATTGAGAATGTAGTTTAAATGCTAGATATTTTTTATTAGAATTGTCTGACTTAAGTGAGTGGACTGAAATTTGAATATCCTTGACAACCTTTTGTATTTCAAGTTCCATCAAATGTGCTTATGGAATATATAACCCCAAAAGGTTCATAATATAATAAGAAATTGAAAAAAAAAATACATTAAAGCAGTTACTTTGCGCGCGCGCGAGAGAGAGAGAGAGAGAAGGGGGGTTAATCATAAACTTATACATCAATTTTTAGAGGTTATAACCATGAAAAGTTGATAATTAAATGATCATTAGAAATAACACTAATCAATTTTTAGAAGTTATAACCATGAAATATTGGCAATTAAATGATCATTAAGAACAACACTAATTGAGATAATTAAAGGTCAAATCATAAGCTTTATATTATACAATAAATAAAATGATAAGGATATAAAAAAAAGAAATAAATAAGATTTCTACTATATGAAACATGTCATGTTACTTTTCTTATGACCACATTACATGAGTTGTGAATTGGAGGATTAAAAATATGTCAACAGAAATATATATATATTACACCTATAAAAAATAGGAGATTATCATTATTCTTAATACAAAAAAATAGAAATATCCAAAAGCAAAGACAAAAAATAAGGTTATAAAAAAAAATAGAATATAAGGTAATTTTGGTATGATTTTAAGGCGATCACACTCAAATATATACATATATTGAATTTAAACAATTAAGGAAAAACTTAGAAAGAAAAGATTATTCATTTTCGAGATTATACATTCGAAATTAAATTTAAAACTCACCAGATCTCAAATTAACATTCTTTTTGTGACTCTTTGTGTATATGTATCTTCATTTCTGTAAAACACTATATAAAAAAAAGTATATCAATTAAATTAAATAAACGATCATATCAATACTAAAATTTTCAACAACAAAGAAAATGAAATTACAAAAAGTTAAACAATTAAGGCAAAATATTAGAAAGAAAAGGTTATTCAATTTCAAGATTTACACACATTCGAAATCAAATTATAAAACTCACCATTTCTTAAATTAACACTCTTTTTGTGATTCTTTGTGTATATGTATCTTCATTTAATCAAAACACTACATAAAAAGAAAATAGTGATAATAGTACTATTAATCAATTAAATAAACGATCATATCAATAATAAAAATTTCAACAACAAAAAAATAAAATTATCAAAATTTAAACAATCAAGGCAAAATGTTAGAAAGAAAAGGTTATTCATTTTTTAAATTTACACACATTTAAAATCAAACAATGAAACTCACCGTTTCTTAAATTGACACTTTTTTATGATTCTTTGTGAGTATGCATCTTCATTTCTTCAAAATACTACATAAAAAAGAATAGTAGTATTAATTAAATTAAATGAACCATCATATCAATAATAAAATTTTCAACAATAAAAAAATTAAATTACAAAAATTTAAACAATCAAGGCAAAATGTTAGAAAGAAAAGGTTATTCATTTTTGAGATTTACACACATTTAAAATTAAATTATAAAACTCATTAATTCTCAAATTGACACTTTTTTGTGATTCTTTGTGTGTATGTTTCTTCATTTTTTTTAAAAATACTACATAAAAAGAGAATATTAGTACCAATTAAATTAAATGAACGATCATATCAATAATAAAAAATTAAAATTTTTTTTTTACAAAAAGTTAAACAATCAAGGTAAAACGTTAAAAAGAAAAGGTTATTCATTTCCGAGATTTATACACATTCAAAATCAAATTACAAAATTCATCATTTCTTAAATTGACACTCTTTTTGTGATTCTTTGCACATACTATTACAAACATGATTATTCAAAAATTATATTAAAAAAACTATCATCTACATAAATAAATAATATACGATCAATATAAATATGATTACAATAGAGTTTAATATCATGCGGATAAAAAATAAATAAATAATTATCAACAAAAAAAAAAAGAAGAAGGTATGAATATTTTTCATGTGTCTCAAATATAATATTGTTCCAAGAATAAATAATTGCTATTAACATTGCAAAATACGAAAAACTTTCATCACTTTGCATGATGTAAACCTATTGTTGATAAACATATTTATCAAAAGTATCCCTTAAAACATACCTTTCAAAGTTTATTCCACTAAATTGAAGACCTTATTCCATCCAAATGCACACCTAAAAGAATAATGAACAAAATCAACAGAAAGAATGGACAGTACAGTAAAATCAAAATGAAATATGCACTATTAGAAGAATTCATCAATGGACTGTATCCCTTTTTTAACTTTATTGTCTTCTTATTTATTTTTTTTGGATAAACTTCTTTTTATTACAAAATGAACTTTGCACTATTATATTAGAAGAAGAAGGAAGTTGCTAAAGATGATGAAATTAGCTAATAGTGTAGTTTTTATTTTATTCCGAATCTAAATGGCCATCTAATTAAATGATACTAATCAATTAGGAAAACAAAAGACATATGTAACTTATATGAATTAATGGCTTTATTAATTAAATAAGATAAAATATAGTTAATTTTTTAATTAGAAAATGAAAGAAAAACTAGAAAAAATGTCAAAAATCTCACAAAAAAGATAAATAGTAATGGAGGTCATAGAGAGGTGGCACATCACCTTGTCTGTAATCCTCCTTTATATATATATAGAGAGAGAGATTGTATTATATGTATATTAGTATTGTTTAGATATTGATGTATATACAAATCATATACGATTCTAATACATCTATGAAACAAATCTGATACAATTCTAATATAAATTGTGATACAATTGTGGAATTTCGAGTTTTAGTCTAATATTTCTACTAAAATCAACTTTAAACTTAAACAATTTTCCTCAAAATTAAGATATGAACTCTAAAGGATATTCTAAATTGTTTGAAAGAACAATCAATCCAAACTAATCACAAATTCAAATCTTTAAATCTTCATATCTTCAAACCTCCAAACCTTCAAATCAAGCAGAAATTTAAAAATAACTGAAAGAAAAAAATTCTTGAATCAATTTCTTCTACAAATTCATTCTTTTCTCCTCTGTAACTAGATCTTTTTTGTATTTTTTTCTTCACGGGTCTAAAAAAGAATTCAAAAATGACTGAAAAAGTAGAAAAATATATTCAACACATGATAAAATCTTGTTAAAATTCTGACGATATACCAAAAAATTATTATTATTTGATACGAAATTCAATAAAAAAATTCTAAAATCAAAGAGAGAGAGAGAGAGAGAGAGAGAGAGAAATAAATAAAAATAAATCAGTTATTTCATATGAAAAATCTAATATTAAGGGATCCTTATACATGATTTTAGCTATTATAAAGGTAAATCTATGTTATAGATTGTAATAAAAAAAAAGTACCTCCAAAAAGATAATAGGTATGAATTTAATTGTAATTCACCTATATGAATATAGAAGATAAATTGGATAAAATGGTTCTAGCCTACTTTAATTTTTCTAAAGTTAAAAACTTTTAAATCTTTAACAATAATTCTTTTATTCATAAAACAAATTTGTGTTTTATAGCCTATTTGGTTAAGTTTTTTTTTTAATAGTGCTTATATTTTTTCAAAAGGTGCTTCTTTCAAAAAAAAAAAAGAAGGGGGGTTTGACTAAGAGCTTGTTTGACTTAGCGATTGGGAGGTTAAAAGTAATTTTTTTGAGAAAAAAAATATTTTTTTGATAAAATGGGGTGTTTGACCAACTAGTAAAACTGTTTTTAAATAGATGCAGAAGCAATTTTTCTGTTGTTGGGAAGAAGCAGAAAAAAAAAATTATTTTTTTCAAGACAAAAGTATTCCTATTATTTATACACATTAACTAATATATCTCTTGTTAATTAATTAGTAGATCTTATAAGTTTTATTAAGTTTTACTTAAAAATTGTATTCTTCATTTTTTCACCATAATTTTTTAATTTTATTTTACATTTTATATAATATGATTTTATATATATTATTTTACGTTTCTGTCATGTAAGCATTGAAAATGCTATTGAACACTAAAAAAAAGGTAACAAAAAAATAAATTTCTCATTTATATATATTATTTTACATATAAATTTTTGTTATTATGAAAGATTTACTTTTATAGATAAGGATAATGATAAAATAAAAAATAACAAATATCAATATTATTTAATATCACCAATTAGATGTTATTAGAGAATTTATGCAACTAACAAATATAAGTTAGATCTTCTACTACTATGGAGATATTGTGTGATAGAATTAGGGATAAAATCGTTGATAATTTTTATGATGTACGCAAGACTACTTATTTTTGTGGTGAATTTTTTTATATGAAGTAATTTAATTTATCGAATATTTTTTAAATTCATTTTGCTTGATATTTTTTAGTATATTAAGAGTTTGTTTGGCTTAGCGGTTGGGAGGTCAAAACTCAAAAGTACTTTTTTTAAAGAAAAATGTATTTTTTTTATAAAATGAGGTTGTGAGAACGTAAAATTTATTAAATTTAAATTCGTACAAAATTTAGATTATATTAAATTCAAATATATTAATCCAAATGAATATTATAGATTAATATAATTGGACCAATAATTAAGTCCAATAAATACGGATTTAATTAAAGTCCAATTTTTGTTGGGCTAGTCCATTAATTTGGGCTACGAATGATGAGCCCACTTTGCCAAGCCCAAGTTATCATCTTATTCTAGAGGCCCAAGTTAGTGCCACGTGTCAAATGACATGGCATGCCAAGTCAAGCGAAGGAGCCAATAGGATCATGCCATGTGTCAAAATGATGCAACATGCTAAGCTAAATCAAAGACCAATGAAAATACGCCACGTGTACAAGTGACATGTTCCAACTAATCAAATATGGCCACATCACTTCAATCTGATTGGCCGAAAAGAGTTGGTACTTACCATAACTCTTTCCCCCTACAACTATAAATAGGGGTCCTCCATAATTCAGAAGAGGCACCAGAATTCTAACAAGAAGCAAAAGAGAGCTCGTAGATCAAACGCAAGAAATTTCTCTACAAGCTACAAGTTCAAGAATTCAACATTCAAGTTCATACAACTCAAGATCAAGACCACCAGATTCAAGATCAAGCTCAAAAGCCCTTGGATTCAAGTACAAGTCAAGATCAAACTCATCAAATTCACAAGTCAAGATCAATTCCATCAAATTCAAGATCAAGCTCAACGACCCTTGAATTTACATACTTGGAAAGATGAATCAGAGGATTAATATAGATTGTAACATTCATATATTCAAATCAAATACTACGATTGTTGCGATATTTTCGATCCTGATTATTATTTTTTGCGACTCGAATTTTATTATCTACAAATTCTGACAAGCCCAGTGGGACTATCTCTACCTCTCACCTCAACTTTTCAATCATCAAAGTTCAAGAACATCGAAATGGCTTCCAAGAAGATCAACTCCAAATCAACTTCCTCCAAGGCTACTGACTCCAAGTTCTCTGCTGAAGTGGAAAGCACCCTCGACATTACCTTTGGAAGCTTCAGACCTGTTACGAGGAGCAAGGCAAGCACTTTGGGACAACAAACACTCCAAGTGTCGTCCGTATCAACTCCTGCTCGGATCTTCATCCACAAAAGGAGCAAGATCCTCCACCAATGAATCAAGAGGGGGAAGCAATCTTACTGAGAGGATTAAGAAAACTTTGGCTCAACTTGATCTCTCTGGATCCAAGAACTTTGCCACAAAGAAAGATGATGACTCAACTGATGGATCCTCTCCTCGTGGTATGAGCGCACCAAAGATCAACTTAGGCGATAACCCATGCTACTCTACAACAACTCCAATGATCATGCAAGCAATGGTGACTGATGCTTCATCAATGGAGGAGAAACTTGCTAGCTTGGCAAAGATGATTGAAGGATTAACCAAGCATGTGCACAATCAGGAGTCCAGAATCGATAAGTTGATGGACAAGATGGATGGATTGATGGATGCAGAATCTTGCCATGTACCTGGAAAGGCCCCTGAAGTTCAAGAGATTAAAACTCCTTCAAAGCAAGCACCACCAACTAAGGAACTTCCAGTTTCTTATGAGGGGATGATCCCACTCGATCGACTAAAGGAGTTTAAAGAAGGGACCATCAAGGACAAATATGAAGTTTCTATCAAGTATTCCCTCATGTACGCCAAGCCATACACTACAAGGATTGACAGCCTCAAGATGCCTACCGGTTATCAACCTCCCAAATTTCAAAAATTTGACGGTAAAGAAAACCCAAAGCAATATGTTGCACACTTTGTGGAGACATGTAACAATGCTGGAACCTATATAGACTATTTGGTCAAGCAGTTTATTCGCTCCTTAAAGGGAAATGCCTTTGACTGGTACACGGATCTCGAACCAAACTCTATCGATAGTTGGGAGCAACTAGAACATGAGTTCCTCAATCGTTTTTATAGCATAATACGTACGGTGAGCATGGTGGAACTCACAAACACTTGCCAAAGGGAGAATGAACCAGTTATCGATTTCATCAATCGATGGAGGAATGCTATCCTGAACTGCAAAGATAGACTCAGCGAAATATCTGGAATAGAAATGTGCATCCAAGGAATGCATTGAGAGCTTCTCTACATCTTACAAGGAATCAAGCCAAAGACCTTTGAAGAGCTAGCTACCCATGCTCATGATATAGAGACAAACATGTTTTTTGCTGGAAAAGATGTGGTTCCTGTTCATGACCCTCACAAAGGAAAGGGTAAACAAGAAGCCCAGAGATGGAGCAAGTTTATTCCCAAAAGTGACAACAAAGAATCCATGAATGTCAACGTGTCTTCTATGAAGTCCACCACAAAAGTGAACAAGAAGCAAGGTGTGAAGATGACTTCTTAACAAGCGCGTCCGAATCAGAAGTTGACTTTGAAGGAGATGCAGGAAAATGAATACCCTTTCTTGATTCTGACGTTCCCAAAATTTTGATGAACTTCTCAAGCTAAAGCTCATTGATCTACCAGAGATGAAGCGGCCCGATGAAGCTGGAAGAGTTGATGACCCAAAATATTACAAGTATAATAGGCTTGTAGGTCATCCTCTAGAGAAATGTTTCGTCTTCAAGGACAAAATCATGCAGCTAGCCAACGAGAAGAAGATTGTTCTTGACGATGAGAAGGCCAGTTCTCATCAAGTCTCTATCACATTTGGCTCACTTGATCCAATTCGAATATGCAGCTTAGAAGAGCATGAAGAAAAACTATCGAAGCAGGATAAGCCTCAAATCGATAGAGACGATGATGAAGGTTGGATTCTGGTGACCAGGCGGAGATGCAATAAGGTAAGTTCACGAAAAGAGTCATCTGAGCAACCAACTAGAAGGAGGATGGTGAGGAGAATAAAGAAGCAAAAAAGAGTTGAGCATTCGAAGAAGGAGAAAGTGGAGGTGCATCACCACCAGAAACCACGACATCCGGTGACTTTGGAGAAATTCTTACTGAGTTGGTTTCAAGACAATATTGAGGCGTCATGTTTTAATACTGACGAAGAAGAAGTAAAAGGTGAAAGTCTATCGATGGTGTCTCCTTCATCTTCCAAAGAGTCTACTGAACTTCCTTTCTAAGAAGTGCATGCATGTGATACTAAAAATCACATTCACAAATGATGATCTTCTACTTGGTGAAACACCACACAATTGTCCTTTGTATATGGTAGTCCATGTGCTAGAGAAGAGGATAAATAGAATCTTGATAGACGAGGGCTCTAGAGTCAATATTCTGCCTATTCGCACAATGAAGGAGCTTGGCATCACAACTGAAGAACTCACTGAAAGCCATCTGATGATCCAAGGATTCAATCAAGGGGGTCAAAGGGCCATAGGTTCTATCAGTTTAGATATCCATATGGGAGATTTGCAATCGAGTGTGTGGATGCATATGACCGATGCAAAGACTTCATACAATATATTACTTGGCAGGCCTTGGGTGCATGGGAACAAAATTGTTGCAGCCTTCTACTATCAATGTTTAAAGTATCTCGAAGATGGAATTGGAAGAAAGATAATTGTTGATGACAAGCCATTCACTGAAGCTGAGTGACACTTCGCTGATGCAAAGTTCTACTTGAAGAGTCACGTTGTGAATGATGCAAAAATTAAAGATGTTAAATCAACTAAGTGTGATAAGCTGGCAATCAAAAAAGATGATGTGGCTGCGGGAAAAGTCAAAGTTGGTGGTAACAAACCTCACTCTATTCCGAGTAAAGAAAGCATTATGGCCTCAAAGAAGAAGACAACTCATGTGCTTTGCTATGTTCCAAAGGTGAAGAAAGAGGAAGGCCAATCATCTGACGTCTAAGAAAGTGCACTGAATGGACTAACTCTTCCTATCAAATGGATTGATGCAATAAACTTATCCTTAAAGTTGCTTGGAGAGTTTGTAGCTCAAAGTCCACCACAAGATATGACACTCCCTACAAAGAGTACAAGTGAAGGTTTTGATCCAAATGCTTATAAGTTATTCGCGAAGGCCGGATATAACCCTAATGAAATTTCAAAGTTGGGGAAACTCCCATCATAAGCTACTACCAGATAATCACGTGAAGGCTTAGGGTACAAGCAACCATTGTCAGTTCGTATCTCCATAAAAAGGGCAAGTAGCAACTACATCACTATGGAAGATGAGTATGTCGCTTCCAACAAAAGGCCTTCTGCCTTTTATAGACTTAGAAAATCGACCCCAAGAACTTCTGTGTTCAATAGGTTAGGTCCATTGAAGAAGAATAACAAGCATCAGAGAGACTTTCAACGCTTGATAACGCCTGCTTTGCCTAGAGTCTAAAAGGATTTTCAAAGTTTGATCCCTTCTAGAATGAGACGACAGACGAGACTTATGGTTTCATGTGAGGAGACACTAAAATCAAGGATTCATACTGTGGTTCATACCAAAGAGCGTGAGTATGAAGAAAGTGTAGGCTCTTCATATCACATTACTGTTCAAAGTGAGCAAGATACTTCATCTCAAAGGAAGGTTGATGAGAAGATGATGGATATTGCCTGGTGTCATCACATATGTGTCAATGATGATGATCCTTAAGAGGATTAAGATGCTGGAGATGCTCCACCAGAACTAGAAGAAGGAGTGAAGACCACAATAGATCCCTTGAATGAAGTTAATCTTGGTACCGAAGAAGAACCAAGGCCAACCTACCTAAGCATTTTTCTAGAAGTTGATGAAGAAATCGCTTATATAGATATACTTGAGGAATACGTGGATGTCTTTGCTTGGAGTTACAAGGAGATGCCTGGCTTGGATCCCAAAGTGGCAGTTCATCAGTTGGCAGTCAAGAATAGTGCTCGTCCTATTTAGCAGGCCCAAAGAAGTTTTAGATCAGACTTGGTTCCATTGATCGAGAGTGAAGTTAATAAACTCATTGAAACTGGCTTTATTCGGGAAGTAAAGTATCCCACATGGATTTCAAGTATTGTTCCCGTGTGGAAGAAGAATGACCAAATTCGAGTTTGTGTTGACTTCAGGGATCTCAACCACGCATGTCCTAAGGATGAATTTCTACTCCCTATTCCAGAGTTGATGATTGAGGTCACCATGGGTTTTGAGATGATGTCTTTTATGGATAGTTCGTCCGGCTATATCCAAATCTGCATGGCACCAAAGGACGAAGAACTCACTTCATTTCATACACCTAAAGGTATTTATTGCTATAAGGTGATGCCTTTTGGCTTGAAGAATGCTGGTGTCACGTATCAAAGAGCTATGCAAAATATCTTTAATGACTTGCTCCATAAAAATGTTGAATGTTATGTTGATGATTTAGTGGTGAAGTCAAGAAAGAGGAGCGACCACTTAAAAGACTTGAGAATGGTGTTTGAGCTGCTATGCAGATATCAACTGAGAATGAATCCGTTGAAATGTGCCTTCGGAGTTACTTCTGGAAAGTTCCTTAGCTTCATTGTGCGACATCGAGGAATTAAGATTGATCAAACTAAAGTGGATGCAATTTTGAAGATGACTGAGCCTCGCAATATTCATGAATTAAAAAGACTTCAAGGAAAGCTAGCATACTTGAAAAGGTTCATTTTAAATCTAGCTAAAAGGTGCCAACCATTCAGTCATCTCATGAAGAAGGGTGCTCCTTTCAAGTGGGACCAAGCTTGTAGTAACGCCTTTGAACGTATCAAGTCATATTTGATGAAGCCTCCAGTTCTTGCGGCTCCTATACCTGGAAAACCATTGATACTTTACATTGCGGCTCAAGAAAGATCAGTTGGAGCACTATTGGCTCAAGAAAATAGTAAAGGCAAAGAGAACTCCATCTATTACCTGAGCAGAATGATGACACCAAATGAGTTGAAGTATTCGCCAATTGAAAAATTGTGTTTGGCGTTAGTCTTCTCAATCCAAAAGATGAAGCACTACTTTCAAGCCTACGTTGTTCATCTTATATCTAGAGCAAATCCCATCAAGTTTGTGATGTCAAAACCACTCCTTAGTGACCGACTTTCTAGGTGGTACCTTCAGTTTCAACAGTTTAAGATTGTGTACATCCCTCAAAAAGCTATAAAAGGATAAGCATTAGCAGACTTCTTGGAAGATCACCCGATACCTGATGATTGGAAGCTAACTGACGAACTTCCTGATGAGGATGCAATGGTTATTGAAGTTCAACCTCCGTGGAAGATATACTTTGATGGTGCATCACATCGAGGTGGAGCTGGCGCAGGCGTAGTGTTTGTCACTCCACAAGGAGAGGTCCTCCCATACTCCTTTACTTTGACACAATGTTAATCCAACAATGTTGCTGAATATGAAGCACTAATACTTGGACTCGAAATGGACGTCGACATGAAGCAGCTATAATTGCAAGTCTTTGGTGACTCTCAGCTAGTGATCAATTAACTCTTGGGAAGTTATAAAGTCAAAAAGCCCGAGCTACGCTCATATCATAGTTACGCTCAGAAGTTGATAGGATGACTTAGAGAAGTGAGCCTCCAACATATACCAAGAAAGGAGAATCAGAAGGCCGATGCCTTGGCTGCTCTAGCTTCAACTCTAACTTTCCCAGATCAAACACAAGTTACTATCTGCCAAAAATGGGTAGTACCACCACCAAATAAGGATGAACATGCAGAAAATGAGCTTGAGCATCTCGTCGCTATTTCTGAAGCAATGAAGGAAGATTGGCGACAACCTGTCATTGACTTTTTGTGTTATAGGATACTTCCAGAAGATATGAGGAAGATCGACATTCGTCGTCGTGCACCTCGTTTCCTTTACTACAAAGACACAATATATAAAAGATCATTTAAGGGAGTACTTTTGTGATATTTGGGGGGAGACGAAGCAATCTAAGCGTTGCAAGAAGCACATTCAGGAGTATGTGGATCTCATCAATCTGGACCGAAGCTACACTTCCACATAAAAAGAATGGGATATTACTGGCCGACAATGATGAAAGATTGCTTGGATTACGCTCGAAGATGCAAGGCTTGTCAGTTTCATGCAAATTTTATACATCAGCCTCCTGAAGTATTACATCCGACTATCGCGTCTTAGCCATTCGATGCTTGGGGACTAGATGTTGTTGGACCACTACCAAAGTCTTTCGGTGGACACTTGTACAACTTGGCTGCAATAGATTACTTCTAAAAATGGGCAGAAGCAGTCGCTCTCAAGAAAGTGAAGAAGGAGAATGTTGCAAACTTCATCCGAGTGAATATTATCTACCGTTTTGGCATTTCTTGCTACATAATAATGGACAGTGGCAAGACATTTGATAACAAGTTGATGAACAAGATTTGTGAACTCTTCGAGTTCAAGCAGCGTAAATCTTCTATGTATCATGCTGCCGCCAATGGTCTAGCTGAAGCTTTTAATAAGACTCTGTGCAGCTTGTTGAAGAAGGTCGTCTCCAAGTCTAAAAGAGATTGGCACGAGCGAATGAAAGAAGCTTTATGGGCATATCGAATGACTTACCGCACACCAACGCAAGTAACCCCATACTCACTTGCTTTTGGAGTTGAAGCAGTCCTACCACTTGAGCATCAAATACCTTTTTTGAGACTTGCTATTCAAAAAGGGCTCACCGAAGAAGAAATTGCTCGATTGCATCTTGCAGATTTAGAAGCACTTGATGAGAAGAGGCTGGAAGCTCAACAAAATCTGGAGTGTTATCAAGCCCGACTATCTCGTGCTTTCAACAAAAAAGTCGCTTGAGGTGCTTCCAAGTTGGAGATCAAGTACTTGCAGTAAGGCAGGCTATTATCACTTCTCACAAGTCTGGGGCAAATTTACCTCGAAGTGGAATGGGTCATACGTTATACAAGAAGCATATTCAAATGGTGCTTACAAGCTTGTTGATGCAGATGGCGTAAGCGTTGGCCCTATAAATGCAAAATTCTGGAAGAAGTACTATCCTTGAAGGAAGATGACGCTCCTTAAGGAACGAGCATAAACTGCATGTAACTCCTGGCCTGCAAGAGTATAAACTGTGTACTGCTCTCTAAAAAGAAAAATCGTCCGCTAGGTTGAAAACCTCGCAAGAGGTGGCCTAGGTAAAAGTTAGGACACAAAAAAAAGTCTGCTAGGTTGAAAAACTCGCAAGAGGCGACCTAGGGAAAATTTAGGACACAAGAAAAGTCCGTTAGGTTGAAAACCTCGCGAGAGGCGACCTAGGCAAAAGTTAAGACCCAAAAAAAATCACTTTTTTAGAACTACGTTATGACTTGATCCTCTTCACTGAGGTACATTGGCGCTTCGAATTTCATTCTGGGTTCAGTCATATGAGTGACAAAAATATACAAGTTCTCGCTTGATCTCTCACTTGAAATCTGAGTCCACAGGTACTCACTCATCAAACTTTGGACTTACACCAAATATTCATGGATCACTGGGGGCAGACCTTTATGAATGATGAGCTTCTTGAACGGAATTTGGAATGCTCAAGTTTCCCAATCCTACAAGTTGAGGTTGCAAATCTACCAAGCATGCAGGTTGAAGTCTTCGAATTCAGTCAAGTATGTGAGTTGAAGTCTTTGAATCCTCCAAATTTTCAAGTTGATGTTTTAGATCCACTAAGTCTGTAAGCTGAGGTCTGTAAATCCTTAAAGTCTTCAAATTGAAGTCTCAAATCCACTACATTTGTAAGTTGAAGTCCTCTAAATTCAGCAACACTGGAAGTTGAAGGTATCAAATTTTCCAAGTCTACAAGATGAAGTTGCCAAATACACCAAGTCTGCAAGCTGAAGACTCTAAATCTATCAAGTTTGCAAGTTGGAGTCACCAAGACCTTCAAGCCTTCGAGTTGAGGCCTTCTAAATTTTCATGCCTTAAGGTGGACAAAATTTGATCCTTTGCACCTTAAGCTGGCCTTTTACAGATGTATCCTTAAAAGGATCTCTAAATTTCCATGCCTTAAGGTGGATAAAATTTGTCCCTTTGCGCTTTAAGCTAGCCTTTTACGGATGTATTTTTAAAAGGATCTCTAAATTTCCATGCCTTAAGGTGGACACAATTTGTCCCTTTGCACCTTAAGCTGGCCTTTCACGAATATATCATTAAAAGGAGCCGAATTTGAAGTCGAACTTGTCAAGTCTCAAGGTGCGGAGACGATGTTAAACTCTCGCACCTTAAGCTGATTGCTGCATAGAGATGTCATTGAAAAGAGCCAAACTTGGAGTTATTAGTCTCAAGGTGTCTGAGGCGATGTTAAACTCTCGCACCTTAAGCTGTTGTTGCATAGGTACCAAACTTGAAGCTGAACTTGTCAGTCTTAAGGTGTTGGAGGCGATGTTAAACTCTCGCACCATAAGCTGATTGTTGCATAGGTACCAAACTTGAAGTCAAACTTGTCAGTCTCAAAGTGTCGGAGGCGATGTTAAACTCTCGCACTTTAAGCTGACCTCTTTGTGAATTTTGCTTGTTCTGAGCCTCCAAAAAAAAGAGAAGAACAAAAGAAAGGACAATACAAAGAAATCACAAGTAGAGGAAAGAGTATTACCCGTCTAAGGTAAAATTTGAGCCAACTTCAAAGAGATATCTGTACAAATTTGTAAAGCCTTTTGCCGTGATTTTTACATGAGTCGTAGACCTCGGAGTCCTCTTTGCAACGGAATAATGAGCTCATAATTTTGACACTCCTACTCCGAGTTATGAATTATCTTCCACAGACGTACAAAGTTGAAGAGATGGACGAGGCAGAAATTGAGCTGGCTTCGAAGAAAAAAATCTGTACCAATCCGTGAATCCTTTGGCCATAATTTTTGCACATATTGTAGCTCTGGGAGTCCTCTTTCCAATGGAATAAAAAGCTCGTGATTTTGGCACTCCTACTCTGAGTTATGAATTTTCTTCCACAGATGCATGAAGCTGAAGAGATGGACGAGGCAGAATTTAAGCCGACTTTGAAGTCGAACTTGTCAATCTCAAGGTGTCGAAGGCGATGTTAAACTCTCGCACCTCAAGCTGACTCTTCATGAATATTATTTGTTTTCAAGCCTACAAAAAGGGAAGGAGACGAGACATTGAAAGAAAACGCAAAAAAGAAAAAAGACTACCTGAAGAAGACTTGAGATTTTGTGAGCTCTTGAATCTAGTGTAGACTATACAATTTTCTAGCTGGTTAAAATAGTTATCCATAAAGTGTTGATATCTACCTGGTGCATTTTTATATCCAAATGGTAATACATTCCATTCATAGAATCCTTGTGGTACTGTAAAAGCTGTTAATTTTTTAGATTCATCTTCTAGTTTTAGGTAGTAAAATCCTGATTTACAGTCAAATTTACTAAAATAATTGTATCCTTGTATTTGTCTTATTTTTAATATTTTATTTGGTATTGGGTAGTTATATGTTTTGGTTTTTGCATTTAAATTTCTATAGTCTATGACCATCCTAGTTTTTCTTCTTTTTTGTTCACTATGTTTATTTACTATGAAAGCTGGGCTAGGATGTTTACTATTACTTTCTTGTATATAGTTCTTTTCTAGTAATTCATTAATATGCATCTTAAATTCTTCTAAATCATTGAAGTTATATTTTAAAGGTTTTTGAGTTATAATACTATTTTCTTCCATTAGTTCTATTTTAACTTTTGTTTTATGGTTTTCCCATCCTTTTAATGGTTCTTCACTATATAGTGTTTCTAATTTATCTTGTATTATTTTTATTTTGTTTATTGAGAATATGATTAATTCTATTTTATGATCTAACTGATTTATGTTTTCTAATTTTTGGTTTATTTTTTCACTTCCTTTTATCCATTCTGTTGTTTTCCTATTTTTGTTATTAACTCTTTTTGCTCCTACTTTGTTGTTACATGGTGTTGTGAACCACCAATGCGGTTTCGTTATAGTGTGTGGATATAGTTTTTCTAAAAAGGGCATTCCTAATAACATATTTTTCGTTGTTAATTCGTAATTATATACTTCTTCTATTGTTAGTATTTTATCCCATATTTGTATTTTTATATTTTTTGCTTTATGTGTAATCATACTTCCTTCGTTATTAAATCCTGTTACTATTATTGGTGTTTTTAGCTTTTCCCATTTTTCTTCTGGTAAGCAATTATATTTAAATATATTAGCTTCTACTCCTGTATCTATCATTGGTGTATAATATCTATTATTATATCCTTCTACTATTATTTTTGCTAGTATATATATTTTCATTTCATAGTTTCATTTTTAAACTCTTTTTATTATTATTCTCTTATTATTATGTGTTATTATTAATTGTTTATTTTCTATACTATATGGTTTCATTTTTTCTAACCATTTTATTCCTAATATTGTGTTTTTTTCTTGGTGTATTTCAAATTTTATCTTTATTGGTATTCCTCCTATAATTATTTCCTTTTTTACTATTTCTTTAGTATTTACTAATGTTTTTGGTAGGTCTGGACATGACTGGTTTTTTACTTTTATTTTATCTTCCATAACTAATTCTTTTGTTATGTTATTTCCTTCTTGTCCTATATCTATTAATATTAAACATTTTTGTTCATTTATTACTCCCGTTATATAGTATTGTTTTAGTTCCTCTTTTTGATGTTTTATTAGTCTTGTAGATGATTCTTGTATTTCTGATTCGTAATTTATACTTGTGCTTTCATATCTTCTGCTGCCTGATATGCTTAATCTTGGTTCATAGTTTATTCTTTTAGATGTACTTAGTCTTTCTTTTACTATTTCTAAATCTTCGTCAAAATCTATCTCTTTATAACTATAGTCATTTTTGTCTATCAGAGTAACTATCCTTTCAAAGGGGTTTTCTATTTTTATCCTATTTATTTAATTTTTTGCTGTTATTTTATGTTTAGTAGTTAATACATACAAGTTTTTACATCTTGCTGTAAATATCTTACTGCCTGGGGCTAGTTCTATTCCTGACATTTTCCAATATAATACTAAAGATTTATCTATATTGCTATCTGATACTGCTACTGAATAATTAGCACTTATTATAAATTTAAACTTTTGGTATATTAAATTTCCTTTAACTGCGCTTATTATGCTTTTTCTATAGGTTCTATTATCCTATCGTCTGCTAGATATATCTCTATTGGTGTATCTATTCCTTCTCTAAAACAAGCTTTTATTAATATTTCTGTTCCTCCTAGGTGTACGTATTTTATTGGATCTCTTGCTTTTAGATCTTGTATTTATTTATTTATGATTCTTCTGCTTATTAAGGGTATTTTAGCTTTTCCTTGTGTATATTTACAATCTAGTACATGTTCTTTTTGGCTTACTACATAATATTCTTCTTTCTGTCTTTTAAATAAATTTCTAATAATTGGTATACTAAATATTTTATCTACACTTAAGTCTAACTCTTTTCCTTTTATCTGGTCAAATATGTTATAGTCAAATATTATTTTTTGATCCGTAGATTCTTCGTCTAGATATTCTTCCTTTTTTATTATTTGTATCTCTTTTTCAGTCATTACCTATTTCACTTTCTTCTTCTGATATACCTACCTTACTTCCATACTCTCTACTTCTCTCCCTCTCTAATACTTTTTGCATTCCGCACAAGTTTGGTATCAGAGCTAGATAGAAAAAAGTAATCATCATGGCAAAAGCTAACTCCAACGAGGAAAATATCGAGCAGGTATACTGTCATATGAATATGCATAGCTAAACTCACATATTCCTGATAATCATAATTCTGGTAGAATAAATTTTATATTTGTTACTATATATTGGAATTATTTATAGCATGTTACATAGTTTGCTGGTAAGTATGGAAAGGAGAGAAAACTTCTAAGAACAGTACTATAATGAGAGGGAAACCGTTGAGGCAAGAAGCCGTGTTAGGGAGTACCGATAGTATGAGAAATACTGTTTAAAGAAGAAGAGTATCATGCCGAGTACAATACTAGTAGTGACGAATAAACATGGTCCAAGAATAATCCAGTTTATAGTAAGCTTATATAAAAAATATACTATCATAAAATATGATTAGAGGGAATAATTGAGAAAAAAAGCATCATAAAAATGACTAGTTTACATGAAGAAGCGATAAATAGTTACAAAACATTAATTTTGTATGCACTAAAAGACATAAGAATGACTGAATTAAAAAGAATTATATGGGAAAAAATATTTAATGAAAAATCAGAATGGTACGGGATAGATCTAGAAAATTTAAATATAGATGACGACTGGGAAATATATTCAGATCTAGAAATAACATATTCAGATTAATGATAAATTATGAATACTTAAGATATTGGTACGAAACTAAGCTAGATATAACCCTACTAGGAAACTTGATAAAAGAAAATATAGAAAAATACCAAAGAACCCAGGATATAGTATATCTAGAATATATTTTGGAAAATGTAAAAGAAATAATCAGACTAACCCCACTATTGGAAAATTCTTACAAGAAAATATGGATAATCTGAAATATACAAAAAAGATAAGAAAATTGAAAAGGAAATTAAAAAATTTATATCCGGAATATAAACAACTTAGTATTACAAAAAACGATAACAATAAATTAAATGAATTAATAGATATCATATCCAAAATGGAATACAAATATATAAAATACTTAAAGAAACAAAAGACATTTAATGGATAAATACGAGGAAGAACTAACAGAAATGATTAAACAAACAAGACAAGAAATTACACATAGAGAACAAAGACTTAACGAAAACATATTTGCAGGAGTATGCCATAGATTAATATTGGCACAAAGAAAGGAGATATTCTACCTATACATAGAATTACAAAAACTAACATATAAAGTACAAAATAAATTATAAATGAATAAGGAAGAATATGTAATAGAAGAAAAAACCTTCGAAAATCTAGAAGGAATAAAAATAAAAATAGTATTTTCTAATCTAGGAAGAAGATATAAGAAAATAGGAGAAACCATGAACCTAATGCTAGAAAGAGAATCAGCTAAATTAGAAGATAGCCTAACAGCCATGGTAAGAATAATGAAAGAAAACGAAGAAATAGACAGAAAGAATGAAATAAATAAAATAAAACAAGAAGCAAAAATAGAAGTACAAAAAATAGAAAATATTAAAAATACAAAAATACAAGAATTAGAAAAAGAACTGACAATATTAAAAGAAATAGATGAAAATAGACAAAAAGAAAAAGAAGAAAAAGAACAACAAGAAAAATTACAAAATGAAATAATATCATTTAAAGAAAAATTACAACTAAAAGAAGATAACGAAGAGCATAATTTACCAGAATTAAGAATAGATGAAATAAATGAAACTAATGAAGAACAAAATTCAGAAGCAAGTGAAATATATACAGAATTATTTAAAGATATGGAAAATGATGAAAACATAGAAATAAACATGAGTAAAGTAGAAGAAAAACCCAGTACATCAGAAAAAAGAGACCATAAACCAGGTCCAAAATACTATACAAGGAGTTACGAAAACTCGGATAGACAGGATAATATATGGAAAAAACGATATAATGAGAAATGGACACCAACTCCAACAGTAGAACAATATAACTTCTTAGATCTAGATTGTGTGACAGCTTGAGTTGTGTCGATCCTCTTCCCAAAATTCTCTCCTCCATGCTCATTCTGAATCACGTACTCCATTGGAAGAACAGTGAGGAGTTTGAAATATGAAAAAGTATTACTTTTATTCTAGTAGTAAGGGGGGAAAAAGCAAAATCATGGAAAACAGAGGAGTAAGAATGAAAATTGCCTATGGGGTTGATTAAAAAAATGGAAACGGGTAAAAAGAAATTGTATTATTCAAATTATGCAAAATTGAACAAAAATATCCTCTATTAGTAATTTAGTATGCCCTGCCATCAATATTTTGGTCCAAAAATACTTTTTTTTATTACTTGTGAGTCAAAATATTTTTTTTTCTCATAAACACATTATTTCCTTTCCTTTCCTTTTCTTTTTAAACACACTTTTTTTCTAATAAATTTTTTATGACCCATCATTAGTTTTCATATAAATATATAAGATCATAGTAATTCATCGTTAATTTTCATGTAGATAATGATATAAAAAAAATTCTAATAGAAAAAGGAAATATATTTATTTCTTAATATTTTTCAAACTGAAGAAGGATAAGCATTTGCTAATACAATCCTTGATTTTAAAATAAAAACACAACAATCATAATGCCATAAAACACAAAAATTTATTACATTGCTTCAAAGTTCAAATCACAAAATATCTTTAAAATATTATTAATGGAGTTATTGTAGACCCTTTTTTCACAGTAACTATAAATTAAGGAATATATTAGCAAATATTTATTCGACTTCAATTCGAAAAAGAGTAAGAAATAAAAATATTTCCTATTTATTAATTATTATATTTTATCATTATCTAAATAAAAATTAAAATGAGGTTATTACAATCTTATATATATGACATATATTATCAGCTTAAAAAGTATACGAATAATTCTATATTAGTTAATAAATGGAGATTAAGAAGAAAAAATATTATTTTTCACTTTTATATTAGTTTAAGGGATTTTAAAAGAGAAATAAGAAAAAGGTTCTTTAATAATAATATATATTTTTTTAAAGTAATGTGTTTAAAAAGAAAAGAAACAATATGTTTATTAGTGTTACACCTCACATTTTAAGTTTAAGTTATAGTTGTAAGTGGAGATGTTATGATTGCATAATTGAGCTTGTTGTGCCTCAAATTTAGTTGGAAATCAACTTGGAATGATTTGTATATATATGTTTTGGAGGTTGTAAGGAATTAAATCACGCCCGAAATACAATTTTTGCATTACCGCAATGCCCCGAGCAGCACCCTAAGCGACGTAGCAGTACAAGGGAACGAGGGGGAGAAACAAGCCATGTACTACTGCCCAAATGGCCTGCTGCGTCGCGCCAGGCATGCATGCCCTGAGTGGCGTCGTAGGCCAAATGGGCGTGTCCATTGGCTGTTGAGCTCCTTCGAGGGCAATTTCATCCCTCCCATTTTTCCTTACTTCCATATGATTAAAATTCCTCTTTCTCATTAGATTTCATATGTTACTTCACCACCCAACATCCCTCTTCTTTCTCTCAAACACAAACTCAAGAAATTTAAGAGAATTGGTTCAAGAATCAAGACTAATTCTCTCCTTTCTGATCACTAATTCTTCTAATGTTTGAAGTATATAAGACTATTACTCCTATGTAATCCTTTGAATTTTATGGTCTCCAATTCAGGTAACTTCAAGATAAACTAGAGTTGAAAAACCTCCATAATCCTATCCCTCAATTAAATTCTCAAGTAAGTTCCTTAAGACGTCTATGGGTAAACTCTCTTTGTTTTCGATTTGCTCTAAAGTATGTCAAACTATGTGAACCTTATGCATTGTCTTAAGTGTTGAATTTTTTTTTGATGTATGAAATTACGTAAACCCATGAACCTCTTGAACTTTAGAAATAATTGAACCTTTCACTACACACACTACAACCTTGACTCACATGAATCTCCAAAGAATGTGAATTTGCTAAAGAATGAAACTTTCCTTGATCTTTAATATGAACTTTTGTGTACTTTTCAATTAAGATATTTTGATTTGTTTTACCATTGGATTAACTTGATGAATTGACCTCCTTATTACTTGGTATGAATGTCCCTCACAAGAATGTTTTATGTCACCTCATAATTTCCTTAAATGCTATGAAAGCCATGTTCATGAACGAATCATGATAATTACTTCTCATGACTCTCCAATAATGATGATAACTCATGATTTATGAATTGACTATAGCTAACTTTCAACATAAGCCCTAAAGTGACAATCCATGACTATATGCCTAAAATGGCAAAATCATGAGCATGAACCTAATAAGTTAATACTTTGATCAAGAACTAATAAAATAAATGTATAACTTTATGAGCTTAAGGTAGTTAAATGGCTGATCGAGAAGGCATAGATATAAATGATAAATGCCCGAAATTACGTTTATCAACGTAGGATAGAGATCATTTTCGTAAGTCGGACGACTCTTTTCATGTCTCCCAAAAAGGGCTTATTATGAATCCTTGCTAGCAAATTTCATTTCATGTCCTATGCCCGACAAAGTATAGGATGGCTTAGCTGGTCGGGCCGAGATCAGACTCCATGCACTCACATGATGATTTATGTCGGTTCACCACTTGCTCCCATAAATAACTAAAAGGATTAATTCATTTTACGTTACCAATTATTACTTCAACTTATGCTATTGTTCCCCCAACTTATCATTTTTTGGACTGTTCTTAGTTCTCCGCGGGATTCGACTTCAGACTTAAAAATAGGATTATATTTGCAACGACCCCTTATCCTTTTAGAATGAGTTTTGAGTGTGATCAAATATTTGCACCATTGCTGAGGATCGAACTTGGATTACCTGCATGACAGGATGTGTATCACTAAGAATTATGGTGCATTGGATAGATTCTCTCAATGTAATAAGGAATCAAGAATTCGAGCCATGTGAATGAAAAAAACTCTCAATATATAGTGGTTTACCCTTGCACGCAAGGATGTGGCCTCGTGGTCAATAAAGTGGGTGGGTTAAAGTGCCATGAGGTCCGAGGTCTCAGGTTCAAATTCTAGCGGAGACAAAAAATACTAGGTGATTCTTTCCATCTGTTCTAGCCTTGGTGGACAGAGTTACCTGATATCTGTTGCTGGTGGGAGGTGGCAGGTATCCCGTGGATTTAGTCGAGGTACGTGAAAGCTGACCCGGACACCACGATCATAAATATTTTTTTAGTTTTTTTCCCTTTAATAGATCTTGCGCGGTATAGAATTTAATTAGCGGATAGCAGATATTGTGGAAAACCAAAAAATAAAAGATCTAGGTACATATATATTGTCTCTTTAAATTCTATAAATAGATAAATATATATTACTATGAGTTAATTATTCTAAGATTATCTACTCAATTAATATCAACTAATTACTTTCAACACAAATTAATTATGTACGTTTAGACATTAACAATAAGATAGTATGTGTTTATTGCACGGATTGGCTGGACACAAATAAAATTATCCAATTATGGATGGGATATATAGCAAAACAATTAATAGACAACAAAATAGCAATGGCAGAAGTACCAGGATACATAGAAAGAACATTAATAGGAACAGCAAAATTATGGTTACTAAATCTAACAGAAGAAAGTATAAATACATTAAGAAATAATAAAAACATAAGCGGCGAAAAAGCGACAACATCGATGGAGATACTACAAAAATATGAAATAGCAATAAGAAACGAATTTAGTAGTACGGCGACGGAATATGAAAAACAAAATAAAGAAAAAATCATAAATAGAAATTTAATGACAAAATTAGAAATATGTAATATGTGTTATATAGACGAGTATACATGTGCATTTAAAGAATATTATTACAAAGGATCATATAATACAGAAGAAAGTAAGGAAATCAGACAGTTATATTTTACAAAATTACCTGAACCATTTAGTTCAAAAATAATAAAAAATTGGAAAGAAGCAGGACTGACAGATACATTAGGATCTAGAATAAAATATTTACACCACTGGTATTCTAATACTTGTGAAGAATATAGAGAAAAACTACAAATAGAAAAAACTTTAATAAAGAATCTAGTATGTTGTAACAATAAAGTGGCACCTAAATTCGGGTGTAAAGACGGAATCAATTATTATAAAAATCCATACTCAAGAAATAAGAGATATAAAAAATATAAATCTAAGTATAAGAATATAAACCCAAAGAGGAAGTATTATGTAAAGAACTATAAAACAAAAAGCCCATATAGACCAAAGCGAAAGCTAACAGAATGTACATGTTATAACTGCGGAAAATTAGGACATATAGCCAAAAATTGTAGATTACCAAGAAACCCGCAAAGAAAATAAATATCAGAGATAATATTCGAAGAAGACGAAAAATATACGCAAATAGAATACATAGACTATGAGCTAAATAGTGATGATAGTATATATGAAATATCAGAAGAAGAAAGTGAAATAGGTAATGACTGAAAAAGAGATACAAATAATAAAAAAGGAAGAATATCTAGACGAAGAATCTACGGATCAAAAAATAATATTTGATTATAACATATTTGACCAGATAAAAGGAAAAGAATTAGACTTAAGTGTAGATAAAATATTTAGTATACCAATTATTAGAAATTTATTCAAAAGACAGAAAGAAGAATACTATGTAGTAAGCCAAAAAGAACATGTATTAGATTGTAAATATACACAAGGAAAAACTAAAATACCCTTAATAAGCAGAAGAATCATAAATAAATAAATACAAGATCTAAAAGCAAGAGATCCAATAAAATACGTACACCTAGGAGGAACAGAAATATTAATAAAAGCTTGTTTTAGAGAAGGAATAGATACACCAATAGAGATATATCTAGCAGACGATAGGATAATAGAACCTATAGAAAAAGCATAATAAGCGCAGTTAAAGAAAAAGCTTGTTTCTCCCCCTCGTTCCCTTGTACTGCTACGTCGCTTAGGGTGCTGCTCGGGGCATTGCGGTAATGCAAAAATTGTATTTCGGGCGTGATTTAATTCCTTACAACCTCCAAAACATATATATACAAATCATTCCAAGTTGATTTCCAACTAAATTTGAGGCACAACAAGCTCAATTATGCAATCATAACATCTCCACTTACAACTATAACTTAAACTTAAAATGTGAGGTGTAACACTAATAAACATATTGTTTCTTTTCTTTTTAAACACATTACTTTAAAAAAATATATATTATTATTAAAGAACCTTTTTCTTATTTCTCTTTTAAAATCCCTTAAACTAATATAAAAGTGAAAAATAATATTTTTTCTTCTTAATCTCCATTTATTAACTAATATAGAATTATTCGTATACTTTTTAAGCTGATAATATATGTCATATATATAAGATTGTAATAACCTCATTTTAATTTTTATTTAGATAATGATAAAATATAATAATTAATAAATAGGAAATATTTTTATTTCTTACTCTTTTTCGAATTGAAGTCGAATAAATATTTGCTAATATATTCCTTAATTTATAGTTACTGTGAAAAAAGGGTCTACAATAACTCCATTAATAATATTTTAAAGATATTTTGTGATTTGAACTTTGAAGCAATGTAATAAATTTTTGTGTTTTATGGCATTATGATTGTTGTGTTTTTATTTTAAAATCAAGGATTGTATTAGCAAATGCTTATCCTTCTTCAGTTTGAAAAATATTAAGAAATAAATATATTTCCTTTTTCTATTAGAATTTTTTTTATATCATTATCTACATGAAAATTAACGATGAATTACTATGATCTTATATATTTATATGAAAACTAATGATGGGTCATAAAAAATTTATTAGAAAAAAAGTGTGTTTAAAAAGAAAAGGAAAGGAAAGGAAATAATGTGTTTATGAGAAAAAAAAATATTTTGACTCACAAGTAATAAAAAAAAGTATTTTTGGACCAAAATATTGATGGCAGGGCATACTAAATTACTAATAGAGGATATTTTTGTTCAATTTTGCATAATTTGAATAATACAATTTCTTTTTACCCGTTTCCATTTTTTTAATCAACCCCATAGGCAATTTTCATTCTTACTCCTCTGTTTTCCATGATTTTGCTTTTTCCCCCCTTACTACTAGAATAAAAGTAATACTTTTTCATATTTCAAACTCCTCACTGTTCTTCCAATGGAGTACGTGATTCAGAATGAGCATGGAGGAGAGAATTTTGGGAAGAGGATCGACACAACTCAAGCTGTCACACAATCTAGATCTAAGAAGTTATATTGTTCTACTGTTGGAGTTGGTGTCCATTTCTCATTATATCGTTTTTTCCATATATTATCCTGTCTATCCGAGTTTTCGTAACTCCTTGTATAGTATTTTGGACCTGGTTTATGGTCTCTTTTTTCTGATGTACTGGGTTTTTCTTCTACTTTACTCATGTTTATTTCTATGTTTTCATCATTTTCCATATCTTTAAATAATTCTGTATATATTTCACTTGCTTCTGAATTTTGTTCTTCATTAGTTTCATTTATTTCATCTATTCTTAATTCTGGTAAATTATGCTCTTCGTTATCTTCTTTTAGTTGTAATTTTTCTTTAAATGATATTATTTCATTTTGTAATTTTTCTTGTTGTTCTTTTTCTTCTTTTTCTTTTTGTCTATTTTCATCTATTTCTTTTAATATTGTCAGTTCTTTTTCTAATTCTTGTATTTTTGTATTTTTAATATTTTCTATTTTTTGTACTTCTATTTTTGCTTCTTGTTTTATTTTATTTATTTCATTCTTTCTGTCTATTTCTTCGTTTTCTTTCATTATTCTTACCATGGCTGTTAGGCTATCTTCTAATTTAGCTGATTCTCTTTCTAGCATTAGGTTCATGGTTTCTCCTATTTTCTTATATCTTCTTCCTAGATTAGAAAATACTATTTTTATTTTTATTCCTTCTAGATTTTCGAAGGTTTTTTCTTCTATTACATATTCTTCCTTATTCATTTATAATTTATTTTGTACTTTATATGTTAGTTTTTGTAATTCTATGTATAGGTAGAATATCTCCTTTCTTTGTGCCAATATTAATCTATGGCATACTCCTGCAAATATGTTTTCGTTAAGTCTTTGTTCTCTATGTGTAATTTCTTGTCTTGTTTGTTTAATCATTTCTGTTAGTTCTTCCTCGTATTTATCCATTAAATGTCTTTTGTTTCTTTAAGTATTTTATATATTTGTATTCCATTTTGGATATGATATCTATTAATTCATTTAATTTATTGTTATCGTTTTTTGTAATACTAAGTTGTTTATATTCCGGATATAAATTTTTTAATTTCCTTTTCAATTTTCTTATCTTTTTTGTATATTTCAGATTATCCATATTTTCTTGTAAGAATTTTCCAATAGTGGGGTTAGTCTGATTATTTCTTTTACATTTTCCAAAATATATTCTAGATATACTATATCCTGGGTTCTTTGGTATTTTTCTATATTTTCTTTTATCAAGTTTCCTAGTAGGGTTATATCTAGCTTAGTTTCGTACCAATATCTTAAGTATTCATAATTTATCATTAATCTGAATATGTTATTTCTAGATCTGAATATATTTCCCAGTCGTCATCTATATTTAAATTTTCTAGATCTATCCCGTACCATTCTGATTTTTCATTAAATATTTTTTCCCATATAATTCTTTTTAATTCAGTCATTCTTATGTCTTTTAGTGCATACAAAATTAATGTTTTGTAACTATTTATCGCTTCTTCATGTAAACTAGTCATTTTTATGATGCTTTTTTTCTCAATTATTCCCTCTAATCATATTTTATGATAGTATATTTTTTATATAAGCTTACTATAAACTGGATTATTCTTGGACCATGTTTATTCGTCACTACTAGTATTGTACTCGGCATGATACTCTTCTTCTTTAAACAGTATTTCTCATACTATCGGTACTCCCTAACACGGCTTCTTGCCTCAACGGTTTCCCTCTCATTATAGTACTGTTCTTAGAAGTTTTCTCTCCTTTCCATACTTACCAGCAAACTATGTAACATGCTATAAATAATTCCAATATATAGTAACAAATATAAAATTTATTCTACCAGAATTATGATTATCAGGAATATGTGAGTTTAGCTATGCATATTCATATGACAGTATACCTGCTCGATATTTTCCTCGTTGGAGTTAGCTTTTGCCATGATGATTACTTTTTTCTATCTAGCTCTGATACCAAACTTGTGCGGAATGCAAAAAGTATTAGAGAGGGAGAGAAGTAGAGAGTATGGAAGTAAGGTAGGTATATCAGAAGAAGAAAGTGAAATAGGTAATGACTGAAAAAGAGATACAAATAATAAAAAAGGAAGAATATCTAGACGAAGAATCTACGGATCAAAAAATAATATTTGACTATAACATATTTGACCAGATAAAAGGAAAAGAGTTAGACTTAAGTGTAGATAAAATATTTAGTATACCAATTATTAGAAATTTATTTAAAAGACAGAAAGAAGAATATTATGTAGTAAGCCAAAAAGAACATGTATTAGATTGTAAATATACACAAGGAAAAGCTAAAATACCCTTAATAAGCAGAAGAATCATAAATAAATAAATACAAGATCTAAAAGCAAGAGATCCAATAAAATACGTACACCTAGGAGGAACAGAAATATTAATAAAAGCTTGTTTTAGAGAAGGAATAGATACACCAATAGAGATATATCTAGCAGACGATAGGATAATAGAACCTATAGAAAAAGCATAATAAGCGCAGTTAAAGGAAATTTAATATACCAAAAGTTTAAATTTATAATAAGTGCTAATTATTCAGTAGCAGTATCAGATAGCAATATAGATAAATCTTTAGTATTATATTGGAAAATGTCAGGAATAGAACTAGCCCCAGGCAGTAAGATATTTACAGCAAGATGTAAAAACTTGTATGTATTAACTACTAAACATAAAATAACAGCAAAAAATAAAATAAATAGGATAAAAATAGAAAACCCCTTTGAAAGGATAGTTACTCTGATAGACAAAAATGACTATAGTTATAAAGAGATAGATTTTGACGAAGATTTAGAAATAGTAAAAGAAAGACTAAGTACATCTAAAAGAATAAACTATGAACCAAGATTAAGCATATCAGGCAGCAGAAGATATGAAAGCACAAGTATAAATTACGAATCAGAAATACAAGAATCATCTACAAGACTAATAAAACATCAAAAAGAGGAACTAAAACAATACTATATAACGGGAGTAATAAATGAACAAAAATGTTTAATATTAATAGATATAGGACAAGAAGAAAATAACATAACAAAAGAATTAGTTATGGAAGATAAAATAAAAGTAAAAAATCAGTCATGTCCAGACCTACCAAAAACATTAGTAAATACTAAAGAAATAGTAAAAAAGGAAATAATTATAGGAGGAATACCAATAAAGATAAAATTTGAAATACACCAAGAAAAAAATACAATATTAGGAATAAAATGGTTAGAAAAAATGAAACCATATAGTATAGAAAATAAACAATTAATAATAACACATAATAATAAGAGAATAATAATAAAAAGAGTTTAAAAATGAAACTATGAAATGAAAATATATATACTAGCAAAAATAATAGTAGAAGGATATAATAATAGATATTATACACCAATGATAGATACAGGAGCAGAAGCTAATATATTTAAATATAATTGCTTACCAGAAGAAAAATGGGAAAAGCTAAAAACACCAATAATAGTAACAGGATTTAATAACGAAGGAAGTATGATTACACATAAAGCAAAAAATATAAAAATACAAATATGGGATAAAATACTAACAATAGAAGAAGTATATAATTACGAATTAACAACGAAAGATATGTTATTAGGAATGCCCTTTTTAGAAAAACTATATCCACACACTATAACGAAAACGCATTGGTGGTTCACAACACCATGTAACAACAAAGTAGGAGCAAAAAGAGTTAATAACAAAAATAGGAAAACAACAGAATGGATAAAAGGAAGTGAAAAAATAAACCAAAAATTAGAAAACATAAATCAGTTAGATCATAAAATAGAATTAATCATATTCTCAATAAACAAAATAAAAACAATACAAGATAAATTAGAAACACTATATAGTGAAGAACCATTAAAAGGATGGGAAAACCATAAAACAAAAGTTAAAATAGAACTAATGGAAGAAAATAGTATTATAACTCAAAAACCTTTAAAATATAACTTCAATGATTTAGAAGAATTTAAGATGCATATTAATGAATTACTAGAAAAGAACTATATACAAGAAAGTAATAGTAAACATTCTAGCCCAGCTTTCATAGTAAATAAACATAGTGAACAAAAAAGAAGAAAAACTAGGATGGTCATAGACTATAGAAATTTAAATGCAAAAACCAAAACATATAACTACCCAATACCAAATAAAATATTAAAAATAAGACAAATACAAGGATACAATTATTTTAGTAAATTTGACTGTAAATCAGGATTTTACCACCTAAAACTAGAAGATGAATCTAAAAAATTAACAGCTTTTACAGTACCACAAGGATTCTATGAATGGAATGTATTACCATTTGGATATAAAAATGCACCAGGTAGATATCAACACTTTATGGATAACTATTTTAACCAGCTAGAAAATTGTATAGTCTATATAGACGATATATTACTATACTCTAGAACACAAGAAGAACATATAAGATTGTTAGAAAAATTTATACATATAATAGAAATCTCAGGAATCAGCCTAAGCAAAGAAAAGGCAGAAATAATGAAAAACCAAATAGAATTTTTAGGAATACAAATAGATAAAAACGGGATAAAAATGCAAGCACATATAGTACAAAAAATAATTGGATTGAACGAAACACTTGACACAAAAAAGAAACTACAATCCTTTTTAGGATTAGTTAACCAAGTACGAGAATATATACATAAGCTAGCAGAAAATTTAAAGCCGTTACAGAAAAAATTGAAAAAGGACATAGAATACCATTTTGATGATACAGATAAAACCCATATAAGGAAAATTAAAAATATGTGTAGGCAGCTACCAAAACTATATTTTCCAGATGAAAATAAACAATTTCCATACATAGTAGAAACAGACTCTAGCGATCATAGCTATGGCGGAGTATTAAAATATAAATATGAAAATGAAAAGATAGAACACCATTGTAGATATTACTCAGGATCATATACAGAATCACAAATAAAATGGGAAATAAATAGGAAAGAACTATTTGCATTATACAAATGTTTGCTAAACTTTGAACCATACATAGTTTATAATAAATTTCTTGTAAGAACAGATAATACACAAGTTAGATGGTGGCTTACAAGGAAAATACAAGATTCAGTTACTACAAAAGAAATAAGGAGACTTATGCTCAATATACAAAACTTTACATTTACAATTGAGGTAATTTCAACTGACAAGAATGCAATTGCAGATTACTTATCAAGACAAAAGCACACAGATGGAGGATAATACTCCAGATATACTCTCAATCCTTACTACGCTTTCCCTGAAAGTGGACAGTATAGGAACGAGATTACAAAAGATAGAGCTAAGTCAGCAGCATGACTCTAAACATGCGGAGCTAAGTCGATCGGAAGACTTAAAAATTCCAGAGCTAAAAGGAGACGTTGGGAAACTCCTTAAAACCCATAACGGTCTGCTAAATACAGCTGCAGGTACAAGCAAGGCTGCAGAAAATAAAAAAGCTAGCATTAAACCATTTACAAATACAAATTTGAACAAGGTATTTGATAAACCATTTACCTACAAAAGGCAACCCACTGAGATACCAAGTGCCATACCCCAAACAACTACATATGCAAATAGCCTCCACAGAGATAAAAAAATATACAATCATATCACCCAATCCTACATCGACAATATATACAAAATACAAACTTTCCTAAACCTTAACCCAAGATCTACCACTACCCCCGAAAAACCAGAGCAAGACTATTTAACCCAAAAACTACAAGGATACAACCGGCTGATAGCACAGCCAAAAACAAATCCAAACCTAGTTAGAACTTGTTATAACTATGGATTACTTAGCACCGTATATACATACGACGGCGAAGAGATAAGTGGAACTCCAGAACTCCACAAAGCCTTTATTACATATAAACGAATTACAAAAGGAAGTTTATTTTTTATAAAATTCTACACAGCACCAGCAGAAATATTATATGATGAGATAAAACCCCTAATTCAGGTAGTCAAAATAGGCCTGACCAGGGAAATGATTATACCAGAAGATATATCGCATCAAGCAGAGATACCAAAAGTTGAGATACCAGGATTTTATGCAAATAAAAGAATAATTGGTATATCAACAATTATCCAGGAATTAGCTACAAATTATCTACAAGGCAATGCTATATGGAGTTATTATTCCAGAGATCATTTAATGATCTATGCCAATTCAAGAGAGTTACGACAAACAGATATGGATGAAGTCCAGAAATGGATTTTATCTTTATTAAAACCAGAACTACAATCAACAACTAGAGCCTTGAAGACAGGGTTCATTTCAGAAGAACTATTAACCAGATACTGCAAGTTAATCGGCCATAAATATCCAGATCATATATGCTCCAAATGCAAAGGAGAAGATAACGTTATTCCAGAAGTTCAGCTTGAATGAATGGACTAACAAAAGAAGGACAGCTTGCAGATACCAAAGATAGCTACAAAGAAGATATTGACAAAAGCAGTTATGTAATTATTGTAATAAGTTTAGTCGTGTAATGTCGGCCAAAATAAACGGCCAATATATTAGACAGATGTAAAAATAGAGTCTTTTGTTTTTATATGTAAAAAGTCGTAAAGTAGGAAAAGTGTGTCGGCCATATGAATAGTATGTCGGCCATATGAATAGTAAAGGCCAATAAATAGTAAAGGCCAAGTTACTATCCGACTTCTATATAAAGAAGTCTTTTGAACATAAATAAAGCATCACTTACTTCCATACTCTCTACTTCTCTCCCTCATATATATTGTCTCTTTAAATTCTATAAATAGATAAATATATATTACTATGAGTTAATTATTCTAAGATTATCTACTCAATTAATATCAACTAATTACTTTCAACACAAATTAATTATGTACGTTTAGACATTAACAATAAGATAGTATGTGTTTATTGCACGGATTGGCTGAAATATTTTGCAATTTTGAATTTCTTTATGGAATTTGCAATTGTATCTTGTAAAAAATTAATCAAGTCATACTTCAATCTAACTATTGTCTACCCCAGCCAACTTATTTATTCTTATCAATTCTTTTGTTCTGCAACAAGAAGTTGGTATATAAGTCAGTTAAATTGTAAAAACATTTTGCTTGTCTTCTTAAACAAAAGAGTATTAAGTTAGTTGTTTAGCTTAATTCGTCAGTGTTCTCTAAATCTAGACTCCATTTTTTTTTCCAGCTAACGAGAATTTTCTCGTGAGCCTCTTTGCTCCTAAGGTAGATGATTTGATTATATTACAAGAAAATTTGTGTGTGTGGGGGGGGGGGGGGGGGGAGTCAAAAGCTATTGTCAAGTATACCTATTATCGGCAAGAGCTTAATGAAAAGCATTATGAATTATATGTATTCACCTTAATAAATCGTAAAATGGACCCCAATTATTATTTATTTGAGGTTGATTTGTATAATAAAGGAAATATCATATTTTATGTGATTAACTTAACTATCTAATAGACGAATGAATACATGCACATAAGTTTTTTCAAAATTTGAATCGAAAATATCCTATTAAAACACTTTATTAGGAGTTGAGGTGTTCAATTGAAACGAGGTTTAGTTCGGGTATCTAAATGGAATATCCTAGCATGTTTAAGGGGCTTACTATATGTATTAAGCTAAATAATATCCAAAATTTGGACCATGTATTTATGTATGTATGTACGTATTTATGTATGTATGTATGTATTGTATATGCCTGGATGTGTGTACATTACTTAGGCCAAATACATAGACCTTAATTTTTATTGGGAAAATTACACAAATTGGACTCAGTTGTGAAACTATTTACTTAAAATAGACTCAGCCCAATCTATTTAGGCTTAATGGACCAACGGCCCAAACATTTACCCACTTGCCCACTTTCTCCTTTTCTTATTTCGCGCATGACGTCAACATGATGTCAGCGTCACTATCATGAATTAATCCTATGTGATACCCCGTCGGTATACTGATACTCTATCAGTATCATATAGGACTGAGTTTAATCCTCTATGATACTCCATCGGTATATTGATACCATGTCGGTATCATATAAGACTGAGCTTAATCCTCTGTGTTTGTCACGACCCGAGACTAGACCCCGGGTGTAACGGGTATCTCAGATCAATGAAGGCCGGAGAAGATCCCTTAGCATTCATAATAAGCACATTCAATAATAAAGAATTGCGAAAATGGACACAATACTAAAATATCTGGTTTAATATAAATAAGTCAAAAATCAAACTTTAAGGATCCAATCATACATAATCTACGAAGCCTTTATTCCATAAAGAAAAGAAATTATTTATACCGAGACAAGGCCCCGGCAATACCATAAAACAAAATACTATAAATGTCTGTCATAAAGGTGCCTTTCGAGGGATGGAGGGCTCACCAAAAAGCTGATTTTGTTTGCTCGAATCTAATGTTGCGTAGTACCACGAGAAGGTGCCTCTAAACCTACATCATACAATGATGTAGCCGCCCAAAGATGGTCAATACGTGGAATGTAGTGGTACACAGAACAAAGAAAACAGATACAATATATTTTATCTGAAAGTTGACATTTAAAATACTTCTAATACAATGACAATAAATATCCATAGTAAATTCTGTTAAGAGAAAACAATAGACTTCTGTCGTTTACTTCTGAACTAGATGGTATCACCGACTTCTATTCAATACCACGGGCTATGTGGGTCCGATCAATGCTCGATCGGCTAAGCCCCAACCTATATTTGTCGCATGAGTCAAGATTTCAATACAATATGGTCAGTACAATCATCCTCGTGGAGGAAAAATAAGGTCGTCCTAAGTTAGGATCGAACCATCCCTATGTCGGCAAAACACAGGTTTCGTGCATTGAGACACTTAGCCTCACATCTTCTCAGTTAACCATCTAATTCTCTTAGAGCCCAAATTATTACCATTTTCAATATCTTAAAAAACATTATTCAGTAATACAATTCCGTGAGGGGCATAAACCGTTATTAGTGTCATCATACCAAGACTTGCAAGTCACCCATTTCATCAATATAGAACCCATAAGGTCCGTCAATAATTCATCATGCCCAATTATAGGATTTATATAGTAAAGCAAAGATCTTTTGTCTCAATCCGATCCTTTAGTAAAAATTGTTACCATAGCAATATCTTTTAAATCTGTAAACTCATTTGAAGTCCTTTGAACAATGGGAAAGACAACTAAAATCTCAAAATTCCTCTGTAAGTAACATTCGTTGTACAATTACTAATATTTTCAAGTGAAATATAAAGGACTAACGATTTCATGAAGCTTCATCAAAGTTAGAAAGGCTATACTTGCAACCCTAAGTTCATATTCAAAGTAGTGAAAATATAAGGGTTGGAAACTATCATATTTAGAAAATACTTTGAAGTAGGATCGTTCTGCGTACCTTTTGACGGAAAGAGACTCAAGAATTACTTGAAGTTGACCTTTGAAGCTTGAACCCTAAGTGTTCTTGTCCTAAGAAACTTTGGAGCGTAAAGTATCGTATGTTTTGATGAATGTGACGCTCTTAAGGACTTAAGATCATTTTAGAATAGTGGGGGATGGATTTTGGTTAAGGAAAGGACCAAAACGTCCTCAAAATAACTTAAAAGAAGCAATTCCCGTAATAATACCCTATGAGTCCTATTTATAGGCAATTCCAATTAAAATTCGGATTGGTCTAGGAAGGAAAAATGCGTCCAAAACGGTCCATTTTGGCCACAAACGGACCATTTTTGTAGGTATTTTAACTTATGAAATTTTTGAGTTTCTGTCTCCAGAAACGGTCAGAAGAATGGACCGTTGTCTTAGAAAATGGTCCATTTTCCTTTCTGTTTTAACTCCCAAAATTCGACGGGCTTCTGGACAGACAGACGTCTTCTTGGCAAACTGATCATAACTTTTTACTCTAGACTCTGATTAATGGGCGGTCAATGGCGTTGGAAAAAAGACTCGAAGACCTTTAATTTGGTGTATAATAGACCACTTAATTCTTTATATTCTAGGAGTAATAATCATTTGAATATGACCTAAGTTAGAAAGCTATACAAAAACTTAGTCGGTAGAGAAGCTTTCAACTTATCTTGTGCTAGAGGTTCCTTAAGACCTTAATTCATATGCAACACTCTTCTCACATATAGTGCTTAACCATGACACCTAGTTACAATGAAATATTTCGGGTTCAGGTCTAATTACAGGAGAAAAATGATTAGAATCCTAGCTTAAAAGTTTGGAGTGTTATAATATCCCCCCCTTAGGATCATTCGTCCCCGAATGATGATTAAGGACACTTTTAGAATGACATCAGCATGCGAAAGATACAGTAAGGAATAACATGCAAAGGAATTGGAAACAAGTTATGTATTAGTACCTTAATTAACTTCGTCCGGCAAAGTGAACAAAAAGGGATATCTGGACTTCATGTCCTCTTTCGATTCCCAAGTAGCTTCTTCCACTTTCTGATTCTTCTATAACACTTTCACCGAAGCTATTTCTTTGGTCCTTAACTTTCGAACTTGCCAATCCGAAATTTCTATGGGGACTTTTTCATATGACAACGAATCTTTCACCCCTATGTCCTCTATAGGAACTACTAGTGAATGATCACCCACACACTTTTTGAGCATAGACACATGGAATACGGGATGAACCGATGCCAAATTTGCGGGTAACTCCAACTCATAAGCAATATTTCTAATTTTCCTTAAAATTTGATAAGGGCCATTATAACGAGGATTGAGCTTACCCTTCCGCCCAAACTTCATAACTTCCTTCATAGGAGAAACTTTCAAGAACACTCAATCGCAAATGGCGAATTCCAACTCCCTCCTTCTAACATCCGCATAAGACTTTTGGCAGCTTTGGGCAGCCTTTAACCTCTCTCTAATGGTCTTAACTTTCTCCATCACTTGGTGAACAAGGTTTAGCCCCAACAACTTAGCTTCTCCCACCTCATACCATCCAATAGGCGATCTACACCTCCTACCATAAAGAGCCTCAAATGGTGCCATTTGTATACTTGAGTGGTAGCTATTGTTGTAGGCGAATTCAATAAGAGGCAAGTGGTCTACCCAACTTCCTTTGAAATCAATGATGCATGCTCTCAACATATCTTCCAAGGTTTGAATAGTGAGATCCGCTTGCCCATCCATTTGAGAATGAAAAGCGGTACTAAGGTTCACTTGCGTACCTAAACCTTTCTGGAAAGCTCTCCAAAACTGCGAAGTGAATTGCGTTCCCCTATCACATATAATGGACACCGGTGCACCATGCAATCTGATAATTTTTTGAATGTATAACTTCACATAATCTTCCCCCGAATAAGTTGTCCTCACAAGCAGAAAATGGGTAGACTTGGTCATCCTATCAACAATAACCCAGATGGATTCATATTGGTTACGTGACCGCGGGAGACCGATAATAAAATCCATGTTTATCATCTCCCACTTCCACATTGGGATAGCTATGTCTTGGGACATACCACCAAGCCTTAGATGTTCAACCTTAACTTTTTGACAGGTGGGACACTTAGCAATAAAATCGGCCACATCTCTCTTCATATTATTCCACCAATATAACTCTTTCAAGTCATGGTACATCTTAGTAGAGCCAGGGTAAACAGTGTACCTGGAAGTATGAGACCCGACTAAGATCCTCTCGCGTAAGCCATCCACATTCGGCACACACACTCTCCCTTGATACCGCAAGATGCCATCCCCTCCTATTTCGTAAGACATAATCTTTTGCTTCCCCACATCCTCCTTAATTTGCATAAGCATGGGGTTATTAACTTGCTTTTCCTTCACCTCAGCACCCAAGGATGACTTATCCATCTCATGCACCATAATCCTGTTGTCATCGGAGTCTAGTAGCCAAACTCCCAAGTTGGCAAGCCGACCAATGTCTTTCACCAATCCTCTCTTTTCCTCATATACATGAGAAAGACTCCTCATGGACAGCATGCTAAGAGCATCAGCAACTACGTTAGTGTCACACCCCGAGGTTACTCCCTAGACGTAACACGGTACCTGGGACCACAAGTGCCTCAAGCTAATCTTTGGTCATAACATAACTCAGGTATATCAATTAAACATAGTGGAAGCATGATAAGAATTAGATAACTTAATCCATAAGATAAAATCAAGAGGAACATGATTCGAAGAAGACCCGAATATTGTCTATGTCTAAAAAGCCTCTACACATGACATAAGGAGTTGCTAGGACAAGACCCTAGCTAACTTAAAGTATGAAAGTAAATAATCAAAACTAGCTAAAGTCATAACTAGACCTCGAACAATGAGGACTCACCAACACTGACTGGATATGGCCCGCGGTCTCTAGTCACGTGCCTGAGGAAGGGAACCTGAATCTTCATCATCAAGAGAATGCAGCGCAAAATATGCGTCAGTACTATAGGATGTATTAACTATGTGAGATATGCATGATCATGATAAAACATACTTAAAACATGCTTATGATGAACTCATTCATAAAAGAGATAGTATAAGAAATTATCAAGATATAAGGCATAAAACATGAAGTAAAGTCAAGGTTCAAAGTATAGTATCATATAACTTCATAACTTGAAAATAATTATGTGGGAGTTTCTCTTAACCGACATAAATCATGCTGAGCTACATAGAGTCCAGTGTCATACACCCACACTAAAAAAGGTTGTCCTAACCATCCAAGGTCATAACCATGTCATAAGGATCCTTTCACAAGCCACGGAGGGCAACCTACGGTGGTAACGTAGTTTTGGACTTGGGTTATCTAGAACCATCATCGTTCGGTGATAAATACTACTTCCAAAATATATAACATGAGGCTCACATACATGTGACATATCTAGATGTCAAGCTTGTTCATAAACATGTTCATAACCTGGATCTTCATACTACTCACGAACCTTGGTTTAGAAAATTATCCATGAGCATTAATGGCACATCGGGTGTCTTGTCTTGCATAATAATTCATGACTTGAAAACTTGCATGACTCTAGTTCAATTTTCATAATAACATAGATTTTCATAGAACATAGGAACTAGGCATGCACTTGCTTGAAAATTCATGAGAATACATACTATCAAATACCCAATTTACTTAAATCAATTCATACATGTAGGATTTATCATAATTAGCCTTCAATTCATGAAATAGGAGTTCATATGTAAAGATCCATACAAAATCATGCAATTTAATAGGATTTCATAGTAAAATCATAAGAAGGCAACTTTTAGCAAAACCCATAAGAATTGGGTAAGAACCCTAATTTGAAAGTTCATGAAATCAAAATAGAAATTAGGGATTTTGGGCACAGGGGTGAAAGAAACTCATTGTTGAATACCCACATACCTTGATTGAAGTTAACCCACTTGAAATTGAAAAGAAAAGGAGACTTGAACTTGGAGTTTGAAAGAGTTCTTTTCCTTTTTGGGAGGTAAATGAGGTAATGAGAAGGGACTTAGGCTAATAGGTTTAGAAATCATGCTAAAAATGGTCAAAATAACTTCACTTAGGAGTTAAAAGGGTGGGTAATAACTAAAATACCCCTGGAACATAATTAGAAAAAAGCTGGAAAGAGATGACTGTCATGCCCTATTTTTACCAAGGTTAGATAAAGCACAACTTATGGACTCTAAAAGAATTTAATTATGTACAGAGTCGCCACCTAATTTTTAAGGAAAATAAGGAAACCTATTTTTTGATTATTGATATGTACGACTCGCATTTTAATCTGCGAAAACTATTTGAGATTCTAGGTAAGGGTTCAAGTTATTTCGAAGGGAAGGTGTTAGGCATCCTTCGAAATCCACAAGTGTGGTACCCGACTAAACTTAATTTTTAAAGAGAGGGGAGGTAAAAGATATATTTTTTGAAAAGTATAAATATGAACAGTAATAAATATGTATATACGAGTGCACAAAATAATTTTAAAATATGTGCATACGGGTATAAAAATGTATTTTATATGTATGAGAAAATTTAGTATGTATAAAATTTATATGTAAGAAAGTATATAAAAGAGTATAAAAGAAGGTATAAAAAAATATATGTAAATATGTTAATATAAAAATTATGTAAATATGTTAATATAAAAAGAATAGATACTACTTACAGAATATATATATATATGTATATGAAAAATGTATAAGTAATATATATTTAAGTACAATAAATGTAAGAATAAATACATTGAGTAAGGAATGTATAATGTAAAAAAATGTATCGAAAAGATTGTACAATGATTTATATTGATTGACTTGTATTTTTTCATTATGTAAAAATTATTTCATTTTTGCAAGAAAAATGAGTTTAAGAATGAGAAAAGAATGTAAATTTTAAAAGTGTTTTTAACAAAAGAATGTGTAAAAAGGATTATTTGCAAAGTTCAAGTGAAACTAATTAGAAGGAAAAAAGAAAGAAAAGACGTCCTAATGTTTGCGTAACGTAAAAATATGAATTAATTAACTTAAGTATCTAAGTTAAATTAATTTGTTTATAAAAGTACTTACGACTTAAAGTTTTGCCTAAGTGCATAATAACAGATAAGTAAATAAAGGGACACTCCCACCCGACACCCCAAAAGTAAAATCTTCACTATACTTTTTCTTTTGTACAATTACAAGAATTTACAAAAATATAAATAAAGCAATGAATTTTGAAGAGATTTTCAAACCCCTTTTAATTGTCATCTTCGGAAGTATCTTCACGTACCTGTATAAACACTTAGTAAACAAATTTAATAAAAAATAAATATTTACCAAAATAAGTTAAAGAAATACATATATTGTATGTAAATATAAGAAAATATAATTTTATTATAGTATGGGCTCAGATATGTAGTTGTATTAAGTTTTAAATACGCCATGGCTGCGAAACATCGGTTGGCCACCCGAGATCACCTCGCCAAGATACGGATCATAAAACTTTTTATTTTGTCTTTGTAATATTACAATTTCGTCATCGCCCAAACTTATTTTCTCGCCACGTTGTATATATGTATCCGTCTTTTTTATTGTGGAGGCCTCAAAAATCGATGGGAGTTTTTTCATTGGCCAAATGCAGTGTAGTATTTGTTCGATATCAATTTAATAACATCCGAAAAGCATTAAAAAGGACAAAAATGCCCACCCAAAATAGTCCAAAATTGCAACACAGTGATAGACCAAAACAGGACCGTCAAAAAATTGACAAAGTCATTAGCAAGACATAATCGAGATAAGAATCAGTCCAAACATTAAGACCAGTAACAAAATAGAGCAACAGCTAGCAAAAACAACCATAAATGGAGCCCCAAAACAGTGATGTTCGTCGGAGAAGACCAATGACTCGCCGGAAAATCCAAGGTCACCGAAAAAATGTTAAAAAAATCAGTCAAGCACATGATAATAGCGTTGAAACATAACAGCAAGCAAAAAGTCAGAGTCGAAGCTCCGGCAAAGTTAGCAATGTCATCAAAAATGGTGTGAGAACACCATAAAATGCGAGTTATGGACAGATCTATACAAACATACACAATAACATATTATCTCAACAAAATCCAGTCAGTCGGAGGTGTTTTTCTCCGGTCAGATCTGAGAGATCCGGCCAAGGAGAAAAAAAGGTGGGGATTGTGGAGTTGAGGAGCTTTCCGGCCATGTGGTGGTGGCTCGCCGGTCATCACCTCCGGCGAGGCAGCGACATAAAGGGGAGAGCGGGGAGAGAGAGAGCAGGGGCGTTGGTGGTGGTGGAGTGCTCCGGCGTCGTGAGTTCGCCGGAGTTTCCAGGGGTCGTGGGAGGAAAAGGGGGAGGTGTTGGCCGTGATGGTGGCTCGTCGTCTCCGGCCGCCGGTGATCAATTCCGACGGCAGCAACGAGAGCAAGAGGGAGCGGGGCGTGAGAGAGAAAAAATGAGGAGAGAGAGATGAGGGGAGAGATAAGAGGAAGAGGGTATCTGATGGGGTGTGTGTGTGTGTGTATGTAAAATGTGTGTATGTGTAGTGTGTGTTGTTCCCCTGTGTGTGTGTCCCCCTCCTTTTATTTATAATACAAAATAACCCCTCTATTATCCAACAAATAAAAGACTAATCCTTTTTATTTTTTGGTTATTATCTAATAGATTATTTACTCTATTAACCAATGTATAAAGTTTATTAACCGATGGACGATAGCCCTATTCAGTCATGTCAAATGTCACCTTTATTAAAGGTGACAAGACCTTGACTTGACCCAACTTATTAACCAATGCACAAGGTTATTAACTAGAGGACGATAGCCGTATTCAGTCATGTCAAATGTCACCTTTATTAAAGATGACAAGACCCTGACTTGACTGATTCGTTGCTCTGCGTATTAGAATTAATTGCTCCGACCTCTTGTGCTTGCGGAATGTATTAGAGAATATAAATAATGTACAAAAATGCGTGCATTGGTATGTGATTAAAAAATAAAATAAAATGTAATGTGTTTTAAATAATTGAAATTGTAGTATTTGTATTGTGTACGTGTGCGGATGACTGTAAAAAATATTGCGATTATCAAAATTGTATAATGACAATAAATTGATAAAATCCTAATATTTACAAAATAAAGGATAATTATCAATAAATTGTAAGAAATAAAAATATATCAATAAATTGATAAAACTCCTAAAATAAGGATGATTATCAATAAATTATTATATTTTATGAAAAATGTGTAAAAAATGTATTTTGTGCTCTTTTAACGATCAAGAAACCTGAAGACGTTAATTTTAAGCACGGAGAGCCAAAATTGGGTGTCAACAATGACTTTCAGGGACCACGGACGGATTCCACGAGTCATAGACCAAACCACGGCTCGTGGTTTCCACCCGTCGTTCCTGGCCAAAAGATAAGCTGCGGAAACTAAACTACGGGTCAATAGGACGGACCCGTAGAATAGACCATGGGTCATAGACCCAAGTCATAATTCCTGGGGACTTAGCTGGTCTCTGATTCAATATCATGAGTGGACACTATGGTCCGTGGTTCAGACTACGGTCCGTAGAAGTCACTCGTGGTTCCTGAGAAAACAGGCAACCCTCATATCAAGTTCCATGAGTTGACTTTATGGTCCGTAGAATGAACTACGGTCCATAGAACCAACTCGTGGTTCTCAGACCAGAAGCTAACCTACAGAAGGCAATCCACGGTTCCAATCCACGACTCGTGGTTCCAACCACGGTCCGTGGTTTGGACCCGTAATTCCTGGGAACATGAAATTTTTCAGAGTTTCAAACTTAGAAAGTTGGTTCAATTTTTGAGGTGTTATAATATCTCTCCCTTGGGATCATTCGTCCTCGAATGTAAACTAAGCAAGGAAAACTGGAGAGAAAACAACCCAACCAAATAACAACAAAACAGGAAAACTGAGGAATAAACATGAAACTGAACTTTTCAACTTAAAACATGATTGAACTAACTTCGAGAAACATGAATACATGCTAGGATTATGAGGAAAACTGATGGAGTAGGTTCGGAGGGACATACTAAGGAGGAAATCATTACCTCAAGCTGAAACGAAATCAAAAAGAAAGAGATGAGAGTACTTGGCTTTCATGACTGATTCTGGTTCCCAAGTAGCTCCTTCAACAAGCTAATTTCTCCAAAGGGCTTTTACTGAAGCGGCTTCTTTGTCCCTCAACCTTCGAATTTGACGATCAAGGATCTCTACGGGAATCTCCTTATAGGTGAGACTATCCTTCACACCTACATCCTCCAAAGGAACAATCAAGGTCGAATCACCAACACACTTCTTCAACAAGGAAACATAGAAGACTGGATGAATCGCTTCTAAATCTGATGGCAAATTCAACTCATAAGCAACCTTACCAACTCTCCCCAGAATCTGATAAGGACCTACAAAACGGGGACTAAGCTTCCATTTCTTGCCAAATCTCATCACACCCTTCATGGGCTACACCTTCAGAAAAACCCAATCATCACCTCAAGTTCAAATTCTCTTCTCCTCACATCTGCATATGATTTCTGTCGACTCTGAGCGGTCTTCAACCTCTCCCTAATAGTATAAACCTTCTCCATAGTCTCATGAACCAAATCTGAACCAATCAAATCTACCTCACCTACCTCAAACCAACCAATAGGAGACCTACACCTCCGACCATAAAGTGCCTCATAAGGATCCATCTGGATGCTAGAGAGAAAACTATTATTGTAGGCAAACTCGATAAGAGGTAAGTGATCATCCCAATTACCTTTGAAGTCAATCACACAAGCTCTCAATATATCCTCCAATGTCTGAATAGTACGCTCTGCCTGGCCATCCGTCTGTGGGTGAAAAGTTGTGCTAAGCTTCACCTGAGTACCAAGACCTCTCTGAAATGATCTCTAAAACTGAGAAGTAAACTGAGTACCCCTATCTGAAATGATGGACAATGGGACACCATGCAATCAGACTATCTTCCGGATGTAGAGTCTGGCATAATCATCCGTTGAATCCGTAGTCTTAACAGCCAAGAAGTGGGATGACTTAGTCATCCGGTCGATAATCACCCAAATCGAATCATGTTGCCTTCGAGTACGAGGCAAACCTATAATAAAGTTTATATTGATCGATTCCCACTTCCATGTAGAAAGGTCAATATCCTGAGTCATGCCACCCAGTCGTTGATGCTCTACCTTCACTTGCTGACAGTTGGGACATCTAGCCACAAAACCGTTTATGTCCCTCTTCATACCATTCCGCCAATAGACTTCACGTAAATCACGGTACATCTTGGTGGCACCGGGGTAAATAGAATATCTAGAACTATGAGCCTTAATCAGAATCTGCTGTCTCAACCCATCTACATCACGCACACACAATCGACCCTGATAGCGAAGCACACCATCTCCCCCTTGGGAGAAAACCTCAACTCTTTGTTGATGGACTGCACCCTTTAGATGGAGCAAAATAGGATCACTGTCTTGCTTTGCCTTCACTTCAGCTACCAAAGATGATTCAGAACCATTTTGAACAATAACACCACCTTCTATCGAGTTCATAAGGCAAACTCTCAACCGAGAAAGCCTATGAACCTCCTTAACTAATTCCTTCTTCCCGTCTTTGACTGAAGACACACTACCCATGGACAATCTACTAAGTGCATCTGCCACAACATTGGCCTTACCCGGATGGTAAAGTACACTCATGTCATAATTCTTAAGAAGCTCAAGCCATCTTCTTTGTCGCAGATTTAATTCCTTCTGAGTGAACACATACTGAAGACTCTTATGATCGGTGAATACATCCACGTGCACACCATACAAGTAATTTCTCTAAATCTTCAAAGCAAAGACCATGGGCGCTAACTCAAGATCATGAGTAGGGTAGTTCTTCTCATGAGTCTTAAGTTATCTCGAAGCATAAGCAATCACTTTACCACACTACATCAAAATACAACCCAAACCAATCCTAGAAGCATCACAATACACAATAAAGTCATCTAGGCCCTCGGGTAGAGCTAACACTTGAGCTGTGGTCAATCTAGTCTTCAATTCCTGAAAGTTCTTCTCACAAAGGTCAGACCACTGAAATTTTATCTTCTTCTGAGTAAATCGAGTCAAAGGGGCAGCGATGGAAGAAAATCCTTCCATAAATCTCCTGTAGTAACCAGCCAAACCCAAAAAGCTCCTAACCCGAACCAAATGTTAGAAACACCCTTTGGTTATCATCTTTTGGGCTCTAAGATAGGAGATGAACCTCCCCTTTAGTACTACGGGACTACCCTCCCATTCAAGGACCAGTTCATCAGGGAAACAAAATTTGACCTTCCTAGTCCTACAGTCCATATTAGCATAACAAGAGTGGAGCCAATCCATCCCAAGAATTATATCAAACTCTACCATATCCAATTCTACCAAATCCACCACCGTATCCCTAAGTAAGATAGTCATAATACAATTCTTATAGACTCTTCTAGCAATAATGGAATCACCGACAGTAGTGGAAACTAAGAAGGATTCAGAAATATTTTCAGGAGCAAACTCAAAATTTACAGCCACATAAGGAGTCACATAAGATAAGGTGGAGCCAGGATCAAGTAATACACAAACATCATGGGAGAAAAGTCGTAACATACCCGTGATAACATCAGGTGAAGTCTCATATCCCTGGCGAGTAGATATCCTATATAGACGGTTTCGACTCCCGCCTGTACCAGAAGTAGATCCTTTAGCAGCTGGGGCTGATGAAGTAGTAGCTGGAGCCTTGTTGCCCCAAAAGTTCCCTTAGCCCGAGGGCACTCCCTGTGAATATGACCAGGCTGTCCACAACCATAACACACGCCCTTGCCCACTAAACACTTACCATGGTGAACTTTACCATAAGTGGGGCAAGGAGCATAAGATGGAGCTGACTGGGCCACAGTGCTTTGAGATTGAGTACCCTGCATTCTAGAGCCATGATTGGACTGAAACCACTAATCACCCGATTGCCTAGGGGCAAGTGCACTAGCCAACGAATGTGCATGTCTCTAAGACTTCTTCTTGGGCCAATGTCTGCCACCCTTACCACTATGCTGCTGAGTCAGCTCCGGGTCTGTTGGCCTACTCCTCTTATTCTGACGCTCTTCTACCTCAACTTGCTTCTTCTTCTCATTCTCAACCTGTTGAATATAAACCACTAACCTGGGCAAGTCCATATCCTTGTTCAACATTGCTGCCTTGCAAGCCAATACCAAGTCATCGGAGATGCCATTTGTGAACTTCCTCATCCGAGCCCTCATATCATAAACCATTTCTGGAGCATAACGGGCCAGCTGATTAAAATTCAAGGCATACTCCTTGACACTCATCTTCCCTTGCCTCAAGTTAACAAATTCCTCCGCCTTGGATTCCCTCATTTCTTGAGGAAAGAAGTGATCCAGAAAGGCCGCGGAAAAGTCTTCCCAAATAGCTGGATCAACATCCTCACCCCTTATGTATTCCCACTCATCATATCACTGATAGGCCACCCCTTTCAGCTGATAGGCTTCCAACTCCACCCCCTTAGTATCACTAGCATGTATGACCCTAAATATCTTCTCTATTTCGTCCATAAAATCCTGAGGATCTTCCTCGACATTGGCCCCTGTGAAAGCTGGTGGGTTCAGTTGCATGAACTGTCCCACTCTAGTAGCATTTGAGGATCCAATTGCACCCACTCCGCCTGACCGGCGAGACTGAGAGGACACAATCTGAGCAAGCATCTGTATAGTCTGCCTGAATTCAGCATTAGTAACTTCGCCCTGCGGAGACTGAACCCGCGCAGTACTAGTTCGGGGAGCTCGAGTAGGAACAGTAGTAGGGTCAGTAGCAGGAGCAGTGACAGACGCAGTGGCAGGAGCGGCTGGTGGTGCCCCAGTAGGAGTGATGGGATCAATAGTGCGGATGCCATAACGGGTCTGTCTCCCATGGGTAAGGCAAACCTCTTCAGCATTTGTCCTTGCGGGGACTGAGGTTCCATTCGAGACCCCTTGTTCGGTGGTTCTTCTTGGAGGCATGATCTGAAATGTGGGAAAATTCAAGAGTTAGAAGAGTCTTCCTAGAACTAAGCTCTTTAGCACGAAGTAGAACATGAAGAAAGGGAAACATTCATAAATGCCTTGTAGCCTCCCTTTTATAAGTGTGGCACGCTTCACACCTATAAAATGGACTCTACTCGACGCGGCTTCGTAGACACCCTAGGACCATGAATCATGCTCTGATACCAAGTTTGACATGACTCGAGACTAGACCCCCGACGTAACGGGCATCCCAGATCAATGAAGGCCGGAGAAGATCCCTTAGCATTCATAATAATCACATTCAATAATAAAGAGTTACGGAAATGGACACAATACTAAAATGTCTAGTTTAATATAAATAAGTCAAAAACTAAACCTTAAGGATTCAATCATACATAATCTATGAAGCCTCTATTCCATAAAGAAAGGAAATCATTTATACCGGGACAAGGCCTCGGCGATACCATAAAATAAAATACTATAAATGTCTGTCTTAAAAGTGTCTTTCGAAGGATGGAGGGCTCACCAAAGAGCTGGATCTGTCTGCTCGAATCTAATGTTGCATAGTACCACGAGAAGGTGCCTCTGAACCTACATCATACAATGATGTAGCTGCCCGAAGACGGTCAGTACGTGGAATGTAGTGGTACACAGAACAAAGAAAATAGATACAATATACTTTATCTAAAAAGTTGACATTTAAAACACTTCTAATACAATGAAAATAAATATCCATAGTAAATTCCGTTAAGAGAAAATAATAGACTTCTGTCATTTATTTCTGAACTAGATGGTATCATCGACTTTTATTCAATACCATGGGTTACGTGGGTCCAATCAATGCTCGACTGGCTAAGCCCCAACCCATGTTTGCCGCATGAATCGAGATTTTAATACAATATGGCCAGTACAATCATCCTCGTGGAGGAAAAATAAGGTCGTCCTAAGTTAGGATCGAACCATCCCTATGTCGGCAAAACACAAGTTTTAGGCGTTGAGACATTTAGCCTCAAACCCTCTCGGTTAACCATCTAATTCTCTTAGAGCCCAAATTATTACCATTTTCAATATCTTAAAAAAATATTATTCAATAATACAATTCTGTGAGGGGCATAAACCGTTATTGGTATCGTGATACCAAGACTTGCAAGTCACCCATTTCATCAATATAGAACCCATAAAGTCCGTCAACAATTCATCATGCCCAATTATAGGATTTATATAGTAAAGCAAAGGTCTTTTGTCTCAATCCTATCCTTTAGTAAAAATTGTTACCATAGCAATATCTTTCAAATCTGTAAACTCATTTGAAGTCCTTTGAACAATGGGAAAGACAAGTAAAATCTCAAAATCCCTCTGTAAGTACCATTCGTTGTACAATTACTAATATTTTCAAGTGAAATATAAAGGACTAACGATTTCATGAATCTTCATCAAAGTTAGAAAGACTATACTTGCAACCCTAAGTTCATATTCAAAGTAGTGAAAACATAAGGGTTGGAAACCATCATATTTAGAAAATACTTTGAAGTAGGATCGTTCTGCGTACCTTTTGACGGAAAGAGACTCAAGAATTACTTGAAATTGACCTTTGAAGCTTGAATCCTAAGTGTTCTTGTCCCAAAAAACTTTGGAGAGTTAAAGTATCATATGTTTTGATGAATGGGACGCTTTTAAGGACTTAAGATCGTTTTAGAATAGTGGGGGATGAATTTTGGTTAAGGAAAGGACCAAAAAGTTCTCAAAATAACTTAAAAGAAGCAATTCCCGTAATAATACCCTAGGAGTCCTATTTATAGGCAATTCCAATTAAAATCTAGATTGATCGAGGAAGGAAAAACGCGTCCAAAATAGTCGCCAAAATGATCCGTTTTGTCCACAAATGGACTATTTTCGTAGGTGTTTTAACTTATGAAATTTTTGAGTTTCTGTCTCCGAAAACGGTCGAAAGAATGGACCGTTGTCTCAAAAAATGGTCCGTTTTCCTTTCCGTTTTAACTCCCAAAATTCGACGGGCTTTTGGACAGACAGACGTCTTTTTGGTAAACTGATCATAACTTTTTATTCCGGACTCCGATTAATGCGCGGTCGGCGGTGTTGAAAAGAAGACTCAAAGACCTTTAATTTGGTGAGTAATAGGCCACCTAATTATTTATATTCTAGGAGAAATAATCATTTGAATATGACCCAAGTTAGAAAGTTATACGAAAACTTAGTCGGTAGAGAAGTTTTCAACTTATCTTGTGCTAGAGGTTCCTTAAGACCTTAATTCACATCCAACACTCTTTTCACACATAGTGCTTGACCATAACACCTAGTTACAATGAAATCTTTTGGGTTCAGGTCTAATTACAGGCGAAAAATGATTGGAATCCTAGCTCGAAAGTTTATGGTGTTACAGTGATACTCTATCGGTATATTGATACTATGTCGGTGTCATATAGGACTGAGCTCTTTTTTAAGAAATAAATAAAAAACAATTAAGAAAAAATTATTAAAGTCACAAGCTTATTTATTGAACTCTAAATTAGTAGAAAATATATTTTTATAATTTTTTTTCTCTTTTTGCAATATAAAAAAAAATTATATCTAACTTTTAATTTTTTTTAAACTGTTTTTAAATTAAAATATTGAAGAACTGAAACATACCTCAACGATACGATGACAGTATATAGATATACCATAATGGTATCATGGATGATTGAGTAATTTCATCGAAGGACTGAAGCAAACCTCAATGAAACATTGTGCAGTTACTCTTTGATACCACCAAAGTATATTATACTTTGATGGTATCAAGGAGGAGGAAGTAGTCCTTCAATGAAGACACTGCCCAGTTAATTTTTGATACCATCAAAGTATATATATACTGTGATGGTATCAAAGAGAGAAAAAAGGGTGGGCGCTGACGTCAGCATGACGTTAGCCCGCATTTTTTTTTTTTTTTAGATAAATGCAGTTTTAAGATAAAAAGGGGTATGAAAGTAATGAGACATTTGAGGGTAAATAATTTTCTTTTTTGGGGTATAAGTGTTCTTTTTCCATTTTTATTTTGGCACTTTAACTTAAGTTTTTTCAGTTAAACTCCCCACATTACTAGAAATACGCTTGTTGCCGATAACAATTGCCGACTACAAATTTGGAGTCGGAGTTGTAGGTAGTTTTTCGACTATTATAGTCAAAAAATAGAGATTTTCGACTGTATTTTGATTACTTTGGTGGTCGGTAAACAACAAAATTCTAGTTAGTGCCAAGTGTCAACCCACATCAAAATGTATCACTTGGACATTTCATCCATACATGACAGAGAAAGTGACTCTCACGTCATTTTGTGGGAAGCTGAAATGAAATTATTTTTAGTTTCTCATATTAAAAGTATTTTTTGAAGGTGAATGTAATTATTTTTAAATTTAGTTGTCTATATTATTATTATTATTTTTACTGTTACAAGTATCAAATAAGTTTTAAAATTATTTATTGTGCAATTTGTTTAATAATTAATTCTTTGTTTAAATGATTTGAAATTGCTCTCTTCCATGCTTAGTAGGTTCAAATCAAAAAATAGAACCAAAATATTTTTGTTCGACTTTGATTTCACTCATAAATCAAAAATCAAATTAACCAAACCAAATAAATAAAAATTGAAATGATCGAGGCCCGGCCTTAGAAATAATGGGGGAGAAGAAAAGAAAAAATGAAATAGACTTTGTGTCACCTTTTAATTCGGGGAGGAAAGTGATGGAAGAAACTGAATTTCATTTTACTTTTCTATTTTTGGGGGGAATTAATTAGTTAGAGTTTAGTGTCATTCTTTTATTGGCTATTTTGGCCAAATCAATGTGAGTAAAGTCCACACACTCTATTTTGCTCACTAGCTAACTAGTCAAGACTCAAGAGTAGTCCAAATGACACATTTTGATGTGGTTAAAGGGTTTAATTGGAATAAACTTGAGTTAAAGTGTCAAAATAAAAATTGAAGTCAAATTCAAAGGTTTGTGTATGTCTTTTACTTATTTCTTATTTTGCTTTGTTCAATAGATACATAAATTTCAATTGTCATGAAATATCTTCTAAATTATGATTTAAAACTTATTAATAATATAAATAGATAACCTTCTAATAATTTGTTATAAAGTATATCTCTATTATTACTAATTATTTTTTTATATTACTTGCATTGAAATATATTTATCAAGATCACATTAAATTTTTCATTATTATTTATAAAATTAAATTTTATATTCTGCTTATTTATTTTATTATAAAACGTTATCAACTTATGAACACAAAGTATTTCATGACTCAAATAAATATTTATTATTATTCAAATTGAAAGTTTCACGTATTAATTGACTAATCATAGAAAAGACTAAAGACTGTGTGAACAAAAAGAGCTGCGTGGAGCCAAAGTGGCAATTTACCCTGCATGCCTAAACTATTTGACAAACTATACACGTTTCATTGATTAGACTGTTGCGTTTTGACTTTGGTGGTTTGTTTCTACACTTTATGTGGAAAAAAGTAGTAAATATTTTTGTCACCAAAAGTAACTTTTTTTGTGGTATAAAAAACAAATCCAATTCCTTTTCGAACTCAAAACCAAATTTGATCACCTCTTAGGCTGGCAATTCCAAAACATCAAATTGTGCTCCATATATCAGAATGGTGAAAAAACAGAAGGTGGAATACGAACAGTTTCAGGTATTTTAGTAGTTTGTGTCTGGATGGTATTTTATTATATCGTTACTAACAGTATCATATATATTTTGTATAGTTTGATTCCATGCCATCGAAACAAAGAGATAATAAAAATAGAAAACGTGCCTGCCCTTTTCTTCCCCAATTGTTTGTTATATAACCCTAAATTTAAAACATAAAGTTTCAAAGTTTTGTTATTCTTCAGCTGAGTAATTAAGCATTATTATTACTGTAGTCAGTGTTAACAAATTTGTTGAAGAAAAAGATGGTGGATTTTGGTGCTGCTGCAAATAGCAAGAGCAAAGAGGAGGATGATGATGATGAGAAGAAGATGAAGAAAATGTTCAACAAGTTCGATATTAACAAAGATGAACATCTAGGGATAACAGAGATGTTAGGATGGATCATGTCTGTTGAACCCACATTGAATAACGATATGCAAAGGATTCCATCTTTCCTTACATTGTACTTGGGTAATTACAGCTCTTATCTAGTTGCTTCTAAAGGCCTAAACTATACTGGCTTCACTCGCATTTACGCCGACGGTCTTCGTAATGTTGATCATGACTTCAATACTCTTAATATTGGATCAATGGACATTAAGCCTCCAATTCAGCAGGTACTTTTGTTCTTCTTCCTTTTTCATGTCACTTGATTTTAATTTGGATTTGAGGCTCTAGCTAGGGTTTTATTGATGGTTGTTACTCATATGTTTCATAATATATCGTATTGTAATGTACTTTACACATTCGCATAGATTCAATTGTTTCTTGTTAAAAATAGACTTTTTCATTGTTAGGTGATGATGGATGGTGTAAATTTTGTTAACTACAAGGGGTTGTTCGATGGAGTGTATAAGAATAGGATGTATTAGTAATGCTGAGATGAGTAATGCTTTTTGTTTTAAGGGAAGTTCTGTCTTTAACTGTGCTTATTCATGTATTAATAACTCTTGTATTGCTAATACCATGGCTTGTTATTTATATTAGTTATATATAGGCTGAAAATCCTACCAAACAAATGATTAAATAATAACACAATTAATACATGTATTATTTTCTGTAATACATCCTACCAAACACCCCTCAGTGTATTCTAGCACGTAATTAATCTATCAAATTTTAAATGTATTGCTACAGTTGCCTGTAGAGTTAAACTACTCTTAGATTTATTTCTCAACCGCAATAGGAAGTTACAAAGTATGAGTCTAAAATCACAGAGACTTATGATATGAGCAAGTACATTGCAAATTTTGCAGGTGGCATCATTACAAGCAGGGCCAGCGGTAGGACAGGGATATGCAGGGGCAAATGCCCTTCAAAGTACTTCCCAACAACTACAATATAGTCAGATGCTTAAATTGGTACAAGTAAAACAACAACTACAACAACAACAACAACAACAACTTACAAGTCTAACGGCAACAAAACAACAACTACAACCACAACAGCAACAACTTACAAGTCTAACGGCAACAAATTACTCAAACAATTCTACTTTTTCAAACAACAACCTCATCAACAACATTCATAGTGCTGGGCTGGTGAATAATTACAGAAACACAATGCAACAAGTGGTACAAATATCTCGTCTGCCTTTAATACTATCTGAGAACATTTGATAATGTTGCTTTTTAGGCCCTTCGTCTAGACTCAAATCACATACTGTATTTTAACAAACTCCAATCTTAAATAATTTTAATTCTTTACAGAATTTTTAATATTATACTTTTCCAACTTTTTCTCGTTTTCCATTACAATTCTTTTTTTATGAAACTTTTACAGGGTGGAGGGATCAGCTCTGCTGGGCAGGTGTATAATTTCGGAAACACAGTGCAACAAGTGGTACAAATACCTTATCTGTCTTTAATACTATTCGAGAACATCTAATAATGTCGCTGTTTAGGCCATCATGTAGACTCAAATTGCAAAGTATTTTACCAAACTGATCCAATCGTAAAAATCTTTAATCTTCGTTGGAATTGTTATATTTTGTCTTCCCTTTTCCCAACTTTTTCTTGTTTTAGGTTACAAAGTTTATTAGTTTTATAAAAAAATTGTAGGGAGGAGGGATCAGCTCTGCTTCGCAGGTGAATAGTTACGGAAACACGGCGCAACAAGTGGTACAAATACCTCATCTACCTTTAATACTCTCCGAGAACATTTAGTAATGTTGCCTTTTAGGCCATCATGTAGACTCAAATCACAAATTATTTTACCAATAAACTCCAATCTCAGATAATCTTTAATCTTCGCTAGAATTGTTATATTATTTTGTTTTCCTTTTTCCAACTTTCTTGTTTTATGTCACAAACTTCATTTGTTTCATAAAATATTTATAGGGAGGAGGGATCAACTTTGCTGCACAGGTGAATAGTCACGGAAACACTGCGCGACAAGTGGTACAAATACCTTATCTGTCTTTAATACTATTCGAGAACATCTAATAATGTCGTTGTTTAGGCCATCATGTAGACTCAAATTGCAAAGTATTTTACCAAACTGATCCAATCGTAAAAATCTTTAATCTTCGTTGGAATTGTTATATTTTGTCTTCCCTTTTCCCAACTTTTTCTTGTTTTAGGTTACAAAGTTTATTAGTTTTATAAAAAAATTGTAGGGAGGAGGGATCAGCTCTGCTTCGCAGGTGAATAGTTACGGAAACACGGCGCAACAAGTGGTACAAATACCTCATCTACCTTTAATACTCTCCGAGAACATTTAGTAATGTTGCCTTTTAGGCCATCATGTAGACTCAAATCACAAATTATTTTACCAATAAACTCCAATCTCAGATAATCTTTAATCTTCGCTAGAATTGTTATATTATTTTGTTTTCCTTTTTCCAACTTTCTTGTTTTATGTCACAAACTTCATTTGTTTCATAAAATATTTATAGGGAGGAGGGATCAACTTTGCTGCACAGGTGAATAGTCACGGAAACACTGCGCGACAAGTGGTACAAATACCTTATCTGTCTTTAATACTATTCGAGAACATCTAATAATGTCGCTGTTTAGGCCATCATGTAGACTCAAATTGCAAAGTATTTTACCAAACTGATCCAATCGTAAAAATCTTTAATCTTCGTTGGAATTGTTATATTTTGTCTTCCCTTTTCCCAACTTTTTCTTGTTTTAGGTTACAAAGTTTATTAGTTTTATAAAAAAATTGTAGGGAGGAGGGATCAGCTCTGCTTCGCAGGTGAATAGTTACGGAAACACGGCGCAACAAGTGGTACAAATACCTCATCTACCTTTAATACTCTCCGAGAACATTTAGTAATGTTGCCTTTTAGGCCATCATGTAGACTCAAATCACAAATTATTTTACCAATAAACTCCAATCTCAGATAATCTTTAATCTTCGCTAGAATTGTTATATTATTTTGTTTTCCTTTTTCCAACTTTCTTGTTTTATGTCACAAACTTCATTTGTTTCATAAAATATTTATAGGGAGGAGGGATCAACTTTGCTGCACAGGTGAATAGTCACGGAAACACTGCGCGACAAGTGGTACAAATGCCTCATCTGGCCTTTAAACTCTCCGAGAACATTTAGTGATGTTTCTTTTTAGGCCATCATCTAGACTTAAATCACAAATTATTTTACCAAACTGAGCCAATCTCAAATAATCTTTAAATCTTCGGTGGAATTGTTATATTATTTTGTTTTCCTTTTTCCAACTTTTCTTGTTTTAGGTTACTAACTTTATTTGTTTTATAAAAAAATTCTAGGGAGGAGGGATCAGCTCTGCTGCGCAGGTGAATAATTACGGAAACACTCCGCAACAAGTGGTACAAATGCCTCATCTACCTTTAATACTCTCCGGGAACATTTAGTAATGTTGCCTTTTAGGCCGTCATCTAGACTCAAATCACAAATTATTTTACCAATAAACTCCAATCTCAAATAATCTTTAATCTTCGGTAGAATTGTTATATTACTTTGTTTTCCTTTTTCCAACTTTCTTGTTTTATGTCACAAACTTTATTTGTTTCATAAAATATTTATAGGGAGGAGGGATCAACTTTGCTGCGCAGGTGAATAGTTACGGCAACACTGGGCGACAAGTGGTACAAATGCCTCATCTGGCCTTTAAATTCTCCGAGAACGTTTAGTAACGTTGCTTTTTAGGCCATCATCTAGACTTAAAATCACAAATTATTTTACTAAACTGATCCAATCTCAAATAATCTTTAATCTTCGCTAGAATTGTTATATTGTTTTGTTTTCCTTTTTCCAACTTTTCTTGTTTTAGGTTACAAACTTTATTTGTTTTATAAAAAATTTGTAGGGAGGAGGGATCAGCTCTGTTGCGCAGGTGAATAATTACGGAAACACAGCACAACAAGTGGTATAAATGCCTAATCTACCTTTAATACTCTCTGGGAACATTTAATGATGTTGCTTTTTAGGCCATCATCTAGACTCAAATCACAAAGTATTTTACCACACTCCAGTCTCAAATAATCTTTAAATCTTCGGTATAATTATTATATTATTTTGTTTTCCTCTTTTCAACTTTTCTTGTTTTAGGTAACAAACTTTATTTATTTTATAAAAAATTATAGGGGGGAGGGATCGTCTCTGCTGCACAGGTGAATAGTAACGGAAACACCGCACAACAAGTGGTACAAATACCTTTTCTGCCTTTAACTGTACGAGAACATCTAAAACTGTTGCCTTTTAGGCCATCATCTAGACTCAAATCACAAAGTATTTTACCACACTCCAGTCTCAAATAATCTTTAAATCTTCGGTATAATTGTTATATTATTTTGTTTTCCTCTTTTCAACTTTTCTTGCTTTAGGTAACAAACTTTATTTATTTTATAAAAAATTATAGGGAGGAGAGATCGTCTCTGCTGCACAGGTGAATAGTAACGGAAACACTGCGCAACAAGTGGTACAAATACCCTTTCTGCCTTTAACTGTACGAGAACATCTAAAACTGTTGCCTTTTAGGCCATCATCTAGACTCAAATCACAGAGTATTTTGCCAAACTCCAATTTTAAATAATCTTTAATCTTCGCTGTACAAGCCCAAATTGATTATAGATGAGGTTTTACATAAAAGCAGTGGATTTTGTTGTTACATAAATAAAACTAAGTAACTATGCGTAAAATTGATGCAATTTTTTTAAGAGCAGTTGGTGTACTGACAGTGCACAAAAGCTCCTTTACTCTATTTGTACTAAGCTGAGACTTTTAAGTTCTTTATAATATTCTTACCGTCCTTCTTTACAACTATCAGACTGCTGTGGAAGGCATTAAGTCAAAAGTAAAGTACAATGGACCTCATCCTGAATTGGCTGCTAGGCTTGAAAAGGAAATATTGGACACGAATCCAGGGGTTAAATGGAATGATGTTGCCGGACTAAGCGAAGCAAAGAGGGTTCTACAGGAAGCAGTGGTACTCCCACTGTTGATGCCCGAGTATTTCCAGGTACTGCAGATAGTTGATTCTGAATATTAGCATACTAATGAATGATGAGTGGGTGCATGTTAGGTACTACGGAAGTAATATTTCAGGAATATTTTTCATCATTTTCTGGTGTCCCAAAAGGAGGAAAGTGATGTCATTTTCTTTAAAACTCTCTTTAACTTTCAACTTCATTTCAATCGCTCCAACTAAAACATTTAGACATTACTATTTAATCTTCTAACAAAAATCATCAAAATATTAAAAAATTTGCTAGTTTCGTTATTTTTAATCTTTAATATTGACCAACCAAAAACCAAAAGGAGTTGAAACATTTCATCTAATTTCCTGAAAAATGTTTTCCTTGGAGGGAAATTCCAAACACACTTGATATTTCCTTTTATTTTTCCTCGTAACAAACAGTTCATCAGAGGTGGATATGGTCCTCGATTAAGAAAATAAGCTGGTAATAGTTTTTGCAGTTGAACTGAATGATCTCAGATATTTGTCAGTCACGTAACATGTTGTAACTACATGGAACAATAACAAACGAGTAATAGATACCTAATATTGAATGTTACTTGCAGGGAATCAGGAGACCTTGGAGAGGAGTTCTTATGTTTGGTCCTCCTGGCACAGGGAAAACACTCTTGGCCAAAGCTGTTGCTACAGAGTGTGGGACAACATTTATGAATATTTCTTGTAGTTCTTTGTGTGGAAAATGGTACGGGGAGAGTGAAAGATTGACACGGTGCTTATTTGAGCTTGCCCGTACTCATGCTCCAACTACAATTTTCATTGATGAGATTGATTCTCTTTGCAGTGCCAGAGGGTAAGTAAATAATAGTCTCTTCTTTCTAAATTGATTTCATTTAAGCCAAGTATTTTTCTCTTTGTCTTGAAAGGTTTATACGAATAAATTTGATTTCTAGGCGTGGATATATGTTACATTTTTACACGTCTTAGTAACTAGACTTCAATCATCTAATAGAGATGACCAGCTTTTTCTTGCTTTTTCCCGAGTAAATAAGTGAAGTGCCAGAGCTGCAGAGAGCAGACAAGTTTAAAACCTTAAAAGAATACCCAGTAGGAAGGAAAATAAAGGTGTATGTTTTATCAAAACTGAATCATACTGTAGTTTCACTTGAGCAGCTAAATTTGCTCTGAATTGATAGTGCCATCCATACATACTGGCATGTATATGTTTTGGACCATAGAGATTTTTATCAAGCTTACCAATTAATGTGTCTGACTTTGCAGTGAGTTTAAACTGTTATTTGCTAGATCATATCTATAGCATGTCTCCCTCCGTTTCAATTTTTTTGTCTACTTTCCTTTTTTAGTCCGTTTCAAAAAGAATGTTTCTTTCCCTTTTTGACAACTCTTTAATTCTAACTTTCCACATAGCATGTTTAGGACAACAAGATTAAAGGTCATTTTGGTACATTCTACATATCTTTAGTTTAAGACCACAAGATTCAAAAATCTTCTTTACTTTCTTAAACTCAGTGCCAAGTCAAACAACCAGACGAACAACTTGAAACAAAGGGAGTAGTTATTATCTTTATCATGTCACCAATTAATGTTTTATCACAAAAATTTGGTGATTTATATTATTTGTATCACGTCAGTGCATAAACTTTAAAGCTCTAAATATTTTGTCCTTCTCCTCTTTCCTTCACTTACCTCTTGTGTTTGTATACACCCCACAATCAACATTAATTTGAGCATAAAAAGTTCTTTAGTGTGTTAAACTTATAATTTTTTAGTTTTAATTGTAATACTTTATCAACTTTGAAGCTGTTTCTCAGGTCTGCTACAGAGCATGAAACATCCCGAAGAGTAAAGTCTGAACTTCTAGTTCAGATCGATGGATTAAACAACTCTAATAAATCAGGTAAAACGGTGACACTTTTGGCAGCAACAAATTTCCCCGGGAGTCTTGACGAGGCACTAAGGTTAACTTTACTCCTTAAATTCCTAGTCAATATTTGCTTTTGTAACTCTGGTTTGTGTTCAGTTTCCTCTCTTGATCTTTGTTTAATTGGTGATTCACTGTGCTACTGTAGGAGGCGGCTAGAAAAGCGGATTTATATCCCGCTTCCTGATTTTAACAGCCGTAAGGAGCTTATAAAGATAAACTTGAAATCAATTGCGGTAAGCTATCATTGTTTCGGCTGATTTTCTCTTGTAATTATCATCATATATCTCTACTCAGAAGAATAGGTTCGATGATCAAAGTCAATAAAAGGAATGACTATGATCATACTGAAAATTTTCTGACTTACAAAGAAAATTTACATATACATAATAACTGAACTAGCTAGTTAAATAAGCTATACTATGTTGTTGCTTATTATAGTCCAGTTATAATTAATATTGCAGTGAGTACAATATTAGGATATATAAAACAAAAAATAGAAGCTTTAATAAGAGACCATTCTCAAAAAATTGAAAAGAATAAGAGTTTTGGTTACATCGTTTTTTAGTTACTTCCTCCATTTCAATTTGTTTGTCTTAACTTTCTTTTTAGTCCATTTCAAAAAGAATGTTTTTTTTCCCTTTTTGGATACTCTTTAATTTTAACTTTCCACATGGCATGTTTAAGATGACAAGATTAAATGACATTTTAGTACATTCTACAAATCTTTAGTTTAAGACCACAAGATTCAAAAATCTTTTTTACTTTCTTGAACTCTGTGTCAAATCAAAATCAGACAAACAAATTAAGACGGAGGGGTACTTAAATGATAAGGAAGGGTGATGTTAGGATTCTGTCTGAATTTTATACATAAGCTTTTGTTACATTGCGGATTGAAAGTAAACTCAAATATTTTCTCCGCTCTTGGGATGTAATGGAGAACTGCTACTCAAATCCAAGATTTAGAGTTAGTGGATTCAAAATGAATGTGATTTCATTATATGTATAAATTTCTATATTTTTTCGCATTGCGTGTGGTGTTTGAGTCTTCGGTTGAACTGTAGAACCTGCCCTAGATTTGTGTCCGTATATTATTGAACAGTTTTTTTTGTTGATTCTAAAAATGATTGCCAGTTAGCTCCGGGGCTGGATATTGACCAAGTGGCACAAAGAACAGAAGGCTACAGTGGAGACGATCTAACAAACATTTGCAGAGATGCTTCTTTAAATGGCATGAGACGAAAGGTAGCCGGGAAAACCACAGATGAGATAAAGAACATATCCAAGGCCGAGATTCTGAAAATTCCAGTTACGATGGAAGACTTCCTAGAAGCTTTAGGTAAAATACAACCCACAGTTTCTGCAGGGGATATTCAACGACATGAGAAATGGTGTTCAGAGTTTGGATCATCATAGAAGATCAAGTAAATGCAAGTTTAAAAGTGCTTATTTTTTGACGAGGTCGCTTTGTGAAAGACGAAATTGACCTTTGTGGGAAAACGCTCGATGTTATAGCGTCCTCCAATTCTTGCACCCGTGGGTGGACATTTTAGGTGCCTTTTAGGAATTATTTTTGTTAGATGATCTTTGACTTGTAAGTTGTATCATTGGTGATATTGTTACTACTGCTACTGCTATATAGGGTCTAAAAGAAAATCTTGGGAACGATGCGAAAGGTGAAGCACTATTTTTTACTACGTTTATGTTTCGTTTTACGGCTAATGTTACCATTTTAGGTTATCATAGTCAGGTTAGTTCATGAAAATGAGCAATTCTTTTTTATTATGATATGGCAGCTTGATATAATGCAGTGATAACTCATTATAACTAGTTAATAAAGACGCATTAAAATAACGAACCAATGAGATTAAGAACAAGTGTTGCTGTCAAGAGCTACCTCGATCTCTGAATTTACATTTAAGATTATAAGGTGTTTTAATGATTGACAAATATTATATAATTAGGGGTAACAATTAATCTAGTTGGATCAAATTTGGGCAGGTCAAGACGGGTCAAGATAATAAACAGGTAGACCCAATCCAATCAAAATTTGCTTGGGTCAAAACGGATCAGGTAATGGGTCATAACTCAATTTTAATTGTCAGATATTGTACTAAGTTTTAATTGTTGTATTTGTTCTTTTATAAATTTTTAGTACCTAATAAAATTATTTTTTTCTTGTAATGACTATATATAACATATCAATAAAAAATTGTATTTAAAAATATTTTGACGAGATTTCTCAAGAGTCAATATGGGGTACATATCAACCCAATTTTTAACGGATTGAGCTGAAATGGGTTGAATTAATACATGGGCGGGTCAATAATCAACCCAAATTTAAATAGATTGGATGGGTTAGGTTTGATTTTGTCACCCCTATATACAAGTGACAATTTGTATACAAGAAAGAATGAAGTACAAGAATACGACTCACACATATCTAAAAGAAAGTGAGGAAGTTAACAACATTGTAAGGGGTCATTTGGTATACGAGATAAGGGGGATATCCTAGGATTTGGTTGTATCAATTCTTAAATATCAATTCAGGCGCTCTAATGCAAAATTGAGTTGAAAGTTTCTCTACCGATTAAGTTTTCGTATAAGTTTATTCAAAGGTCAATTTTAAATAAGTGTATCTCCTAGAATATAAAGGGTTACGTGGCTCATTACTTATCATATTAAACGTATTTGAGTCTAGTTTTTAATGCATCTAACCGCTCATCAATGCGACTTCTGAGTAAAAGGTTATACACATTTTACTGAAGGACAGTCAGACTAGTCGTGCGCGAAGAGTGCCTGATAGCATGGACGCACCGCGCCAAGTTAAATTTCCAGACGCTATGAATGTTAAGTCACTTCTTCTGTAAGTTTAAGTTGGAGGTTCATTAGGTACTCATCTTGGACGATTTAGGGCTTATTTTCTCTCAACACCAAGGTATGTTCCTCCCATGTATTTCAAAGTATTTTCGAACATTCTTAATCTCCAATACTAATTCTTAACAAGATTCTAACATCAAATCCTCCTCCTATCTCTAGTGAAATCAAGAATTCACTTCTAAGGTTCAAGACTTGATTTTGAGCGAGACGCACCATCTATCAAAGAAAATATACTTCCTTCCACATCAAGGTAAGAATATTCTCATGAATTCTTAGTGATTCTAACATATGATTACGCATCCTAAGCAAGAATCTATGAACAAAACCTAGGGTTTCAAGGAGAACTCTTTTCATGGTTCAAGAATGGACTTTTCAGATTTTTTAACATTAGGGTTTCAATTGGAGCAATTTACGGTATGTAAGGTAAACTCTAAGTGTGGGAGCATCATTGATTCTCCCCGCAATCCATTCTTCCATGTCTATGAATTTGCCACCATGAACTATCAAGCTATGCTCGAATAAGTCATGTTTTTCATGAATTTCCTTTCGTGGGCCACCTAGGGCTATCCTATGAATTCTATTATGTTTGTTCATGTTAATTTAATTCAAACTCATGAACTCCTATTAATTATTTTTTCATGCTCATAGTTATTCGATTCTATGAGCTCCATAATTTTATAAAAAGCATGATTTATGAACTATGATTTGAGTCAAGGCTCACTTGCATGACTTATGAAACTATATGATTTGAGCCAAGGTTTCACCGCACGGTTTATGAACTATGATTTAAGCCAAGGCTTCATGTCATGATTTTTCTACCAGTTACATCTGAATCCCCTCCGTTGAAATTGGGGCATGGGTGCTCAATAGAGCTTCCCATTTCAATTGGGCCCAGGGTGCTCAGTCAAATCCCTTTTTTTAATCGGGGCTAGGGTGCTCAAGCGAATCCCCTGTTTAATTGGGTTCAGGGTGCTCATACAACTGTCTATATACACGTGTATTTAGGTCGATCTAGAAAAACAAAAATAAACTTCATCATGAAAGATATTCATCTATGATTTTTAGCTCATATCTATGATTCTATTCATGTTATGATTATGTGCTTTCAGTTGTCCTTTTTATTCAACCATACTTCATGTTTATTCTACGATACATACGGTATAATTTCACATGTACTTACATCTTTTTTATTGGGGGTGCTACAATTTTTAAAATGATGCAAACTCAGGTAATCAGGATGATCAAGCAGTATGTTAAGTACTATGTTTCAGCTATTGATGAGCTCCTTCTGTTCTCGAAGCATAATTAGTCTGTTTCATTTTTTTTATTTTTTTTATGGGTCATACTAGGAGCTTATCCTGATAAATAAGTCAGTCATGTTAAAGGCTTCATAGATGGTCAGTCAATATGCTCTTATGTCATATATTACCAGTTTTGACATTTGTATCACTTTATGAACTTAAACTATAATTTACAAAAAGTACTTTATTCAAAAGACTTATTATTTTATGTTCAACGTATCTCTTTAATGTTTTTAAATTAGGCATTCTTCTTATCTAGATTTATGTTCTATGTCCATGCCATGATTATGAGTTTGCTCAGTTTGGACAATGACATCGGGTGCGGATCACACCGAAGATCTAGGCCCGAGGCGTGATATTTTACACGATATATAATATTATATAACATTATACAATTATTGTACACAAATATTGCATCTATTTTTCTCAATAAAGCATGTTTCCAAGGATGATATTACGTTGCCGAACATTAATTTGCTTGTGGACAAGACTATTGTTAAAGTATGCCTACTACTCTTTTTTGATGATTCGATATTCTCGTCGTCGGCTTTATCTGAAATTATATAAATGTGCATAATAATATATAAAAGGTGTATATACACACTTTTACATTGTTATACATCTTGGATAAAAATAAAAAGTTGGGCACAAAGTCCCTCGAGGAATCAATGGAGTGTTGATTTCAAAGATTTGGGATTTTTGGGATTTGAATAGCTGACTGCGATATCTATATCTAAAATGATAATAATGAGAAAAATTAATTAGCTTTGTAAGTATTTAATTTGCCATTGAGTTTAATGTTGTCTTCACTTTAAAAATTGCGCTCTACAATTTTGATCATTTCTCATGGCAATATCTTTGACAACTTTTGTTCTTATTTTTCACCATTTGTCTCAAGAAGAATAATGCCAAAAAATTGGTCATATTGTGTAAAAATAAGAAGTTGGGCCAAAAGGTATAATAATTTTATGGATAAACTACAGAGAAAGTCAAACATTTTTACAATATCTACTAATTTTTTTTACTACTTTAAATAATTACATAATATCTCACTTATTGACTATTTGACCACTTTAATACTAGATACATTGATAATCCTTAAACTGGAGATATAATTTCATCTTTTCATCCTTTATATGTTCAGATATTGGTTATTAATATTATATATGTGGTATAATCTACAGCTTACTAATGGTTTAAGTACAAAATAGCAAACTTATGAACTCGAAAAAAAAATCTGCTTCATCTATATTTTCTGTTTCTGTATTTTTTTTGTTTTCTAATTATATAAACAGAATTTGTCTGCTTGTATTAATGTTTGAACACAGGATACTAATAGGTAGATGACCTACTGCTCTACCGAGACATATGTTGGACCGTAAATCAAATTTTCAAATTTAATTTCTCTTTTGTTTTTTAATAGTAAATCATATTTAGCCGTCACATCAAGGCTTGATTAAATAATATAAAACAATTAAATTTGCTAAGATAAGATATATTGAAAAGATTTTAATTTGCGTATATCTATTTTTTGCTGATTTTTCTTAAATTAATATTTTGTAAATATGTTTAAGAATATATTAACAAATTTCTATTCCGATGTTTTGATTGTCGCTATTTTTTTTTCCAAAGAAAACTAACAAGAATGGTTACATGTTTGGCTAACTTTCTAAAATCAACTTATTTTGAAAAGTGTTTTTTCTTTCAAAAAGCAGTTTGTGTTTTGGCCAAAAAAAATATATAAATAACACTTTTGAACAACAGTTAGTGTTTGATCAAACTTTTAAAAGGTGCTTTTAAGTTTTTTTTTTTTTTCAAAAGTACTTTTTTAAAAAACACTTTTAAGAAAAAATTATTTTTTTAGCTTCAGAAAAATAGCTTCTGCTAATCTCCAAAAGCACTTATTTTTCTCCAAAAAACTTAGAGTCTGTTTGGCCTAGTGGCTAAAAATTGCTTATTTTGAGAAGCACTTTTATAAAACAACTTTTTAGAAAAGTGCTTTTAAAAAAAATAAAATTATTTGGCTAATTCATTTGAAAAGTGTTTTTTGATAAACACGTTGTGTTTGACTAATCTTTTTTAAAAAGTATTTTTGAGAGACAAATTATGAAAAAAGACAGGTATCAATGGACTTTTACTATTAAGATTATTTTATCGAGAGAAATTATTTTAAATATCTATTATAAAAATTTTAATTAAGTTTTTATTTTTATTTAATTAAAAAGTACATATTATAATTTTTCAATCAATATTATACATAGATACATAAAAATTATGAAATATTAATGTAATATTAATATGATAATTTAATACTAAAAAACATCAAGCAGAACAAATTTAAAAAATATTTCATAAATTAAATCACTACATATAAAAAAATTCACCACAAAAATAAGTAGTCCTTCATACATCATAAAAATTATCAGCAATTTTATCCTTAATTTTATCACACAATATCTTCATAATAGTAGAAAATTTGCCTTGTATTTTGTTAGTTGCATAAACATCTAATTGGTGATATTCAATAATATTGATATTTGTTATTTTTGATTTTATTATTATTCTTACCTACGAAAGTAAAACTTTCACAATAACAAAAATTTATACGTAAAATAATATATATAAATGAGAAATTTATTTTTTATTACCTTTTTTTAGTGTTCACTAGCATTTTCAATGCTTACGTGACACAAACTAAAATTAAAAAATTATGGTGTAAAATGAAGAATACAATTTTTAAATAAAATTTAATCAAACTGATGAGATCCACTAATCAATTAACAAGAGATATATTGGTTAATATGTATAAATAATAGAAATTATTTTGTCTTGAAAAAAATAATTTTTAATTTTTTTTTTTTTTTTTTTTGCTTCTTCCTAACAACAGAAAAACTGCTTTTGCATCTATTTAAAAATAGTTTTACTATGCCAAACACCTCTGTAGACAATAAAATTCGAGTCGCAGAAAATAATAATCAGGACCGGAAATATCGCAACAATCGTAATATTTGATTTGAATATACAGTGTTACAATCTCTATTAATCCTCTTATTCGTCTTTCCAAGTATGTAAATTCAAGGGTCGTTGAGCTTGATCTTGAATTTGATGGAATTGATCTTGACTTGTGAATTTGATGAGTTTGATCTTGACTTATACTTGAATCCAAGAGCTTTTGAACTTGATCTTGAATCTGGTGGTCTTGATCTTGAGTTGTATGAACTTGAATGTTGAATTCTTGAACTTGTAGCTTGTAGAGAAATTTATTGTGTTTGATCCACGAGCTCTCTTTTGCTTCTTGTTAGAATTCTGGTGTCTCTTCGGAATTATGGAGGACCCCTATTTATAGTTGTAGGAGGGAAAAGTTATGGTAAGTACCAACTTTTTCCGGCCAACCAGATTGAAGTAATGTGGCCATATTTGATTGGTCGGAACATGTCACTTGTACACGTGGCGTATTTCCGTTGGTCTTTGATTTGGCTTCGCATGCTGCATCATTTTGACACATGGCATAATCCTATTGGCTCCTTCGCTTGACTTGGCATGACATGTCATTTGACACGTGGCACCAACTTGGGCCTCTAGAATAAGATGATAACTTGGGCTTGGCAAAGTGGCTCATCATTCGTAGCCCAAATTAATGGACTAGCCCAACAAGAATTGGACTTTAATTTAATTCGTATTTATTGGACTTAATTATTGATCCAATTATATTAATCCATAATATTTATTTGGACTAATTTATTTGAATTTAATATAATCTAAATTTCGTACGAATTTAAATTTAATAAATTTTAAGTTCTTACAAATGCCCCCACTTCAAGACTTATCGAGATATTTAATCTTTTGAAAACGAGACTTGAAGTATTACAATAATTACCACTTTTTTCCAGGAAACGTGGCATTGACAAGCATAGAACATGAAGTCATATACTTTTGAATAGTATGCTTCAATACTGCCAAATTATCCTTTTTTTTAAAAACCCAATTAGTGTAGGACATGACCATATTGTAATTCACCGCCTCTCTTTGTCCTTTTGTATTCAAGCAACTTTAATTTCCACTAGGTAGGTTGGAGACTTCTAATAGCAATCCTAGTTTTAATGAATTAGGATACGTCTCATGCTTTCTATGAATCCTACACAATCAAGGAATGTTTAGCCGACTCCAGTATATCTATAAATAGGAGATCCCACCACCCAATCAAATTATTCTCTTCATTGATTGTTTACTCTAGAACACAAGAAGAACATATAAGATTGTTAGAAAAATTTATACATATAATAGAAATCTCAGGAATCAGCCTAAGCAAAGAAAAGGCAGAAATAATGAAAAACCAAATAGAATTTCTAGGAATACAAATAGATAAAAACGGGATAAAAATGCAAGCACATATAGTACAAAAAATAATTGGATTGAACGAAACACTTGACACAAACAAGAAACTACAATCCTTTTTAGGATTAGTTAACCAAGTACGAGAATATATACATAAGCTAGCAGAAAATTTAAAGCCGTTACAGAAAAAATTGAAAAAGGACATAGAATACCATTTTGATGATACAGATAAAACCCATATAAGGAAAATTAAAAATATGTGTAGGCAGCTACCAAAACTATATTTTCCAGATGAAAATAAACAATTTACATACATAGTAGAAACAGACTCTAGCGATCATAGCTATGGCGGAGTATTAAAATATAAATATGAAAATGAAAAGATAGAACACCATTGTAGATATTACTCAGGATCATATACAGAACCACAAATAAAATGGGAAATAAATAGGAAAGAACTATTTGCATTATACAAATGTTTGCTAAACTTTGAACCATACAGAGTTTATAATAAATTTCTTGTAAGAACAGATAATACACAAGTTAGATGGTGGCTTACAAGGAAAATACAAGATTCAGTTACTACAAAAGAAATAAGGAGACTTGTGCTCAATATACAAAACTTTACATTTACAATTGAGGTAATTTCAACTGACAAGAATGCAATTGCAGATTACTTATCAAGACAAAAGCACACAGACGGAGGATAATACTCCAGATATACTCTCAATCCTTACTACGCTTTCCCTGAAAGTGGACAGTATAGGAACGAGATTACAAAAGATAGAGCTAAGTCAGCAGCATGACTCTAAACATGCGGAGCTAAGTCGATCGGAAGACTTAAAAATTCCAGAGCTAAAAGGAGACGTTGGGAAACTCCTTAAAACCCATAACGGTCTGCTAAATACAGTTGCAGGTACAAGCAAGGCTGCAGAAAATAAAAAAGCTAGCATTAAACCATTTACAAATACAAATTTGAACAAGGTATTTGATAAACCATTTACCCACAAAAGGCAACCCACTGAGATACCAAGTGTCATACCCCAAACAACTACATATGCAAATAGCCTCCACAGAGATAAAAAAAATATACAATCATATCACCCAATCCTACATCGACAATATATACAAAATACAAACTTTCCTAAACCTTAACCCAAGATCTACCACTACCCCCGAAAAACCAGAGCAAGACTTTTTAACCCAAAAATACAAGGATACAACCGGCTGATAGCACAGCCAAAAACAAATCCAAACCTAGTTAGAACTTGTTATAACTACGGATTACTTAGCACCGTATATACATACGACGGCGAAGAGATAAGTGGAATACCAGAACTCCACAAAGCCTTTATTACATATAAACGAATTACAAAAGGAAGTTTATTTTTTATAAAATTCTACACAGCACCAGCAGAAATATTATATGATGAGATAAAACCCCTAATTCAGGTAGTCAAAATAGGCCTGACCAGGGAAATGATTATACCAGAAGATATATCGCATCAAGCAGAGATACCAAAAGTTGAGATACCAGGATTTTATGCAAATAAAAGAATAATTGGTATATCAACAATTATCCAGGAATTAGCTACAAATTATCTACAAGGCAATGCTATATGGAGTTATTATTCCAGAGATCATTTAATGATCTATGCCAATTCAAGAGAGTTACGACAAGCAGATATGGATGAAGTCCAGAAATGGATTTTATCTTTATTAAAACCAGAACTACAACCAACAACTAGAGCCTTGAAGACAGGGTTCATTTCAGAAGAACTATTAACCAGATACTGCAAGTTAATCGGCCATAAATATCCAGATCATATATGCTCCAAATGCAAAGGAGAAGATAACGTTATTCCAGAAGTTCAGCTTGAATGAATGGACTAACAAAAGAAGGACAGCTTGCAGATACCAAAGATAGCTACAAAGAAGATATTGACAAAAGCAGTTATGTAATTATTGTAATAAGTTTAGTCGTGTAATGTCGGCCAAAATAAACGGCCAATATATTAGACAGATGTAAAAATAGAGTCTTTTGTTTTTATATGGAAAAAGTCGTAAAGTAGGAAAAGTGTGTCGGCCATATGAATAGTATGTCGGCCATATGAATAGTAAAGGCCAATAAATAGTAAAGGCCAATAAATAGTAAAGGCCAAGTTACTATCCGACTTCTATATAAAGAAGTCTTTTGAACATAAATAAAGCATCACTTACTTCCATACTCTCTACTTCTCTCCCTCTCTAATACTTTCTGCATTCCGCACAAGTTTGGTATAAGAGTTAGATAGAAAAAAGTAATCATCATGGCAAAAGCTAACTCCAACGAGGAAAATATCGAGCAGGTATACTGTCATATGAATATGCATAGCTAAACTCACATATTCCTGATAATCATAATTATGGTAGAATAAATTTTATATTTGTTACTATATATTGGAATTATTCATAGCATGTTACATAGTTTGCTGGTAAGTATGGAAAGGAGAGAAAACTTCTAAGAACAGTACTATCATGAGAGGAAAACCGTTGAGGCAAGAAGCCGTGTTAGGGAGTACCGATAGTATGAGAAATACTGTTTAAAGAAGAAGAGTATCATGCCGAGTACAATACTAGTAGTGACGAATAAACATGGTCCAAGAATAATCCAGTTTATAGTAAGCTTATATAAAAAATATACTATCATAAAATATGATTAGAGGGAATAATTGAGAAAAAAAGCATCATAAAAATGACTAGTTTACATGAAGAAGCGATAAATAGTTACAAAACATTAATTTTGTATGCACTAAAAGACATAAGAATGACTGAATTAAAAAGAATTATATGGGAAAAAATATTTAATGAAAAATCAGAATGGTACGGGATAGATCTAGAAAATTTAAATATAGATGACGACTGGGAAATATATTCAGATCTAGAAATAACATATTCAGATTAATGATAAATTATGAATACTTAAGATATTGGTACGAAACTAAGCTAGATATAACCCTACTAGGAAACTTGATAAAAGAAAATATAGAAAAATACCAAAGAACCCAGGATATAGTATATCTAGAATATATTTTGGAAAATGTAAAAGAAATAATCAGACTAACCCCACTATTGGAAAATTCTTACAAGAAAATATGGATAATCTGAAATATACAAAAAAGATAAGAAAATTGAAAAGGAAATTAAAAAATTTATATCCGGAATATAAACAACTTAGTATTACAAAAAACGATAACAATAAATTAAATGAATTAATAGATATCATATCCAAAATGGAATACAAATATATAAAATACTTAAAGAAACAAAAGACATTTAATGGATAAATACGAGGAAGAACTAACAGAAATGATTAAACAAACAAGACAAGAAATTACACATAGAGAACAAAGACTTAGTGAAAACATATTTGCAGGAGTATGCCATAGATCAATATTGGCACAAAGAAAGGAGATATTCTACCTATACATAGAATTACAAAAACTAACATATAAATTACAAAATAAATTATAAATGAATAAGGAAGAATATGTAATAGAAGAAAAAACCTTCGAAAATCTAGAAGGAATAAAAATAAAAATAGTATTTTCTAATCTAGGAAGAAGATATAAGAAAATAGGAGAAACCATGAACCTAATGCTAGAAAGAGAATCAGCTAAATTAGAAGATAGCCTAACAGCCATGGTAAGAATAATGAAAGAAAACGAAGAAATAGACAGAAAGAATGAAATAAATAAAATAAAACAAGAAGCAAAAATAGAAGTACAAAAAATAGAAAATATTAAAAATACAAAAATACAAGAATTAGAAAAAGAACTGGCAATATTAAAAGAAATATATGAAAATAGACAAAAAGAAAAAGAAGAAAAAGAACAACAACAAAAATTACAAAATGAAATAATATCATTTAAAGAAAAATTACAACTAAAAGAAGATAACGAAGAGCATAATTTACCAGAATTAAGAATAGATGAAATAAATGAAACTAATGAAGAACAAAATTCAGAAGCAAGTGAAACATATACAGAATTATTTAAAGATATGGAAAATGATGAAAACATAGAAATAAACATGAGTAAAGTAGAAGAAAAACCCAGTACATCAGAAAAAAGAGACCATAAACCAGGTCCAAAATACTATACAAGGAGTTACGAAAACTCAGATAGACAGGATAATATATGGAAAAAACGATATAATGAGAAATGGACACCAACTCCAACAGTAGAACAATATAACTTCTTAGATCTAGATTGTGTGACAGACACAAATAAAATTATCCAATTATGGATGGGATATATAGCAAAACAATTAATAGACAACAAAATAGCAATGGCAGAAGTACCAGGATACATAGAAAGAACATTAATAGGAACAGCAAAATTATGGTTACTAAATCTAACAGAAGAAAGTATAAATACATTAAGAAATAATAAAAACATAAGCGGCGAAAAAGCGACAACATCGATGGAGATACTACAAAAATATGAAACAGCAATAAGAAACGAATTTAGTAGTACGACGACGGAATATGAAGAACAAAATAAAGAAAAAATCATAAATAGAAATTTAATGACAAAATTAGAAATATGTAATATGTGTTATATAGACGAGTATACATGTGCATTTAAAGAATATTATTACAAAGGATCATATAATACAGAAGAAAGTAAGGAAATCAGACAGTTATATTTTACAAAATTACCTGAACCATTTAGTTCAAGAATAATAAAAAATTGGAAAGAAGCAGGACTGACAGATACATTAGGATCTAGAATAAAATATTTACATCACTGGTATTCTAATACTTGTGAAGAATATAGAGAAAAACTACAAATAGAAAAAACTTTAATAAAGAATCTAGTATGTTGTAACAATAAAGTGGCACCTAAATTCGGGTGTAAAGATGGAATCAATTATTATAAAAATCCATACTCAAGAAATAAGAGATATAAAAAATATAAATCTAAGTATAAAATATAAACCCAAAGAGGAAGTATTATGTAAAGAACTATAAAACAAAAAGCCCATATAGACCAAAGCGAAAGCTAACAGAATGTACATGTTATAACTGCGGAAAATTAGGACATATAGCCAAAAATTGTAGATTACCAAGAAACCCGCAAAGAAAACAAATATCAGAGATAATATTCGAAGAAGACGAAAAATATACGCAAATAGAATACATAGACTATGAGCTAAATAGTGATATTGAAATTTGTCATTTAAACAAACCTTAGATATATATTTGTGTCATTGTGTGGCTCTAAATCATTTCATTAAGGGTAGAAGGAAAATTTTTGAAGTGATTTTTAGTTATAGAAATGTGACGTTATTTTTGTGACAGACTAAAATGAAAAGTGTGCTACATAAATTGAGACGGGGGAGCAATAAAAGGAGAAAATATTGAGAGAAAGTGAGAAACTTCTATTAGTACTACACAAAAATAATATCTCGTCGTGTGGCAGAGACAACCTGGTGGCCAAGAGGCATCAATTTGCCGATGTGTCATGAGTTCGAATCTTGGCCCTTGAATTGGTTGGGGTTTTCCTCCTCTCTGTTAAAAGTAAAATAATGTCTCGTCAGGTTCAAATCCCGAGGGAGGTAGCAGGTACCCTATGGAATTAGTTGAGGTGTGCGTAAATTGACCCGACACCACAATTATTAAAATAAGACAATGTCTTGTATGCTTCTATTACCTAGAGATTGCAAGACTACCCAATAAACTGAAAAAAGATTAGGCACTGTAGTTTTATACAAAACTATGTCTATGTTTCACCTTAACTGGATTCCTGCACTTCTATTCAACTATAAATCCTAGAGAACTTCAAAATGATAATGACATAGAATTATAGAATTTAAATTACAAGCTAAAGACAACAGCTGTTTCTTAAGAAAAAGATGGCCAACAAGTTGCAAAGGTTTTGCCTGCTAGGCTTTAGTTTTTATTTGATTTAAATTACTAGAGTTTGTATAGGCAACTTATCTAATGAATTTTACAGATTATCTAATTGTTGTGCAATATAAATTGGTATTTTTTATCAATATTTAATGCTCAGAGACTTCAATTCATAATATGCTACTACCATCTAAAAATAACACCTTTAGTGCCATTTGCTTTATATGTCACCCTGTTTGTGTTGGTTTAAAGTTGCTTATTTTAATAATATGTAGAAGTTGTTCGTTTTCTGCTGATAGTGATATCTATTTTGGAGCATAAGTATAACGTCATTATGCAAAAACTCATCAGAACCCAGAGTTATAAGTTTATGCATGCTAAATCATGTACTTGTAAATCAGTTGATGTTGGACCTATATAGTTGAGTCAACTTCATTAAAGTGTCTTTCCAAGTAACCAAGTAGATGAGTGGTCACATTGTTAATGACTCGTTGTCATGATTCATGGAACTGAGAATTTACCAGAAAGGTTTCATTTTCTAATGGAATATTCTTTTTAGTGGACCACTTTTGGGCTCCCATCTTTTTTGCACCCGGTATCTTTTCAGCAAGCTGTGGTCCATCGGGGCTTTTAGTTAGCTCTCAAGTGAGATGTTTGATATAGCTGATACCTTTTAGGAGGATTTTGAAAATGGTTTCTCATTTCTTAGCATTTCGAGTGGGTTCTGTTCTGATTAAGTAGCTCGTTTTCTTATAAAAAATAGTTAAAGGAGAAAGAAGCGCAACCCTCTTACCCATCTGATATAACATCATCGCGTTCTGTCAATTATTTTTCTAATGACTCGGTTATGTAGATTTTTTTATGATTGACTTTCTTCATGTTTGGATTTATTTTGACTGTGATAAGATTCTCTACAATTTTGGTTCTTGCATCTTATTCTTTTGATCCTTCTTACTGGTAGCTATATCAATATTCCGCTAAGCATATTTAATTTGTAGCCAATTTAAACACCTGTAACCTCAGGTTGTCACTTCTATAGCTGAATGTCATTTCAGCGAAAACATACGAATGTTGTGGCTGTATAAATTAATCTGCCACCCTTTTCAGCAGAAAGGGACATTTGCAGCATGTATAATGGCCTATTGCCATTTTGTTATAGACCATAGTCTGATAGGTGGGAGAGCCCATTTAGCCTATAAACTGATTAGCATTTCTCTTTTTCTCCAATGAGGGACAATTGGCACATAACACATTGTAGAACAGATGGTCAAGCTAAGATCATGGAGTTGGTGACAATGGATCTTCTTCAGATACTCGTTGGCATTGGCAGAGATATTTTGGATGTAGGTGGATCCTAGTGGCTGTAGATGATGTACTTTCAGTCACAAGTGTTATTTCACATTAATGACGAGTTAACTTTTGATCATGACATTGGTCAACTTGAAGTCTATCACACTCCTTATTCTGTTTTGTTAGCTGTTGCTCGATATTTTTCTGTTACATGCCAATTAGAAAGGGGGGAAAAGCCATGTTAGCTGCGAGTCTGTTAGACAGTTAGACAGTTAGAACAGTAAATATCCATTTGTTAGTTAGGCCAGAGGAGGGAAAAGTTGTTAACCTTCTTTCATTCCTTGTTGCTATTAATTGGATTATATTAGTTGAAGTAATTCATTGATGAGGAAATACACATTACAGTTTCTTTCTATCTTCTCTAAAGTTCATTACAATTCCGCATATCTGTTCAAGTGTTTTTCTCTCGTAAGCTCTTTAGGATTGTATTGCAATTCTTTATTGGAAGGTCACTGCAGTGGCATCAAATGTATATGAAGATGAGATTCTCTCGAGGGTTTCCAGACTGGGAGGAATATGTGAGAGCTCTGCGGCTTAGATTTGGAGTTTCAACTGACATGGATCACATGTCAGAATTGGTGTCATTAATTAAGGCAAACATGTACTGTGCAAAACTTCCTTGATCAATTTGATGCATTGTTGAATGAGGTAGACCTCACAGAAGATCAGGCAATTAGTTGTTTGCTAGCTGGATTGAAACTTGAGATAGCTGTCCAAGTGAAGCTGTTAAATGCTAGGTCATTGATGAAAGCAAACAGTCAAGCCAACACTTCTGAGCATGACTAGCAATTTGTGTTGATGTTCTGTTAGGCAAGAAATCCTTAGCAATCTTAGCCCAAATGCCTTTTCCATGAAACTGCAATCCCTTCAAGAATGCTCTGTGTTCATCCTCTGTCCATGGTTTTCCTTTCTTGATTCTTCTTTCCATACAATCCTTTTTAGACATTGCAGCAGTAGTAGTAGTAGTACTGATCTCCACGCCGAACAATTTAATGGTCTTGCCTTTCTCACTGCACGTTCTGTGATTATGCCCAGTCCTACCACACAAACTGCAGTTCCTCCCCATTGCTACTTTTTGCCACAAATTGTCAAGAACAACAATAGAGCGCATCTATGAAATCAAGAGCACAGCTTACGTAAATATATAAGGATACAAAAGTTTCCTCACAACCGTGTGAAAATTAAGGAAAAAAAGACACGTTTTTTTTGCCCTTGCTATGTAAGAAAAACAGAGCATGGTAGAATTGGTCCGTTATATAAAAGCCAATAAGAGAGAGGGTACTTTTGTAATAAGCAAGGATACAATGGTAATTTTAGTTTCCCTTAAAACACGTTTGGGTAAAAAGCCCCTGCTATCTCTCTCACCCACCTTTTTCGAATTTCTCCAACTTGTCTTCTTCTGGGAGAAGCAAGGTTACAGTTGAAGCTGTAAATTTTTTGATTTTTCTGAAATGATAGATTTCTCTGACAAGTATGTTGCCTTTGTTTTCCTTGCTCCTACTTTTGGCCTTGGATTGTGGATTCATTTCTCCATTTTCCTTCCCCTTTATATGTTGATTTTTCTTAATGTTTATCTGTTGTTTCTTGTAAACATACATTCAAATGTTGATTTGCAATCTTCATTCAATTCTCCTTGTGTTTTTGCTTTTAATTTTTTTTTTAGTACAACACGTATAATTTTGGTTATTCAATTTGCTGCGTCACCAGATGCTTAAAAAGTACTGAATACTTTTTTTCCTTGTAGCCGTAGGGGCGGAGCTAGGGTGTGAGTTTCGGGTTCAGCTGAACCTAGTAGCTTTGGTTCAGACTTTGTATCTGTCATAAAAATTCGTTGAATATGTACAAATAATTAATTTAGAACCCACTAACTTGGAAAGATTAGAATTAAGAACTCATAAGCTTCAAATCCTGACTTCAAAGTTTTGTGGAATATTAATCTGCCCTTGGATCTTATTTACTAATTCTCGGACAATTTATCTAAAAATAAAGAGGAAAGGAGCCCTTAAGTTGAGATCTTTATCGTCACATTGTGTTTTCTGTAAGAAAGCCATAATTAAATGCAAGTCATTTACAAATACATTCAGGCCAACTACAATTATGTCTATCCATATGAACCTTTATTAATGTTGGTGTGTTTAAAGTACTTTATAGTTATTATCTGTAGAAACTATCACTTGTATGTTGCAAAAACTAACTTGAAGTATGTCATATGCAGGTTTTTCTAGGATAGGATTTTGGTCCACTATTCAGTTCTTATAGAATGGTAAAGTTTCCCCAATTTCTGATTGTTGTTGGACATATGTTTCTTATGCTACCACATAACTCTTTCACTGCCTGTACATCCGTAGATTTTCGTTGTTTTAATTCTTTTGGTGTTTCTTTTTTACTTCTTGATTAAAAGCAATATCCTTGTTAATTTTTAGTTAATTGAACCTCTTGAACGTACTGTGGAATACAACAGAACGTTGTGGAAACCGACAACATATATAAAACATGAAAGAATCAAGAATTAACTATGGTTTCATATTCATCTGTCAGAAACTACTACGGCAACAAGACATATGTTTATACAAAAAATCAAAGAATTGGCTAAAATTAAAACACAGTCATATGTATATCTTGTTGACTATAAGGTTAACTCCAAATTATCCTTAGAAGAAGAAGAAGAAGAAATCCCAGAGAGTGGCTTGTCGAATGTAGTGGCACTGGCTGATGTAGAGGCATAATGAGGGTATGGATACATGTAAACCCAAGTAAGAGGCAACACTTCAGGTACTGTTTTGATCATGTAATTGGGAAGAAAACTTGGCACATGATGAGTTTCTTGGACACTTTCTTGATTATTTCCCAATGGAACAATAGCATGTTCAGTGTCCTCTGTTTTTTCAAGATGAAGGTCGAAAACACTTGATTTCTTGCGATATTTTCTGTCATTGGAATGAGCATCCAATCTCATAAAGTGCTTCTGAGCATGACTAGCAATTTGTGTTGATGTTCTACTAGGCAAGAAATCCTTAGCAATCTTAGCCCAATTGCCTTTACCATGAAACTCCAATCCCTTCAAGAATGCTCTTTGTTCATCCTCTGTCCATGGTTTTCCTTTCTTGATTCTTCTTTCCATACAATCTTTTCTAGACATTGCAGCAGCAGCAGTAGTAGTACTGATATCAACACCGAACAATTTAATTGTCTTGCCTTTCTCACTGCACGTTCTGTGATTATGCCCAGTCTTACCACACAAACTGCAGTTCCTCCCCATTGCCACAATACTCTCAAGAACCTAATTTGAGAAATCAAAAGCTAAACTCTGTATATATAAGGAGGAAAGTTTCCTTTTTTATGCAATGTAAAAGGAAAAGCGTGTCTTTTTCTTCTTCTTCTTGGTGGAAAAAAGCGTGTCTTTTTTACCTTTGCCTATGTAAGACTAATTATGGTAAATTCTAGAAAAGTAATATGTAATACTTAACTTCTTATTTTATTAATGTTTTTTATATCAGATTACTTACTATTTATTTTAGGTTACTAATCAATAGATTTATATGTTATTACCTTTTAAATAATCTGGTTGTTTGAATAATTTTTCTACTGTCATCAATGCATTGAATTTTATACTTACCATTTATTATCATAATATGATTAAGGTTTTGCTCCATTCGGTATCTTTTACTTGAATATTAAACTAAAAAGGTTGTGGTGTGATGGATCCTCTAATCTTAACCAGGAGTCGGGAATTCGAGGCGTAGGAATAGAAAGAAACTCCTATTGTAGAGCGTTTTCTTTTTTAATAGGTTTTGCGCAATATAAAAATCTATTAGTTGACTTTAAAGCGGATAACAGATATCATGGGAAACCAAAAAAAATAAAAATCTAGGTACGTATTCTTAAATTCTATAAGTAAATAATATTACTGTCGGCTAATTATTCTAAGATTCTCACTTAATCAACTAATTACTTTCAACACAAACTAATTATGTACATTTAGATATTAACAATAAGATAGTATGTGTTTATTGCATGGATTGCCTAAAAATTTTGTACTAATTATTTATAATTACTCCCTCCATTTCAAAATAAGTGTGTTTTAGCTCATTTCACGTCCATTAAAAAAATTACTATCAAGAACAATAACAGCTTAATTCGACACTGTGAAAATAATAATAATAATAATAATAATATACAAAAGTTTCCCTCTTCATGCGGTGTAAAAGATACTTAGCATTTATTACAACCGAGTAAAAAGGGAAAATGACTCAAAACACACCTAAACTATGGCCGAAATTGATGTTACACACTCTAACTTTGTAGGGGTCCTATGACCCCCCTGGACTATTTTATAGCGTAATATTGAGGGTATTATCAGCTTAGTTGGACCATTAAATCACTCAAACTAAAGTGAGTGTTTACACAAGCTACCAAAAAGAGGAGTCAATTATCATTAATGTTAATTTATCTCATTAACCTTAGGATTTTTCTAAAATTCTCTAACTTTATCTTTAGAATTATTGATCAAATAACACAAATCATTCAAATTTCGTGTGATTTTTGCTTTCAATCTATTGTTTTAAAGTTGTTGCTTATACGTGTGTTCACTTGCACGTCCAGCTTTGTTGATAATACCCTCAATATTACACTATTAAATAGTCCAGGAGGGTGATAGGACCCCATAAAGTTGGAGTGTGTAACAACAATTTCGGTCATAGTTTAGGTGTGTTCTGAACAATTTTCCCAATATAAAGGAAAAGTGGCTTTGGACTAAGGAAGATATTCCGAATTATTTATGGGAAGGAGGCAAAAGAATTATGATTGTACCAACTGCAATTTACCTTCTTTTTTTTTTTTTTTTACTTTGTTTTAATATCCCAATTCAATATATGTGATTAATAAAGAACACGGTGAAAGTAAATTTTTCCCCTAAGATTTGATCTGAAAGTAGCTCCGGAAAAATTAATCAATAGATATTTTCCCTTATAAATGACTTATTTTTAATAGTTGACCTGCCTTATATATAGGATTAAAATGTATCTATATATATATATATATATATATATATATATATATATATATATTTAAGAGGGAAAATTTCATAAATAGCGATAGTTTTGTCCCTAATTATGATATATAGTGATAATTTATGTATTCGCAAAACTTTAGTAATAGTTTGTTCAAATGTACCGAATAAACAATTTACGCGCATACAATATCTTTGTCTGATTAAAAATACTTGGATACAAAATCAACTTACATACAATTCCATACATCTTACAATCATCACCCAAAAATGCCACACATACAACATACATATATCATCATAGTTATATTTTATGAGGTATATAAACATATACTTTATATACATAGACTAGATACACTTTAATTATATGTTGCCAGATTTGGCCTAAGAAGAGAAAGGCAGCCAAATAGATCTAGCTGGAGAACGTCACGAGAGAGAGTAATTATGAGTCGTACTCGAATTGGACTACATAATACATATATTGGGATTCAAATAAATCTAACTGTTTATTGTCTATGCTATATTACATAAAAGTCCCAAAAGTGGTAAGTTGCAGAAATAACCACAGTCAACACCTCAAGTATGTAAGGTGACTCAGGTCACTTCCACTGGCCTTTGGATTTGATCCTCTATCTTCACTTGACCCACTTTTTACGGTAATTTCTATCATGTGGACTCTTCGGAATCATATCAACGTAAGCTCTATCACTCTTTACAAATATTTTGAAAATTGTTGGCTTGCTATAGCAATAGAGTCTGAATTTTGCAATTTTCTCGAGTTGTAGATGGAATTTGAGATGATTCTTGTTGCGTTGGATTTGCCTCGTCAAAATCTATCATTTCGCTCTGAGTTTGAATTTTTTTGAGGTCGGGAGGGGGTTGTGGCACTATGGGCTGCCCTCTAGGGCCCTTAAGCTTCTCCTTTGATCCAATTTAATTAGGTAAGTATTAAAAATCTTGACTAAATTATATAAATTAACTTGATGGGCTACACTAGAGGGTAATTATCCCTTTGTAAATGAGCAATGAACTACATATGTTGGTGGTCATAATTTGTAAGACGTGAAAGAAAAGCTTTGAGTTGATCAAAAACGGGGTTAAATATGTTGTTTGGATTTATATATTTCATCAATATTTTATATTTAAATTTTATCCTATCATTGTTTGTACTTTGTATTATATGCCGGAGGATTTTTATATGGTAGGATTTCTTCCTTATTAGATAAATATGATTAACATTAATTATTTTCAAGAACTTATACTTCTTTTTTATTTTTATTTTTTATAATTTAAATATGTTATTTTATAATATTTATTTAATTTTATAACTTGTATACTCATTGACATAAATACACGATGCAAAGACGGCCCTGTCAGAATTTCCAAAAGAGTCAACTTTGGCTCCAAATATTTACTTGAATTAGTTTGATCCTTGACCAGATTTTGATAAATGCACAAGAATTTAGGAGGAAATGAGGTTAAAAAACTACTTACAATTTGAAATTAAATAAGTGATCTTTTCAGATCCTTTCCCCAGAATTTGAAGCAAAAAAATCATTTTCCTCAGAATTTAGTGACTTGCTAATTTTAGAAATTGCAGGTCCTTTCCCACTGAATGCATTAAATCGTTCAATGTATTCATATTATCCCTCACTTGATCTATTTTTTACGCATATTAAATGTGAGTGAGTCAAATATTTGCTTATTTTTACCAATCCAACCTGTCAGTTGATAAATTCACTGTCCTCTTATCAAGTGCGAATCTAGAGTCCTGATTATGGATTCACCAAACTCAATATTTTTGTATACTGGTTAAATATATGTATTAAGAATTCTACTAAGCTGTAAATATTTATTGTGAATCTAGTTATTTTTAGAGATTTTTTCAAAAATATACACTTTAAAAAAAAAATTACATTTACATAGCCCATAAAATATAATTATACCCACGTAGCTAATTTTTTACACGATATACAATTTTATACCATTTTATACTACTTTATATACATAAATATATAAACGTACATAATAGTGTATAAGAAGTGTGTATATACACTTTTACGTTATTATACAAATGTGTATAGATGTTTATACACATTTTTATATTGTTATACACCTTATACATAATTATACAATATATACATATATATATATGTGTGTGTGTGTGTGTGCGTATATATTTAAATAATATATCTACCCGTAAAGTGTGTATAAATCATTAATTAGTTGAGGTGAACCCGTAACTAATAAAAAAAAGCATGAATAATCTTAAACAAAAGGAAAATTGGAAACAAAATCCAGCTGGGTATCTAGTGAGTATATAAGCATTACTTCATATATGGGTATGATTTAAATGAACCCAGAAGAACCTTTAATTTTCTGGGTAAAATATTTACATGGGTTGATTTTAAATTCTTGAGCAGTAGACGTAGAAGAAAATTAAATACAACAAACAAATCAGTTTTTTTTTTCAAGAACAAAGAAATCAGTTGAAGATAAGAAAATTGATTGGGCAGTGGTGTGTTCAGCCGAAAAATGTTGGTCAGGCGTGGTGTGATCAGCCGAAAAAGTGGGTTATATACGATGTAATAATTTTATCTCAATGCTCATAGAGTATAAATTATAAATCACTATAGAAATCCATAAACTTCAAATGTTAGAACCATTGACTACTTTTAACTATGTTAGGTTTCTAGATTGATTGACAGTAGGAATTGATATCGAAATAATACTATCGTGCATTTGAGTCTGGCTCCCAAGCTAACTACTTAATGCTTGTTTGATAATTACAAATGCTTTTACAAAAGGCTTAAGTCATTGACGGTTCCTTAAAGTTATCCGGATTATTTACTTGAACACCTCAATCCATCCTAGTATCTATTGAACACTTTAATCTTAATAAATTTGTACCTATTTAGCACAAGCTGACAATTATTGTAAAACAAAAGTGCGCATTATTATAACAGATGGATTAATAAAATAGTGACACGTGGCAATTTGATCCAAATATTTTTTTAAAAAAAGTAATTCTATTTAAATAATTCAAAAGATATTTTTAAAATTAATAAAAACTTATTTATTTTTTAAAAAGTAACCCCACCCCTCCTCCTCCTTCTCCATCAATGCCGATGCCACCAGTATCCCCCGTCCATGCTAACCCCTCACTCCCCTATCATTCTGAAAACATCAGACCCCACTCATTATCTTCACCTTCTTCCCAACAGTTACCAGTAGTAACAACGGCTTTCATCAGGAAAAAAAATTAATTCATATTACTCTTGTCAAAAAAAATGGAGATCGCCAAAATTTATTTTCAAACCTAAATCTGCCTCGTCAATCTAACGAACAACTACAAAGAAAATACAATAAAAAAAAGAGCAGAAGAAAATTTGGAGAAAGAAGGGGTGGGGTGGGGTGGGGTGGGGTGGGGTGGGGGAGCTGTGGAGAGAGATGAGGGGAATGACGGACGTGAAAAGTTGAGTTGCAGGGGAGGGGATGGCGGTGGGAGGAGGAGGACGCATCTTCCACTTCTTCTTTATTAGTTAATAATTTATTTATTTTTAATTATTTTAGGCATATAACTTTAAAAAAAATCAATTGAAATTGTTTGACGCATTTAAAGAGCGTGAAACTCACTTTTCTTGCCATGTCAACATTTTGTGTTTAATAGCAACCAGTTTTAAATAGTTAGAGTATTCAATAGGTACAAGTGGGGATTAAGGTGCTCAAGTGAATAATCCGGACAATTTTAGGGGACCATCAATGACTTAAGCCTAAAATTTACAAGGTAAAAACTTGTTTTAACAAGAAAATTAACAATACCTAAAAGAAAGATTCATCAAGTTTAGTGTGTCAGTTCTGCTTTAGAAAATGGGATGATAAGTATATTGAGGTGTGATTTAACTATTTATATCATATTTTGTATACCTTTCTTTTCATTAATGCCAATCATCTTTGCTCATGCGTATAATATTATTAGTAGGCATAATACATAAACAAACACTTAAAACTTAGGCTTAATTGGCAAGTAAATAGTCTAACTTTGAGAATGCACATCTAGACTAGCAACTAAAGACTCTTAACTCATCCGCTTGTGTCTCGTGGACACCCTATGTTGAAATTGAGATGTTTGTTCATGTATTGTGCCAATTGCTGAAACCATGTTTGAGTATATGTTTATGTATTATGCCTGATTAGAATAGTTTACTGCAACAATATACTTCAAGTGAATATTGAAATTCCAGTGAAGCGAAAGGACAAAAACCACTAGGAAACTGCCATTTCGTTGCAGCCCCTCAAGTATCGGCTAAAGTAAAAGCTATAATAATCAAAAGTCTTTTGAAACAAACCACTTCAAGACATATTTCCTTGAGCTTTTCAATGAAATTTCAAGTTAGTAATTATCATATGTAGAAAGAAGCGACGAGCGTCCAAAAGCCTCACTGCACAACCAACACACATTTATACAAGTAACTGTAACCCTTAGTTGACAGAATGGATCGAGTAAGACCCCATCAAGTGTCCTCTCAAGATTCTGAATGTGATGTCCAATAGACCAGCCCGCTGAAAAATGTGAAAAAGTAAATATTAAACTTGACATCCAAACCACAGTTAGCTTAAGAGGAACAGAAGCATGATCTCTTTTTTACTCATGGTGTCTGTGAAGATGCGCATGTGCTTGCAGACACGAGTCCACAAGCTAGCAAGCATGCTTACCAGCAGAGCTACATGACGCAACTGAACACAACATAGAGGTGAATTTGATGCATTCTTTTTCATGTACAAACCGGAGAATGTGTGATGTATTGTTTTTTAAGTCTTAAATGGGACAAGCAAAGAAGTAGAAAGTTACTTAGAATTTTAATTCGAGCATTCAACACTTTATTAGCAACACTGGATAAGAGGAGTGCACTACACTGAAAGAAACTAGCCAACCTAATTTACTCTGATACTCTTGGTAAGACACAGGTTCAAAAGCATTGCTTTCTATTCCTGCACCATTGTGGCCAAGAATAAATAAATGTAAACAAAGAGGCAGGAATACAGGAGAAGGCAGAGGAGACAGGTGGATGAACAACAAAGCTCAACTAAAAAATAGTGCATAAAAATAACCTTTGAAGAAGCAAAACACCTTCATGCAAACAATCACCCTTTCCCCCATGACATCAAAGGTTGGTTCTATAAGGCAGCAAAACCTAATAAATATAAAACAAATTACCTGATTAAGACAAACACACATTGCAGAACACCTGCAACTCCTGTCCAAGCTGAAGGACCAGATTTTCCTAGTGCGTCTTGTATCAATAGGCCAACTGATGCAGCCAAAGACACAAAGGATACAACATATGCAATAAATAGCCACAGCTTCAACCTGCATTGTCAACGTTGAAACAGTTGAGCAATTCAATGTGACAAGGTGAAGCAAATAGCGTCACAAATCTATAAAGTTTTGATAACCTAGAAGCATAAATTTATTAGAAGAAATAACATGTGAAGGACGGATCAAAGATAAACGACAATACCTAACCAGTAATAACTATCATTATGCCTCAGGGAAGAAAAAACATGAAAGTATTCCGGAGCTCTTTCACAAGTGATAACAAATGCAAATTATGGTGATCAAGCATCATTCTGTTCATTCCAAGAGAATAAATAACTACTTAGAGTAGACGACAAACCCTTCAGATGAGAAGACCAGGCGACCAAAATCAAATTGCTCAAAACAAGCAGCAAAACCTCACGAAAAATCATCTCTACCCAAAATCATGACTCATGCCCATGAAATTATAGGAGTAACTTTATCATCTACTCCATGAACAAAAGGAAGTAAACAAATGATGCATGCAGTCAGGACCGCGGCACTAGTTTATTCTTTCTCATAAACGAAGCATAAAAGAAATTCCAGGTGAATACTTGCCAGTAGTTTTACTGCTTCTAATACAACACCCTTTACGGCTTTACCGATCAAAAAAAAAAAAGCAATTCCAGGTGAATATCACTTAATTTGAAATTTGAAATTTACACATATTAGCAGGCAATGGAGTCGTAATGCCCACCACCAAAGGTCCAATTAGGTAATAAAGACGGATTCAACTGGAGGGGGGCATAGAACCGTCTTTTTTTCTCAAGGGCATAGTTATTTATTTGTCCTTCATAGTTGCCCTAAAAAAAAAAAGTACCGAACACATACAACACTAAGGGTGTGTTTGGCACGAAGGACAATGTTTTCTTAGAAAATAAGTGAGTTACTTACTTATTTTCCAGTGTTTGGTAAGTAAGCAAAAAACTATTATCCCAAGAGTAATTATGTATAATCTAGAAAAATACTATATGGACGGGATCGGGTGGGGAGTGAGTTCGGGAGTGGTGGGGCTTGGGATGGTCAAAGGGTGGGGATTGGGGATGTTGGGTGGGTGGGGAAGAGACAATGAACTTGGATTGTCACTTGTGAAACTTGTTTTCCTTACTTTCATTAGGGAAATCATTTTCCTCATTTTTGAGGAGCTTATTTTCCTAGAGAATCTTTTCCAAAATATTTTGACCAACCAAACATGAGAAAATTGAAAAACATTTTCCGGAAAATGTTTTCCTCCATACCAAACACACTCTAAAGCTTCAGTTTTCTAGAATTCCAGTTGAATTTTTTCCGTTTTTGCATGTGTGGAGTAAACCAACACCAAACAGAATTAAATTCAGTTCAGTCAAATCAGTTCAAGGCTCATCCTTTTCAAGTTGATATTCTAGCCAAAAAAGCGACCAGACCAAAATTTTTCAAGTTTTGCTTACTATCACTCTCCCAATTATATGTGGCAACTGAGTCCTGCCCACTTAAGTGTAGCTCGCGGAGCTTGAACGGGTTTCGAGTGGCGCTCCAACTTAATCCAGTTAAATCTCAACACCATAACCAGTTCATAACCCCCCCCCCCCTCCCAAACTCTTCTTCAGCATTTACCTACAGGGATCGATCATCTCAAGGGCTACCAAGGTTCAAATGGCTAAAAAGGCAAAAAAAACACAAAAGTTCTTCCTCCTCCATAGCTGCAACAAAGAAGGCTCTGGTTGATCCACCGTCCCCTCAACCTGAAGCAACACATGCATTACAACAACAAGAGCAAGAAGAGAAGGTTTATCAAGGACGGAACTTTAGAAGTCCAACGTCTCCGAGTCTGCTTTGAGATTAGAAGTTTGTCAACAAACTTATCCGTTGCACACAATAAAATGGAACATTTGCTTAAAAGGCCAAGGATGCGAACGTCATACTGATAGAATAGTTTTATGCCAACATTCAATATGTCAATAAAAGTGATCAGTTGAAAATGAGGCAGGTGGAATGGAGCATGGAGATTGATATCAACCCAAGCAAGATCAATGAGCACTTTCACAATCCAGGCCTCAACAAAGAAGACACTGATGGATTTCAAAATGAACCTGATTATGAAGTAAATCATGCCCCTGATGCAAAAACTTATACGACAAGCTAACACTTCAAGAGGAGAACATGGCACACTAGCAGGACAGTTCATGACAAAGAGGACACGAGTTGAACTTTGATTGGGTATCTTCTAGACTTATGCCTTGTTTGTATTGAGATTAATGTTCCTTGAGATGAAATACTCCTGACTTATGCCATGGACGACATGGACATGTATGTGGAGAAGACCACCCAAGGGGAAAATTACTTGGTTTGTGGAACACTTCCAAGTAAGGATAAACACTTCCATGTGGAGAAGACCATCCAAGGAGAAAATTACTTGGTTTGCTGAACACTTCCAAGTAAAGATAAAGCCCAGTAAGGATAAACACTTCCATGTGGAGAAGACCATCCAAGGGGAAAATTACTTGGTTTGGGTTTGTGCTTCTTCTCCACTTGAACTTCTATGTTTGAGCAACAACGAGTCAGAAAGTTTGAGGATGATACATGGATAAAGCCTAGTAAGGCGGTTGATGTTAGAATCTACAAGGATCCAAGGAAGTCAAAGCAAAACCCCACTGTTGGAGAGCTGCCACAGCCCACCACGTCAGATCAAAAATTTTGTTGACAGTAGAATTTGGCAAGCACAACTATTGTAAGCAAAGGCCCTCGGACTATTTGGATCAGTGTTTTCTAAAAGCGAAATTAAAAAAAGCCATAAAGTCCATGGGGCTAGAAGCGAAAAGTGAAAATTGAAGCACAAGTTTCTTTGGAGTGAAGCACACTTTTTCTTTTGAAAAGGTAACATGTTTGTTTATATATATACTAGTAACTAGTAAGTGATAGCTCATGCTGTTCATGGGCCCAATAACACTGCTAAATATTGGAGTATCGACTTTTTTGTTATAAAAAGTATCATAATATCAGTCGTAAGTATTAACTGAAAAATAAAATTCAAAAGGCACTTTATATTTTTTTTATAAGATTTATAATATATATGCTAAAGTTAAATCAATTTAATTTGCAATGAGAAAGAGAAAGATCATTTTATTTACAAAGATGAGGGGGAAAAAATGCTTAATGAGTTCTACTACGTTATAGGGAAAATTCCTAGAATGTTTAAGAAGGGCAAAACACTATAGGGAAAATGCATAGGACCTGTTTGGCCACAAGAATTTTTCACTTGTTTCGGATTTTTTTTATTTAAAAATTAGCGTTTTGGACATAAAAATTCCGAATACAACTTCAAGTTGTATTTGGAGAACACCCAAAACCCCTATTTTCACTTTCAATATATTTTCCTTTTTCAAAATTTACCCTAAATTTTTTATTTTATAAAGATGAGCCATTTTATTTTTATAAAGATGACCCCATTTAAATCATATTTCTTGCTTCTTTAGGAAAAGTACATTCCAACAACCAAATATTATTAGTAAAAATTATAACCAAACACAACTCCAACCTCAAAAATTCCAAATAAAATCAAAAACTATTTGTAATAGTATGTAGTAGCTCGTATATGGGATCAAATCTATGACATTATGTGACTATATATTTTGAGATATTACTCTTTTAGAGCACATTTAATTGCATGTTTCAGGTAATAAGTCAAGTTGGATGATTTTGCTATTTTTTAGAAATTTTTTTAGAGAAGTACATTCAAATTCTAAATTTTCTTTGCTTAGTTTTCAAAAAAAAATCTAAATTTTCTTTGCAAAATTTATGACCAAACGCAACTCCAACTTCAAAAAAATCAAATAAAGTGAAAATATTTGATTTTCCAATAGAAAAGAAGAAGTATGTTATGAAGGGATAAAGTTGAAGAGATTAAAGCAGGGACAATATATAGAACTCCACTCAAATGGGGCCCAGATATTTTACAATGTATGTATATGTGTGACACGATACAATTTGGGGTCCACAGAAATAGCCTAAGAAGGCATGTTGACGGGCACTTGTGTGGTTAGAGCTATTCACTCTTATTAGATAGTAAATAACTATAAAGATTACGCAGAAAACCAGAGTAATCGCCCATATTTACATAGCAAAATACACGGGGACTTCCAATCTATGTCTAACTTCACAATCTTAAGTACTTCTGTTTACACCAAAAATAGAAAAGAACTAGACAATTCATCTTCACCTTTTGTATAGAGCTACATTTGTCCTTTTCTTTGAACTGGTGACGTAACAATTTGTATTAAAGCCCATACTTAGGTAGTACTGAGAAAGACCATATTAACAAAAGAAGAAAAGAAACACAAAATACAAATCTGAGACTTTAATCCTAAACAAACTCTAAAACATCTAGCATTGTTTCAGTGTCTTCAGAATAAGCCTTTGTACACCAAAAACAGAATAACAATATACAGTTAAGCTTGATCTTCTGCACATTGCTACTCCTATATTCAAAACATCTGGCTTGTCTTTCTCTCCAGATGGTCCACCAAATACATGGTGGGACAATTCTCCATCTTTCTTTGTTCCGATAATTCTCCATCTTTCTCTATTTCTTGCACCAATTCCAGCTTCCTCTCAACTAAAACGAGTGTCAACAATCTTACTAGGCATTGTCCATGAAATGCCTCTGAGATTGATAAAAATCTTCCACGGCTGGTCGGTGACTATGTAGTATAGGAAAAGATGACTAATTGTCTCAGCCTCACTACCACATAAATAACATCTTGGGCATAGGGATATTCCCCTCTTTGATAGATTTTCATGGGTTAGGACAGCCTCATTAGCTAAAAGCCGAGTGAAATAGGTCACTTTTAAATGCACTTTAACTTTCCAAATGTGCTTCCATGGCTAGGTAGTGATCCGTGGCTCAGCTTGATTTAGACTCTTGAACCCCTTCCTCACCTTGTAAATATCTTTGCTATGTCCATTCCACCATAAACAATCCACTCCACTCTGTGGCCCTTGAAAAGTTTCCAAAAACTTGTAAAAATCAGATAACCTTGTGATCTCCCAATCATGCAAATGTCTTCTGAGGATCAAATTCTATCCTTGATGAGTCCATATCTCAACTACTGTCTTGTGTCGATGTTGGGCCAGGGAAAATAATTCAAGAAATAACTCTTGTAACCCCTTGTCTGTCCAAAAAAGAGCCTTGTCGTCATTGTGAACCTTGATAGTAGACTGACTTTTAAGCAAAGGCCAGTATGACCCAACAGATCTCCATAAGCTTATACCATAAGGTGTAGTGACTTCTTTATAAACCCAATTATCCAGCCATACTTGGTTTTGATAACACTACTACAAAAAGTTTGGGGCTCCTAAGAGTATCTCCACAACTATTTCACTTTAAGAGCTTTGCTCTGGTTCTTAAGATTCGTGATGTCTAGCCTACCTTGACTTTTACTTCTGATAAGATTTTTCCTTTTTGACTAAATGAAAACCTCTTTTCTCCTTATTACATAGGTCCTAGACAAAGAAAAGATCTCCTGATTTTATTCTTGATTTTATCCATCCTCTACACAACAGCCTGAGGGATATGAAAAAGGGACATCATATAAGTTGGTAAAGCATCTAGAACATAAGATATCAGGGTGAGTCTTCCTTGCAATGACAAATATTTTGACTTCCATCTGGAGAGCTACATTTGTATTCCTTTTTCTTCAAATTGTCCACCAAATACAAGTTACTAGTTTCAAAAAAATTGTCCACCAAATACAAGCAGGGGCAATCCGCCATCCATCTCTCTTTCTTACAGGATAATCTACCCTCATTGTTCCAACTTCCAACTAGCCAGAACTTCAATTATTCTCCATGGCATAGCCCACCTACTCCCCACTTCCTACTTGAGTACATATGATAGCCTCTCTTGCTGAGGTTATCTTGTGTTAATACAACCTTTTTTGCTAACAACCATGTGAAACATGCAACTTTATATAGGATTTTGACTCTCCATATCACCTTCCACGGCCAGCAACCAATCTGGTTATTTGAGGTGTTAAATCTACCATTAGCTGACTTTGCAGAAAATTGGCCTTGCTAATTTCCTGTCTACTTCATATAATCTTCATTTGTTTTAGTTCCTTTGAATTGCTCATCCCATATTTGGCCTTGATTACATCTTTCCACATAGCCTCTCCTTCTGTGCAAATCTCCATAATCATTTCATCAGTAAACTTTGATTCTACATTCTTAAGTTCCTAATGGCTAATTCCAAGCCCCCATACTTCTTACTAGTTGTGAGAGCTCCAATAAAACCAGATGGATTTTCCTTTTGTCATTGTCTCCTTGCCAAAAGAAGTTCCTTTTAAATGCATCTATTTATTCACCATGCTTATAGGGATAAGAAGGGGATAGGTGTTTACTGTCAATTTGGGACAATTAGATTTGTTTGTGGGTGGCTCCTTTTTTATCTCTGTAATCGGGCGTTTAAGCTCAGTTGCTTCAGTTTCTAGCTTAACTCTCCGGCGAACTCATCGGCGGTCTCTTTCTCCGGCGAAATCAGGGCATTTGATTCTCCGGCGAAAATTTACAGTTGATTAGTTCACCCGGCGGACCTCTCGAACTCCCTTCTCTCTTCTCCGGCGTCGTCTCCGATCGGTTTGGCGTCCCAGATCTGAGCGGATCTGTTCAGACCCAAAGGTCAACGCCACCGTCGCCAGCTGCCGCCGACGTCTGCCGCCGAGCGCTGGTCTCACTGCCGCCAGCGCCTGCTCCGACGAACGGCGCCACAACTCCGGCCAGAAGCGCCGCCGACTCTTTTTCTTTTCTTTTCGTTTCTTTGTTTTGTTCTCTCTGCTTCTTGCAGGACCGAGCGTGCAATAAGATTCAGGCGACCAACAAGATTCCGGCGACCAATTTCGTCACCTCATTTTGCCGGAATCTGCCACTCCAAGCAAGCCAACGCCTCTTCTTCGCAAGATCTATCCCGGTGCTCTCTTCGCCTTTATCTCTATTTGTCCTAGTCTTTTACTTCTTCGTTTTCTTTGCAACCAGTTTCAATTTTGAGAAGTTGTTAGTCGTCTGTTGGATTTCTGAGATTGTTTGCTATTTGTTGTGTTATTTTGTGCCTTTTCCCTTCTTGTTTGCTTTTGGATTGTGTAGCAGTAGTCTGGTCCTTTTCCCTGTGTAGTTTTCCTTTACTTAGTGGCTTTGTTGGTTGATGGGAGGCTAGGGTCATGTCTTCGGAGCGGTTCGGGATCGGGGTCGGGGTTGGGGTCGGGGTCGGGGTTGGGGTTGGGGTTGGGGTTGGGGTTGGGGTCAGGGTCGGGTTCGGGGTCGGGGTCGGGGGCGGGGCCGGGGGCGGGAGGTAGGAGGGGTAAGTGGGCCAAGGGTGCCTCTAGGTTGCGAGTAGGGTCTTGGAATATAGGAACTTTATCCGGTAAGTCCGTAGAGTTAGTCAAGAGTCTTAGGAAGAGAAGGATTAGCATAGCTTGTGTCCAGGAGACTAAATGGGTGGGCACTAAGGCAGTGGATGGGTATAAGTTGTGGTACTCGGGAGGCGTTAGGAATAGGAATGGCATAGGCATCTTAGTTGATGAGGAGCTTCGGGAGCATGTGGTTGAGGTCACGAGGGTCAACGATAGGATGATGTTGATCAAGTTAGTCGTTGGAGGTTCTACTCTGAATATTATTAGTGCCTACGCGCCCCACGCGGGTTTGGAGGAGGAGGAGGAGGAGAAGGCGGGCTTTTGGGAGGCATTGGACGAGGTGGTGAGAGGGGTACCAAACTCTGAGAAGATTTTCATAGGTGGGGATTTCAATGGGCACATCGGGTCATCCCCTGGGGGCTACGCTGAGGTGCATGGAGATTTTGGTTTCGGGGAGAGGAACGCAGGAGGGGCGTCCCTATTGGATTTTGCTAGAGCCTCTGGGTTGTGGGTAGCAAATTCGACCTTCCCGAAAAAAGAGGAGCATTTGGTTACCTTTCGTAGTTCGGTGGCCAAGACGCAAATTGATTTTTTGCTCCTTAGGAAGGGGGATAGAGGTCTGTGTAAAGACTGCAAGGTAATACCGAGTGAGAACCTTTCGACCCAGCATAAGCTCTTGGTGATGGACTTGGAGATTAGACAGGAGAGAAGGAAGAAGAGGGTGGATGATCGGCCAAGAATTAGATGGGGTAGCTTGACTATGGGTAGTGCCCTAGAAATAGGGGAGAAGTTGATGACTTCGAGGGCGTGGGATAGCAGAGGGGATGCGGATAGTATGTGGGAGGTGACTTCCAGCTGCATAAGGGAGACAGCTAGTGAGGTGTTAGGTGTCTCGAGAGGCCGCTCTGACAAGCATCGAGGGGATTGGTGGTGGAATGGAGAAGTAAAAAGGAAGGTGGAGGCAAAAAAAAGGGCGTACGCGAAGTTGGCTGAAAGTAAGGATGAGGAGGAGAAGCGAAAGAGTAGGGAGAAGTACAAGATAGCTAGGAGAGAGGCTAAGTTGGCGGTTACGGCGGCTAAGACTGCAGCTTTCGAGAGCTTATACGCTGCTTTGGAAGGTAAAGGTGGAGATAAGAAGTTGTTTAGGCTAGCCAAGGCAAGGGAGAGGAGGGCCCGGGACCTTGATCAGGTGAAGTGCATCAAAGATGAGGATGGTAAAGTGTTGGTGGAGGATGTGCTCATTAGGAAGAGATGGCAGACTTATTTCCATCGGCTCCTAAATGAAGAGGGCGACGGAGGCATTGTGTTGGGAGAGTTAGAGCACTCGGTGAGGCGCTGTGACTATGGTTATTGTAGGCATTTTAGGGTAGAGGAGGTGAGAGGTGTTATTCGTAGGTTGCATAAGGGTAGAGCGGTCGGACCTGATGAAATTCCAGTGGATTTTTGGAAATGTACGGGCAGCGTAGGGATGGAATGGCTGACGGGGTTGTTCAATGTTATTTTCAGGACGGCGAAGATGCCCGAAGCTTGGAGAGGGAGCACGATGATTCCATTGTACAAGAATAAGGGTGACATCCAAAATTGCAACAACTATAGGGGTATCAAGTTGTTGAGTCACACCACGAAGGTCTGGGAGAGAGTTGTGGAGTTGAGGTTAAGAGGAATTGTGACTATTTCTGAGAATCAGTTCGGTTTCATGCCAGGACGGTCGACTACTGAGGCTATTCATCTAGTGAGGAGATTGGTGGAGCAGTATAGGGAGAGGAAGAAGGATTTGCATATGGTGTTTATCGACCTAGAAAAGGCTTACGACAGAGTACCCAGGGAGGTTCTTTGGAGGTGCTTGGAGGTCAGGGGGGTGCCCATGGCTTACACTAACGTGATTAGGGACATGTACGATGGCGCAAAGACTCAAGTTAGGTCCGCGGGGGAGATTCCGAGCATTTCCCTGTGGGGATGGGATTGCACCAGGGATCGTCCCTTAGCCCCTTTTTATTTGCCTTGGTGATGGATGTGTTGACGCGGCAAATTCAAGGCGAGGTGCCCTGGTGTATGTTATTTGCGGACGACGTAGTTTTGATTGAGGAGACCCGCGAAGGAGTTAACGACAAATTGGAGGTTTGGAGAAAGACCCTGGAGTCTAAAGGGTTTAGGTTGAGTAGGAGCAAGACGGAATATGTGGAGTGCAAGTTCAGTGAGGTGACATATGTGATCGACGTGGAAGTGAGGCTTGACACGCATGTCATCCGAAAAAAAGATAGCTTCAAGTACCTTGGGTCTATTATCCAGGGTAATGGTGAGATTGACGAGGATGTGACCCATCGGATTGGTGCAGGGGGGATGAAATGGCGGCTCGCATCCGGGGTCTTGTGTGATAAAAAGGTGCCTCTCAAACTGAAAGGCAAGTTCTACAGAGCAGCAGTTCGACCGGCTATGTTGTATGGGGCGGAGTGTTGGCCGGTCAAGAACTCTCACGTTCAGAAGATGAAGGTGGCTGAGATGAGGATGTTGCGCTGGATGTGTGGGTTTACTAGGAGGGATAGGCTTAGGAATGCGGATATTCGTGAGAAGGTGGGAGTGTCTTCCGTGGAAGATAAGTTGCGGGAAGGGAGGTTGCGATGGTTTGGGCATGTGATGAGGAGAGGTTCAGAGGCCCCTGTGCGGCGGTGTGAGAGACTGGCTATGGATGGGTTTAAGAGAGGTCGTGGTAGACCGAAGAAATATTGGGGAGAGGTGATCAGGCGGGATTTGGCGCATTTGCAGCTTACCGAGGACATGACCTTAGATAGGAAGGTGTGGAGGGCTCAGATTAGGGTTGTAGGTTAGTAGGTTGGTTGGTGTCTTTGTAGGGAGGAGTGCGGGGTTTTGTTGTCCTTTTAGTAGTTGAAAGGCTACGCTTGTAGCTTTTGTTTCGTCTGCGCCAGTTACTTGCTAGTGCCTTGTGTAGTTAGATTTTTATATTAGTTTGTAATAGTATAGTTTTGTGTTATCTGTTGTTTTGTTTATTGGTTATATCTCCTGGATTGCTTTGAGCCGAGGGTCTATCGGAAACAGCCTCTTTACTTCATTCTGGGGTAAAGGTATGGTCTGCGTACATCTCACCCTCCCCAGACCCCACTTTGTGGGAATATACTGGGTATGTTGTTTTTGTTGTTGTTGTTGTTATAGGGATAAGAAATAGAGACATCGTGTCCAATTTGCAAATGAAGTAACTAATTTCAACATTCAATATAAAATAAATGTTGATATTAACCCAACTGCTCAATGTTGATATTCAAAAACCGCCGCTTCTCGTTAAGATCACTTTGTGCGTCATTACTTAAAGCACATGACTTCACTCATAAAACGATGATCACTTCACATTGCTTTATGATACAAAGTAATGGCTTTTCATGACAATGATTATTGATTTGGATAGCTTGCATACTATATTTGCATGCATCCCTTAGGGAAACTCCGGTTGTGGAGAAAGTTTCAGTACTCATTCTAGAACACAGTACTCTTACAGTTCAAGATGGACCATTGGAAGGTGGTGTTGATGAGCCAATTATGGCGTCCTGTGAAACTTCATCCACGGATATAATAGTTGCGCAGTTTAAGGAGATCCACCCGCTGTGAAGATTACAGAGGATGCCGAATTCAGGAGATACTACCTAGCACAAATCGATACAAACACTAAGATGGTAAGTAAACCCATCAGAACACACTGAGCATGATATGTTTTCTGCAATCGACTCCTTCACAGAGGTATATTTTTCCCCAACTTCAATATGCAGTAGTGAAGGAATAAACGTCGGCAAACACATCCTACTCAATCTGTATAACCATTTTAGGATCTTCCTTAGTAATCCTACTCATCATGTGTAATCTCTATGTTATATTTCCGCAGCTAGTAGGATCTCCTTAGACAGTGCAACTGCTAGAGCACCGACTGGTGAAGTTTCATGGGACTCGATTAATGGCTTAGCTATGCCATCCTCCGATTGTCTAGCATGAGCAGTAAGAGTCCGCCATGACTACTAGAACCTTCTCCATGACCTGAGTTGCCCTATGGGATGTTGGTGGAGTATGCAAACTATCCAAATTAACCTTGATTGTCTTTACTCGCAGTTGTGCTTGTCAAATTCTATTGCACTGACCAATCATTTTCTCAATTTCTTTTCCAATGTAGACAATCTTTAATCCAAAAGGTGATTTCTGATGGCTCTCTAAAAAAGGCATGTGAAGTGGTAGATGGAGGAGATTAACTCTTAGCCGTTAGTTAGTAATCAACTGCAAGGAAAAAAAAGGAGCAGACTAAATAAAGACTTGGAGGGAAAAGAGCTGATCAGTTGACATTTTCGGACACCTTCGATGCTCCTCTCTCTCTCTCTCTCTTTGTCTCTCTCTCTTCCTTCTCATCCCACTCTCACACCAAAACCGTTCAACTTGATTGCAGGTGCAAATCAGAAGATTGAGGTGGACTAGTGTAGTCAAAGAAACTGTAAAGCATTGAACATATTCAAAAATTACCAATAAAAATACAAAAAAAAAAATCTCTGAGTTGCACTTCACTTGATTGAGTTAATTACATCATCATTGTTGTATAATTAAACTAGAGGGATACAATTGGTAATCGTGAATAGAAAATTACTTTCTGTAATCTCTATCTCAGGCGAAACAATCAGAACAAGACATACAAATTACAACTCAAGAAGCTAGAAGGGTTGATATTCAAGCCAATGAAACATCAACACCAGAAAAAGGGGGTCGATCTTTGAACAAATTTTGGTCCAATACTCAACAACAATGATGTTTAATCGCATAAATAGAACATAGAGTGCATTATCCATACCTCCACTCGCCTTCATCATAAGGAGAGTAGTCAATGTCTTCTTTTCTGACACAATTAAACATCAAAGCAGCCAAAGATGCAAATATACCTACAATAACAAAGAATTAAGCAAAGCCCAAATATCAAAAATCAAGAATCATACGCAAGTAAGAATGAAGAATGTTAGGAAAACCCTAGGGAAAAATGAAGAAAGTTACCAGGGAGATAATGAAGGAAAGAGATTTTGACGGAGCTACAAACGACAGCGTCAACCCAGAACCACCATCCGGCGCCGAAGACAGCGCCGGCGACCCCAGGTCCGAATATTGCCCATACCTCTGAAAAATCCATTTGATAGAAAAATTGATTAGAATTCTCTCCCTGTGATTGTGTGCTGTCCTCCTCTGCAATGTCACTATTCCAGTTGTTGTACTTGTATCTCTTCTTTTCTTTTCTTTTTTTAAAAATGCCTGCCACACAAATTTTTTAAGATTATATAATTCTTGCATAAACTAATACTAGAATGTCTTTTTTATAGAGAAAATGATCAAACATACTCTTTGCTCTTAATTATACTTTGAAGCTAAATATGCTACTGTCTTGTCAAAGTTAATAAAAATACCCCTACTTTTAACATCTTTCTACTATGGTAATTTAAAATTTTATATGGCCCATTTAGGTGAGGTAGACGCCACGTGACATAGGAGTTTGCAAAAAATAGTTTAACCGATAAAAATGTTATTGGTTTATCAGTATCGAGTTATTGGGTTTAAAAAAATTTAAATGGTTTTGTAAAAAAATTTATTGGGCTATCGGTTCGGTATCGGTTTTAAGATTTTAGTTAATGGTTAAATAGATAACCCAATAAGATTATATTATAATTATATTTTTATCCATAATTATATAATAGTGGCTTTAGATTTTAAGCATATTATATAATTACGGATAAAAATAAACCCTATTGTTTTTGCATTTTATAGTTGTTGTCTTAGTATTATTGTTTTCTTTCTAAAGTCGTCGGTTTGGTGGGTTCTATCTATCAGTGTTGTTTTTTCTTTTTGAGAGATTATTATCGTTGCTACTGCATTCAAGCTTGCTACTTGACAAGAAAGAAAATAAGTTTGTTTTAGTAATAACAAATTTGAATTTGCTTATGCTTGTAATTTGTATAGATTTTTATGCACGAAGATAGTGTATACATAAGATGAAAATAAGAGAAAGCAAAAAAAATTATAGGAGCATTTTCTTATCGATTGAACCGAAAACTGAACCGTTAAGTTTCAAAAATCGATTAACCGAAAATCGATAACGAATATTTTATTAGTTTGCTTATCAGTTTTGCATATTTACAAATTGAAAACTGATAAATCGAACCGATAACATACAAAACCAAATCGAACAGACCGATGCGCACCCCTAATGTGACATGTCACCTCACCCCTAAATTTTTATTCTTTCTTTATTTTTTCTCTTTATTTACTCATAAAACCTCTAATTCAAAAATAAATTCAACTTCATTCTCTTTTTCTCTCTCCTCAAATCTAAAAACTACACAAGAACTTAAAGAAAAAACAAAATTCATATAAAAATGAAAACATGCACATGAAAAACGGAAGAAAACTTGAAATTTGAATGATAATAAATTTCAGCAAACAACCCATGACCATAAAATTCAAACAGAAAACCCCAACTAAAAATTATCCATAAATCTCTATATAACCAAATCAAAAACACCAAATTGTTATTAATACACTTAATTGTGGATGTCCATTTGTTACTCCTACAAGCAGCTTTGTAAGCAAGCTTCTATAAGCAGCTCACAAGTAACTTTGTAAACAGGTTCTTATATAAGCAGCTCACAAGCAGCTTTGCAAGCAAGTGCCTATAAGCAGCTTTGTAAGCAGGTTCCTATGAGCAGCTCACAAGCAGCTTTGCAAGCTGGTTCCTATAAGTAGCTTTGTAAGCAGGTTCCTATAAGAAGCTCACAAGCAACTTTACAAGAAGGTTCCTATAAGTAGCTCACAAACAGCTTTGCAAGCAAGTGTCTATAAGCAGCTTTGCAAGTTGCTTCTATTCTTCTATAAATAGGAAGTTCTTTCAGTTCATTTGTACATCAGTTTGAAGTTGAATAACATATAAGTTTCTCTCTATATACTTTTCTCTGGTGTACTTTACTTTAAAAGTCTTCATTTCACAACACGTTATCAGCACGAGACTCTACCATTTCGAGCAAACACTTTAGAAGTGTTACAGGTAAGTCGTATTTTTCTAAACTTGGTTCAAGTTCGAACAAAACAACAATATATCGGGTAAGATTTTACTTTATTTTAACTTGAATTCTTCAAGTTTTATAATTTAGTTATGAATTCGACTAAAGGTGATATATTTGCTTACAACTCTAGCAGAGTTTAAAAGAAATATTTGATCACCACAAGTGGTTAAATAATTTGATGTATACCTCAATTTGCTCCTGAAGTAGAATATCTTAATAGAGGCTATAAGCAATCACAATTTGATATGCTTCAGGCACACTCAAATGATTATTTCCATTCTCGCAGAATGAGAACTTTTGATAAATATTATAACTATAGATCCATTCCCTGAAGTGAATGTGATAATGTTTAGCGTGTCCTTTATTGTGAAAATATCAGTTGGCATGGCCGGTTGACCATCCTCGTCCTAATGTGATGCAAATATAATTAAGAATTCATATGTTGAAGAAGCAGAAAGTTCTTCATGAATTCTCTTGTGTAGCTTGTTCTCATCATACCAGCTAACACTGAGATTATATCATCTAAAATTTTGTAACATATAAAAAGGTGAATATGGGCCCATTCACCTGCCATATGGATCATTTACTATTATATGATGCATCTATAGAATGATCACATGTGCGTTCATTGTCAACCTACAGTTTGACAAGTTTCAAACGATAAAATTATGATGATAATTCTGGTTGATTTAGCGTAAATTGTGTGCATCCAATTATAACTAAACCATTGATTATGAGAATAAATCTCCTAAAATGATATTTGGTATGAGATATGCTATTTAAAATATAGCAACACTTATAAGCATCAAGCCAACAAGATTCCCCCATCCCAATTGGTTCAGGGTCAAGAGCCAAATAATATGAATCCCCAAGTAAGGTTGGGAGATAAATGTTAGATTTTCTAACATTAGGGGAAGATATGATTAACAGCTGAAAATTATGTGTGAAATGAATTATCTAGATCCTCATAAAATATGTGAATCCGAAGTTCAAGAGATAATTCATTTGCAAAATATTGCAAACTAATTGTCAGATGTGTTTGCTGACCCTATTCAGCTGTAAATGCTCCAAGAAAAGGTACTTGAAGGACAAAGTCTATGACACGCCTGAAGCGTGATAGACCAATCGGTTCCAACTCCCTGAAGGAGGAAAGAAGCAAATGATTATGATGGTCATGATAATGAGGCAAGTACTCTGAAAGTACACCACAACATAACTCTTCATAAAACCTTGACAAATGTTTAGGTACCTGAAAAATGATGAATATGAAGAGATCTCTATAAGTTGTATCGTACTGGAACCGTTATCAAATGACCGTATATGATATCTTTGATATAATAAAGGCCTTATATTATAAATGATATCGAAGATCTTAAATTCAAAATCTGTCCAAATGTGTGAACAGATATATAATTGGACAAATGATATGAATATTGATTGTTTATCATGTCTAGCTAGACGAATCTCAGAAGGATTTAAATTGCCTGAAGCATGAAGTTCCAAGATTTATGAATTTTTAGATGTGTTGTATATGTGTCAGTAGCACCACCACAGCGCACTAAGATGGGTCCCAAAGAAAGTTAGGAATATATGTTGGGTTTGATTCACCCTCCATAATTCTCTACCTTGAATCATTAACGGGAGATCCAGAAGATCATCCACTTGCAGAAAATAACAAATCAAATGTCAGACACATTTATTGATTTGAAAAGGATAACTAAGTCACATATCCCTGCAGTGAATATGCCTATCCAAATTGATGTCCCAGCAGGACCATCTACTAATGTCATAGCTTCTGAATCCCAAACACGCCTGAAGCGTGGTAGACCATTGAGTTCCAAGGATAAAAATCCTAGAAAAAGAAGCACAAAAGGTGATCGAAATGACACTACAAAGGAATCTCATGAAGAGATTCAAAATATGATTAATCCTGATATTCCTAAAGAAATCAGTGAACCCGAGACTTAAGTGAATGAAGAGCTTTCAATGAGTTCTACTAGTGATGAGGTAAATTTGAATCGATCCAAAATTATGGTGGATAATATTTTTGCATATAGTATTGCACTTGACATTATGCAAGACAGTGAAGATCTTAAACCTCTATCTGTCGAAGAATGTCGACAAAGATGTGATTGACCAAAATGGCAAGAGGCAATTCAATCAGAATTGAACTCCCTTGCTAAGCGTGAGATTTTTGGACCTGCAATCCAAATTCCTGATGGTGTAAAACTCATTGGCTATAAATGGGTCTTTGTGCGAAAAAGAAATGAGAGAAATGAAATTGTGAGACACAAGGCATGCCTTGTTGCACAAGGATTCTCTCAAAGACCCGGTGTCGACTATGAAGAGACATATTCACCAGTTATGGATGCCATAACATTTCGATATCTCATCAGTTTAGTTGTGCATGAAAACCTTGAAATATATCTAATGGATGTGGTTACAGCTTATCTTTATGGTTCACTTGACAATGACATTTACATGAAAATTCCAGAAGAATTTAAAATGCCCGAAGCATGTAATTCAAAGTCTTGAGAAATGTACTCAATCAGATTACAAAGATCGTTATACGGTCTAAAACAATCAGGGAAAATGTGGTATAATCGCCTTAATGAGTACTTGATAAATAAAGGCTATATAAATGATGCCATATGTCCATGTATTTTTATTAAGAAAACAGCATTAGAGTTTGTTATACTTGCTGTTTATGTTGATGACATAAATCTTATTGGAACTCCAGAAGAGGTCCAAAAGGCGATTGAATATCTAAAGAAAGAATTTGAGATGAAAGATCTTGGAAAGATAAAACTTTGTCTCGGTCTGCAAATTGAACATTTGGCGGACGGGATCTTCATCCATCAATCTGCCTATACTGAAAAGATTTTGAAATGATTTTACATGGACAAAGCGCATCCATTAAGTACTCCAATGGTTGTTCGATCACTTGAAATGAGTAAAGATCCGTTCCGACCTCAAGAAGAGAATGACGAACTTCTTGGTCCTGAAGTACCATACCTTAGTGCAATTGGTGCACTTATGTATCTTGTTAATGCTACTAGGCCTAACATAGCATTTTCTATTAATTTGCTTGCAAGGTATAGTTCTTCTCCTACACGTAGACATTGGAATGGAGTTAAACATACATTACGATATCTAAAGGGGGCCATTGATATGGGCTTGTTTTATACTAACAAAAATAGTGCAGATCTTATTGGTCATGCAAATGCAGGTTATTTATCTGATCCACATAAATCTCGATCTCAAACAAGCAATTTATTCACATATGGAGGTACTGCTATATCATGGCGATTTACAAAGCAGTCCATTGTTGCTACTTCTTCGAATCATGCTGAGATAATAGTAATTCATGAAGCAAGTAGAGAATGTGTATGGTTGAGATCAGTGATACATTTTATCAAAGGGAGATGTGGCTTGAAGTGTAATACTAAAGTACCCACAATTTTATACGAAGACAATACTGCATGCATAGCCTAATTAAAAGGAGGCTTCATAAAGAGAGACAGAACGAAGCATATTTCATCAAAATTATTCTTTACACACGATCTTCAAAAGAATGGTGATATTGATGTCCAACAAATCTGTTCAAGTGATAATCCATCAGATTTATTCACCAAATCCTTACAAACTTCAACTCATGAGAACATGGTATATAAAATAGGAATGCGAAAACTTGGACAACTGAAACATGGTCTCCATCAGGGGGAGTAAAATACGCGTTGTACTCTTTTTTCCTTAACTAAGGTTTTTCCCATTGGGTTTTCCTGGTAAGGTTTTTAATGAGACAGCTAGCAAATGTGTATTACTAGATAGGTGTACTCTTTTTCCTTCATTAGGACTTTTTTCCACTGGGTTTTTTCCTAGTAAGGTTTTAACGAGGCACATTATCTATCAATGAACATCCAAGGGGGAGTGTTATGAATACACTTAATTGTGGATGTCCATTTGTTACTCCTACAAGAAGCTTTGTAAGCAGGCTCCTAGAAGCAACTCACAAGTAGCTTTGTAAACAGGTTCTTATAAGTAGCTCAGAAGCAGCTTTGCAAGCAAGTGCCTATAAGCAGCTTTGTAAGCAGGTTCCTATGAGCAGCTCACAAGCAGCTTTGCAAGCAGGTTCCTATAAGCAGCTTTGTAAGTAGGTTCCTATAAGCAGCTCACAAGCAACTGCAAGAAGCTTCCTATAAGTAGCTCACAAACAGCTTTGCAAGCAAGTGTTTATAAGAAGTTGTACAAGCTGCTTCTATTCTTCTATAAATAGAAAGTTCTTTCAGTTCATTTGTACATCAGTTTGAAGTTGAATAACATATAAGTTTCTCTCTATATACTTTTCTCTGGTGTACTTTACTTTAAAAGTCTTCATTTCACAACACAAATAACCAAAAAAAGAACAAAATTTTCTTATTTAAAGGAAAGTTTGAATGCAAATCAAAGAAAACTCACAAAAGTAACTCCAAATATCCATTTTAGTCAAACGCCCACCAAAAAAAGAGGCAAAATTGGATCACTACCGACTTAGATCTCAGGACGTAATTTATTGAAGCTAGTTTCTTTCTATTTTTTTTTTGTTGATTTTCTGCTAAAATCTCTTTATCCAGATTCATGTGATGCAAAGCATTGAGGCAATATTTATAAAAATTATTATTAGTGTTTTTGTGTTCTTTGTATCCGATGCTATTTATGTTTGTTTCTTTTTTTTTGTTGACTCAAGAGTTTGGAATTGTATATTCATAAGCATCATTCTTATGTAGAACACAAAGGCATATATGATTTTATTTAAAAAGAGCTAGATAAAGAGAATGAAGTTGAATTTATTTTTGAATTAAAGATTTTGTAAATGAATAAAGAAAAAAGGAAAAAGAAAAGCAATAAAAATCTAGTGGTGAGGTGGTATGCCATGTGGCGTTCACCTCACTCAAATGTTGGGCCATGTGGAATTGTAAATTGTCATGGTGAAAAGATGTTAATATTAGAGATATTTTTATTAACTTTGATAATGATAGGGTTATATTTAGCCAATAAATTAAAATAGATGAGGTATTTTTGACTTTTTTTCCTTTGTTATATTGGTGGCGTTAACAGTGTCTATAAATACTTTCTACCGATTTGGTAATATGAAAAGTGATTTTGATTTGACCAAAATTTGATTATTTAAAGATATTTTATTCATTTTAACAAAACAAAAAATAACGTTTTCTTGCAAAAAAATCATGAGAACCTTTTGCAACTTAACCACATAAAATTAGTAAGTGACCCTCAAATAACTACCCTTTATCTAAAATTATACATAGGTAATATTATTTTATGGTTTAAAAGCAAAACCTGTATAGTTACTCTTTAGGTACATAATATCATATTCTCATTTTACTAAGAAAAAAATTATACTTATATGTAAAAAAAAGAATAAATTTTATATTTGAATAAAAGAAAGTACATTGGAAGTACAATATTAATGAGATACAAACTTTTGTGGAAATTGAGATGCTATAGGAGTGAGATTTCCCAAAGTAAACTTTAACCATCGTTCGGACATTGTAAAGTTAATTTAGAGTGTGTTTGGTATGGAGGAAAATATTTTTCAATTTCTTTTTGTTTGATTGGTCAAAAAAATTAAAAAATATTTTTTTTAAGAAAATATTTTTCTTCAAAATAAGAAAAATGATTTTTCTAATGAAAGTAGGGAAAATAAGTTCCCACCCTCACAACACCACAATCTCACACTTATCCACTCCACCCTCCTACTCCCACCCTTACCTCCACTCCCTAGTTCTACCTCACACAATTTTTTAAAAAATATTTTTTTTATTCCACCTCACCCCCGCCACCCACCCCACCCCCACCCCCACCCCCACCACCGCCACCCATCCAAATTTTTTTTTATGTACTCCATCTCACGCATTCACCCACCCCACTTAACCCCCCCCCAACCACAACCACCTCCACCCACCTAAACCCAATTTTTTTATTTTTTTTAAAAAAATAATATTTCTTGTACCCCAACCCCACCCATCCCCACCCCTCCATCTCCACCCTACTCAAAATTTAATTTTTAATTTATTTTTTTTAAAAAAATAATATGTTTTGTACCTCAACCCCCGCTCCACCCACCCCACCACCTCCACCCAACCCAAAATTTAATTTTTATTTTTTTAAAAAAAATAATTACTTTAAAAAAATATATATATATAATATTTTTGATAACCCCCTCCCCTCCAGCCCTCCGCCCCCCACCTAAAATTCAATTTTTATTTTCTTTAAAAAAAATATAATATTTTTGATAACCCCCCCCCCCCCCCCCCCCCCCTCAACCACCACACCCTCAACTCCCAACCTACCTCCTAGAAAATATTTTCTACTCCCTAATCAAAAATAAAAAAAAATATTTTTTGAAAAATGTGTTCTCACTCAACAATCAAACAGTAGAAAATAATTTTTGAAAAATATTTTCCATGAAAAATATTTTCCTTCATACCAAACACACCCTTAATCTTAAACATTTGAAAGTTATTAAAACAAATAAGTCTTTAATTACTCAAATTTATACTTGAGAAAATGGGAAGAATGTATGATGGAGAGGAATTGGATTCATCTTGAAGCTATTGTGCCCATTTGAGTTAGCCGATTATTAGTAATTTATAAAACTAAGAGTTAAGGGTAAAAAATATATTTAAACTATCCCAGTTTTTTAAGTTTCATAGATGAATTATTGTGAGTGCGAGGTTTTTACCTGAATTATCACCAAATGGTTAGCGAAACACACTTATATGTTGACTAGACCAAATATTTGTTTACAAGCGCTTCTAAACGCGTTTAGCCATAAAATATTCGTTCACCTAGCATATTGATAAACGCTCAAATCGTGCTCTTCATTTAAGGAGGTCACGGCGATCGCGTAGTCAAAATAAATTTTATAACCCAACGGATGTCGGGGTCGAACCCAAGGGACCTGATTTAACTCATTAGAGATTGTGCGAAACAATTTCAAAAGGAGATTAGTTGTTCAACAAAACCAAAGCAATAAAATGGGAGAATTGGGAAAGTTGTCACTACTAACTCAATTCAAGTAAAAGCTGTAAAATCAAGATGGGTGTACCAAATAGAACTAGATGACTAGGGGTGTGTTTCCAATGGGGCATTTGCTATAGGATAGGGTGATCACTAATTCAATCAAATTCTCATCTAGTGACACGGGTAGCGTTGGTCATAAGTGTGGAATGCTATCTCTCGATCAACATCTACATATCCGGTGATTTTGGTTAGAACATCATTCAGTGTGCTAAATAACCAACCAACATTTGCTTGTGGAGGTCGTCCTATTTCTAGCTCGGACCCTTAAATGGGAGATTCCACGATTGGAGTTATGTCTAGCCTCCAATCTAAGTGGATTCCCAAGTACTCACTAGCAATTTCACATCCACAACTACAAAATTCTCTCTCTCGCAACTAAGTAGCCAAGTAAGGTAAATTCATGTTTGCAACCACAAATTATTAGATTAAAACATGGTGAAATTACTAGACCCACATCAGATAAGCAATTATAAGAGTGATTTAGCAACACCCACACCCATTAGCTACACACCGATCATCAATACACTCCTAGATAAGAGAAATTAGTCAATCATAGAAGGGGGAGAAGAGATACCAGCTGGGTAAATCAAATTTCCATCCATTGTAGTTGATTCTCAAGTTCTAGAGTCAAATTAGCACACAATTTCTTAACCAAAAGATTGGATTGAAAACCCTCTCTCAATGGAGATGGAGAAAAGTGTTTACAAACCAAAAATATCTCCAAGTTCTCTACTGAAAATCTCTACTCTGAATTGTATATATAAAACAAGCCTAAAATTCCTTTTCTATGTTCCCAAAATCATCACATAAATTTAAGACAAAATTGTCCTCCGGGCAGTGTGCAGTTCGCACGTTGCAGTGTGCGCGTCGCACACCGACTTCAGGTTGACCAGTGACTTCAGTCGCTTAGGTAGGCCTTGTGCGAAGGGTGATGCGTTTCGCACCACGAGATGTGCGCGTCGCATGGCGACCGCATGCTGTAGCAGAATCTTCAGTCATCTTTGCAGTTTTATGCGGAGGAGGTGCAAACCGCACCTCGGCCTGTGTGTGTCGCACAGCCACCGCACCTCTCGGCAGATTCTCCAGCTTTTCTCAACTCTTCACACTTAGCTCCTTTTTGGCTCTTTTTGGGTCCATATCCTTGTTTCTCCTCTTCTATTCAAAGCACCTGGATAGACATCAATAAAGGTCATAAGAACCTCTAAATCAATTCAAAACTTAGCAATAATTCATGGATATAGGCTCAATAAGTTGGTAGGTTACCGACTTATCAAACCCCCAAACTTGAACTATTGCTTGTCCTCAAGCTAGATACTTACATGGCAAGGAATGAATTATGCTAAGGCTCAATTAAGGCACAAAAACTATTCTACACTAAAAATTTAAGAAAAATAAACAAACAAAAGACTCAAACAAAAGATGCAACTACTATTCTTATCTCAATTTGGTCCCCCACATGCTCAAGGTAATTGCTCATTTCCAAAGTTTTTTCAAAAAGGACATCATATGTCTTTTAAAACTCAAGGGAATTTGCCATTCAAAACAAGACATTTTAGCGTCTCAAGTCATTGGCATGGACCGTCAAGGTTTGCCTCGAGATTCTCCACATAACTTGTCTCATTCATTCCCCTCAATTGAAATAGAGACTCTATGCTTCAATTCGAGTGCATGATGCCACTCACCACAAGAGAGAATCTCACTCACAATCATTCAATTCACAAAACACGGGATTATAAGAGAACCAAGAAGACTCTCACTCTCTCAAGGAAGTTCAAGTGCATGCGCATCGAACCATAGGCTTGCCCTTCATGTAAATTGCCACTAATGTAGGGTAGCCAAGCTCGGAATCACCAAGGACTTGCGGGTTGTAATGTTGGCTAGGGCTAAGGTGAGGATATCATTTGGTTCAAGTGACTACACCTCCCTAATGCTCTTTGTTTTGTCATTTCAAACGCCGCTCACATTATTTAATTTCCAACTTCACCTTGTTTCTTCCCTCACACAACCCAAGATTTCTCCTTTTAACCTTATGATTATTCACACCTTATATCACCTTTACTTGGTAGCTCCTATATTTGCTTTTCAATTTGCTCATTTGGATTGATCTTTTGGAGCAATTTTCAATTCTCTATTCAAGGTGCTACCTTGCACTTGAAGTGCATTCCTTTTCTTCTCCTCATTTGATCACATGCACCCCCCAAACTTAGGCATTTGCTTATGTTATCTTTTGTTCCCCCCAAACTTAGGCTTTTAGCCTACATTTTATTTTCAAGCAATTAGGGAGGACGGGTGCCAAGCTAGAGGTTCCAAAAAGGTCAAGGTGTTACAAAGGTGTCAAAGAATGGTCACAAGCTCAAAGGGGTTCACTAGGATTTGATGTCATTGGGAGGTCATTTGAGTGAAGTGGCTATCAAAAAGGGCCTAAGGTCATTTTCCAAGCTTGGTTACACCTAGAATTTTGTCTTGAATCACATTCGGGGCAAGTTCTAGATGACACTTATGCACAAGAATCAAGGTAAAGCCTCACCGCACAAGGCATCATGCCACAAGACTTCATCCATTAGTCCTACAATCAATTGGGGCAAATGACTTTTGACAAGCTATTCCGAGTTCATTACACACTCGTTTGTGAATCAATCAAACCAAAGCGAGAGTGTGCAAGTCATGACAAGAGAACGCTTTTCTTCAAAAATTTATTTCCCTTCTTCCTTTCCTTTTCAAAAGCAATTTACCAAGATTTTTTTTTGGTGGGCCCATTTCGAGACAAGCATTTACGGACTCAATTCTAAACTAAACTTGGCATTTTCCCTTAAGAAAGTCGCCTCTCAATATATCATAGGGAAACACCAATCCGGTTCGACACACAAAAACAAAAGAAAAGAAAAAGAAAATAATCAAAACTTTTGCTCCTTGAGAAAGAACCGTGGTATTAAGAAAATCCTTGGAGTTTATTTCTACACTACTATGAACAAGGCGATCCACATTTTTCCTTGTTTATGAATCAATCAAGAACAAGCCTCGGCGTAGGCATTTAGCGCATTTGTAAGGCACGGGTAGTGGAACAATAGGGCATGTAAGACCAACCCGGCACACCATCAATAAAATTCAAGCCCGGAGAGGGCACAATTAAGCTCAAAGGAAAATGAAAACATAATCTAAAGAAAGGAAAAATAATAGCATCACAATCAATCCAAAATGTGCCCGACAAGGGCCAAATAAAACTAAGCAAACTAATCAACTAGGCCCGACAAGGGCAATAAATTATCTCAAGCCCACTCACGGGCAGCAAAAAGCAAGTAAAGAAAGCCACACCCTCCCATAAAAGAAGCATTGTCCTCAATGCTCATAATGCAATGGGAAAAGGGTGGAACTCCCTGTAGGGACTAGTCTTCATCATCAGCATCACCAGGAGCAGGTTCAACTAGGGCCAGCACCACCCATTCGGGAGTGCGAAGAAAGTGTGGAGTCGTGAAACGCCCTCTGAAAATCCGGATCATGATCATCCTCCAGCTCTTGATCTTCGGTCTAGGGTGGCTCTTCCATAAGAGGCAAACAAGTCATCCAACGGTCTGAAAATCTTCCGAAGTGGTGGCAATGTAGTCAAATCCTCTTGCACCACAGGGGCCTTACCTTTAGCTTTGTCAACATCTCTTTGGAGTGTCGTGATTGCTCCCTCCATGACATCCACCCGTTTGCATAGAGTGTTCAAGCTATCCACTACCCCCTTCACTGCGCTTTTGACTGCCTTGTTGATCATCCCTGGTAGTTTAGTGGCTAAGTCAGAAAGCTGTTTCTCATGGCTATAGGTCTTATCCACCATATCCTGAAGGCTACTTTTGGTCATCGAGGGGGCTGTGGCATGTGCATGTAGCTCAAAAATGACCCAAGAGGGAGATGGAACACCCGTTCTATCATCAAGGTCACCTCCCACAGCTGCCACTGATGCCTCAGTCCTTTGTCTCTTAAATCAGGGTGCATCCTTGTCAGTTTTCTTATCAAGATCAATCACCCCCACAGTGTGGGTGACTTTGTCACAACTGAGGTAGGGAATCCCCGCCTTAGCACACAACTTGCTGATCAACACTGGGAAAGGGAATGCATCCTTTTCTCGATGGGACTTTCTCCGAATAACCATGGCTGTAATATCCCCAAAATTCACATGTTCACTTGTCATGATGGCAGCAACCAAAATGGCACCCTCTTGAGTTATTTTCTGATCATTTTGAGAGGAAAGGAACCTATTACAGACTAGATCATACCACAGTTGGGCTTCAAAGTGTAATATTTTTCTTGGGATATCACCCCCACAAGGGACCAGGAAGGAACATATCGAGCAATGATTAGGGTTGTTGCTTTATATGGCTTTGGTTCGGCCATCAATTTAGCCATGAGAGATGGTGCAGGGTCAATTAGTTGGCCTCAATAGATGTGTTGATAGCAGCGGGGGTGATGCTAACCTTCTTGCCTCTGACTATGACTGAATTCAAGTTGGGGAATTTCTCCGCTGGCCCTTTGTATCCTTTGGAGTCTTGGGTAGCCTGGTATGCCGCAAAGAATTCCCGTACCACTTCCTCATAATATCCCCCGGGTACATCCTGAAAGGGATGCCACTCTCGCTCAGCCATCTGTCAGTGCATGTTTGGTAGTTCATCTCCGACCTCTCCCAAGTTAAAACTTTGCTCCTCATTGAAGCCACTATCTTTGTCCCATTTGTAGATAGCTTTCATTCCCTCTATTCCAAAGCGGAGCCTTGCTTCTTCGGCAGCAATTCGCCTGCTAGAAGACATGGTCTGCATCCAAATATTATGAGCCAAAAACAAAACAAATTTACTAAGGGTGGAATGCAACGGAGTAGAAAAGCAAAGTAGGTGTTTGTTGTCTTGTGCGGACCACCTGCGAAACGCACTACGAAAAGTGCATATCGCAAGTGCTGTCGCACAAGACAACAGAACCTTCAGGGAATTTTTCTATTGATGTGCGAAGCTGGTGTGATCCGCACTATCAGAAGTGCATGTCGCATCAAGCTTCGCCCCTCAAGTCAGTGTTCTTCACTCTCTTTTCAACTTGGTGCGATGCGTTGAGCCACCCGCATATCAAGATCTATGTATCGTATTTGGAATGCACAAAGACACAATTGGAATTGTTGGTTCCTTGTGTTCTTGTGAGTTACACATATGATCCATAGAGAAAGATGTGCTTCAGCACTTAGCACCACACACAACCAATTCATAATAATAAAGGGGGGCAAAGGGGATTCATGACCATAACTTCCGGGTACTCAAACTTCCCTGGATTTCCATTAACACATAACCAGCAAGAAAGGACTCAATGACTTCCCTTAAGATGGACGTTACCCCATTTATCATTGGGAACATCAAGCCCTCCTTGCAACAATGGGCACAGATAGCATATCAACAATTAACCCCCTTCCCGCACAAGATCATATAACCCAACTAGATTTTCAATAAGAATCATGGGCCTACAATCGGCAACATTCAACCTCAATTATCAATTATCAATCAAAACCTCATGACTAATAACGATTTGCCCTTAAGAACGACGTCACCCAATCTATCATCGGGCCAAATCAAGCACTAGTCACAAGTGGATTACTCAGACTTCACCCTATCACAGACATTAAGGCTAAACATTACCACCAATCAACATGCATAGTTAAGATTTACAATCTACCAAGTTGACATTACAAGATTTCATCATTACAACTCAAAATTGAGGACCCAATATTTTCGGATCTCACCCATTATCAACATGGCTAATCTACTAAGCATGCTTCACACTATGAGTTCCCAACAATTATAAAAATAACTATTTAACGTTGGAGAACTTACCACAAGTGAAGATTATGAAGGAAAGAACAGAAATCAAAGCTTTTTGAATTCCAATAATGGTGACCCGCAAGACCTCCCGGAGAATGATAGCGGCGACATGGAGAAGTGGTGGGAAAGGTTGGGTGAGAAGAGGAGAAGGATTTATGGGAGTTTAAGGGGTTTGGAGAGAATTTTGGTGGAAAGTTTTGAGAGTTGTGGGGAAAGATGGTGGAAAAGGGAGAGAAAGAGACGATTTTAAAAGAAAAAGAAGAAGAAGAGTCGGTCGATTCATCTCCGGGTCGGGTCGGTCAACGAGTTAGGTGAATTAAAATTCAACTTTACCTTTTGTGCACCACGACATGCGATTCACACCAGACAAGGTGCGGACCGCATGGCGTATCGCACATACCCTTTTTTCCCCCGGGTTTGCCCAGGCATTTGTTTCCTTGTGCGATGGAGGTGCGATGCACACTTGGGTTGGTGCGATCCATACAGCACAGCGCATGTCACCTCCATTTTTTCAATTTTTCTTCCAGGCCTTCTGTTTTGGTATGCGGCGAGCTGTGCGAGCCGCACAATTGCTTATACGGTCCGCATCATCCACCGCAAGGCACATTTTTGCCTTGTTTCCCCTTGTCCATGTTTTTCATTCCATGCATTCCCTACAGAACATCAAAAACAACAAACAATAACCAAAAACAAAGAAAGAAAACTTGGGTTGCCTCCCAAGCAGCACTTGATTTAACGTCACGGCACGACGATGGTACCTCAATCCTCATTTATTTTTAGGGTTGTTGACGGTGTCGCTAGGCAGCGTTCCCTTCATCCTTGGGTTCATTTGGTTTGATAGGTGGGTCATTTGGGCCTCAAGGTGCTTGATAGAAGCACTATGGGAGCTCACCGTCTGGTGAAGTGTAGAGACCTCACTCATTAGCTCACTCACTCCCGAGTTTGTAGTGTCCACCTTCTTAAGAACCAAGGATAACATGTCCTCTAACTTGGATTGTCTGGGATTGCTTGTGCCTGGCTGGTATAGAGAATCAGATTTATTTAGGGGAATGTAAGGATTCGAGCTCTGGTGATTGAAACGATCACCATCCTTATCTTTTTCACGCTAATTACCCTCCCTCGCTTTGTCTCTAATCCAACCTTGATTCTCTTCCCGTGGGCGATAATACCCTGGGCGAGAACCCTCCGACACATAGCATAGCTTACCATCAACCTCAGTCATAAGCTCAACATTATTCACCTCAATCTCCAGTGTACTCACTGCATTCACTTTCTTAACACCAGCTCCCATCACATGCTTGGCCATCAAGTCAATTTGTGTCATCATTTTAGCCAAAGCTTCATCTCTCTCCTCGTCTTTTCTCCTTGCTTCATTTGTCAAGATTGTTGAGGACGTTCCCAAAGTCGACACTTCTGCCTCTCTTGTATGCCAAGCTTGATTGGTCTTAGTCATTCGTTCTAATAGCATTGAGGCAATGTGAAACTCAAGGTCCATAAAGGTGCCATCTCCAAGATTATCGGCCACTGATTTGGTTACAGAGTTTAATGATCGGTAGAATCTTTGTAATAACACATTGTTTGACAAATCATGATTTGGACACACGAGAAGCTTCTTCTTGAATCGTAGCCAAACCTCATGTAAGGGCTCATCGGGGAGTTGCTTAAAGTTGGTGATCTCATCTCTTAACTTCACCATTCGAGATGGAGGAAAGAATCTCGAGGTAAATGCCTCAACCAACTCGGCCCAAGATGTGATGATTCATCCGGCAGTTTCTCCAACCATGCCGTGGATTCCCCCGTCAAAGAGAGGGAATAGGCGCAATCGGATGGACTCTTGAGAGATATTGTGGAACATTAATGGTTGGCAAATCTCCAAGAAGTTCTGAATATGCCAGTTGGCGTCCTCATGGGCAGCTCCACTAAATAGCCCCTTCATTTGAATCAAATGGAGCATGGTGCTTGTCACATGGAAGACAGCGTTTCCAACCGTGGGAGGTAGGCGGATTGCACCTACACCTCCGTGCATCATTGGCTCAGCAGCGTTGGCATTGTCGAAGCCACCAATGTTCTCATTGTCCTCAACTTCTTCCATATCCGACCTGCTTAATCAACACTCAAAAACAATAAAAAAGTAAAAGAAAACAAATACTCTCAAGTTGACTTCACAACAACAATCAAAACTAGCTAATACTCAAGTCCCCGTCAACGGCACCATTTTTGATAAATGCTCAAATCGTGCTCTCCACTTAAGGAGGTCACGGCGATCGCGTAGTCAAAACAAAATTTATAATCCAACGGATGTCGGGGTCGAACCCAAGAGACTTGATTTAGCTCATTAGAGATTGTGCGAAGCTATTTCAAAAGGAGAGTAGTTGTTCAACAAAACCAAAGCAATAAAATAGGGGAATTGGAAAAGTTGTCACTACTAACTCAATTCAAGTAAAAGCTGTAAAATCGAGATGGGTGTACCAAATAGAACTAGATGACTAGGGGTGTGTTTCCGATGGGGCATTTGCTATAGGATAGGGTGATCACTAATTCACTCAAATTCTACCTAGTGACACGGGTAGCGTTGGTCATAAGTGTGGAATGCTATCTCTCGATCAACATCCACATATCCGGTGATTTCGGTTAGAACATCATTTGGTGTGCTAAATTACTTGGGGAGGTCATCTTATTTCTAGCTCGGACCCTTAAATGGGAGATTCCGCGATTGGAGCTATGTCTAGCCTCCAATCTAAGTGGATTCCCAAGTATCCACTAGCAATTTCACATCCACAATTACAAAATTCTCTCTCAAGCAACTAAGTAGCCAAGTAAGGTAAATTCATGTTTGCAACCACAAATTATTAGATTAAAACATGGTGAAATTACTAGACCCACATCAGATAAGCAATTATAAGAGTGATTTAGCAACACCCACACCAATTAGCTACACACCCATCATCAATACACCCCTAGATAAGAGAAATTAGCCACTCATAGAAGGGGGAGAAGAGATACCAGCTGGGTAAATCAAATTCCCATCCATTGTAGTTGATTCTTAAGTTCTAGAGTCAAATTAGCACACAATTTGTTAACCAAAAGATTGGATTGAAAACCCTCTCTCAATGGAGATAGAGAAAAGTGTTTACAAATCAAAAATATCTCCAAGTTCTCTACTGAAAATCTCTACTCTGAATTGTATATACAAAACAAGCCTAAAATTCCTTTTATATGTTCCCAAAATCGTCACATAAATTTAGGACAAAATTGCCCTCCGGGCGGTGTGCGATGCAATGTGCGGTTCGCACGTTGCAGTGTGCACATCGCACACCGGCTTTAGGTTGACCAGTGACTTCAGTCGCTTAGGTAGGCCTTGTGCGGAGGGTGATGCTTTTCGCACCACGAGATGTGCGTGTTGCATGGCGACCGCATGCTGTAGAAGAATCTTCAGTTATCTTTGCGGCTTTATGTGGAGGAGGTGCGAACCGCACCTCGGCCTGTGAGTGTCGCACAGCCACCGCATCCCTCTGCAGATTCTCCAGCTTTTCTCAACTCTTCACACTTAGTTCCTTTTTGGCTCTTTTTGGGTCCATATCCTTGTTTCTCCTCTTCTATCCAAAGCACCTGCATAGACATCAATAAAGGTCATAAGAACCTCTAAATCAATTCAAAACTTAGCAATAATTCATGGATATAGGCTCAATAAGTTGGTAGGTTACCGACTTATCACATATATAACGACTTTATTATGCTAACACATTATTTTTTATTTTATTTTTATATTTTTAATTGATTTCTTTAAAATATTCTGTTGAATCAGAATTTTGAGAAAGTCTTTCATTTCTCTGTCATTATAGACAATCCCATCCACATTATCTATTCTATGGAATTCGAACCTGAACTTTATCCCTTTCAAGTGAGAGATATTGATGTCACGATTGAGATGAGACTACGGCTAAGAAGGTAGTAAAAAAGATGTTGGATGTCGCAACGAAGAATAAATTGATTTATATGGTGATAATTTTTAAACTTTAATCGTAACTTTTAATCTAATATCAATTATTTAATTTTGCTACGGTGAAATTATTTTACCACGTGGTAGAATTTTAAATAAAAGAGAAAAGTGTAGTATACACACTATTCAAATTTTAGTCGAGGTGTTTTTCATTAACCATTACGTGATAGTTAGAAAACTTATAATCCCAATAATTCTGATATGAAATTTAAGAAACTGAGATAGTTTATTAGTGTGCTTTTGTCTAGAAAGAACACGAGCAGGATATATGTGACAGAAGATGCAGGGGTGGGTAGGGAAGTTGCATCGAGGACGGAAGTTAGCATTGTACCTATTTTTGAATTCTCGAAAATGCCCTAATTAACACATTAAGCTAGCGTTTGGCCATAGATTTCTAAATATATTTGGCAAGTCATTTTTGGGTGAAGTCTCACCATGTGTTTGACCATAGTTTTTGGAAAATATATTTCACTTTTTAAGGGGAAAAAAACATGAAATATGATTTATACCTATAAGTTTTAAAAATTATTTAAAATACCTATACGTTTGTATTATCATTTTATATTGAACATGTTCCGTGATAACTATATTTATTACTGTTGACTTGACCTATACACATAAATGAACATATTTTTATTAGTTCGTCATGAGACAAGAATGAAACAATTAAAAGTTACAGCTCTTCGATTTTTAATACTAGTTCAACAGTTATATGATCACTTAATTGTTCTCATCGGTTATCGAATGAATTTCGATAAGTTTTACAAAGATCCATCGAATTTGACAGATATATTAGTTGAGATTAGTAAACAGTGAGGTTTTCTTATAAAATATAAAAGTTTGGGGTAAATATTAAATTATTAAAAGTTTTCAAAAACTTGAATTTGGCCCAAAAATTATTTTTTTCTAGTTTATAGAAATTTGGGAATTTTGCCAAATATTTTTGCCAAAGATAATAAATTATATGATCAAATGATTTTTGCCAAGTTTTTTACGAAAAACACCTTATTTTTTTATGGCCAAACGGGTCCTAAATATAAGGACATTTTATCTTTTCCCAAACACTTATTAGTGTTATATCCGATAGGACACAACATCGGGACTCAATAAAAAATAATTAATAAAAAATTATTTAAAAAATAATTTAAGAAACGAGAAAGAGAGTCGTCACCTAATTTTAGGAAAACTAGGAAACCTATTAATTAAAAAAGAAATTTTAGTCTACGAAATCAGTTAGATTCTAGGTAAGGGTTCAAGTTATTCCGGAGGGAAGGGGTTAGACATCCTTCAGAATCCACAACGGTGGTTCCCGGCTGAATTCATTTTTTCAATTGAGGAGATAAAACAAATGCCTTGATTCTTTCGAGTTAGAGAAAAAGACTCTCCAAAACTCTAAGAATTCAAGGAAAAAACTTTTACGAAACGGCCTAATATTTGCCTATCGTTAGCTAAAATGAATAAATACAATAAAAAATTATACAACTTCTTCAAATTTTAATTAGAATATCTTCTTCGAAAAGTATTTTCGTGTACCTGTAAACGCACTTAGTAAAAGTGTTAGTAATGAACGGAAATTAATAAAAAAGAATTAAATAAATAATAACTAAATTCTTTATGTTTAAATAGATCACAACCCATAATAAGAAAATCAGCAAATCGTGTAAAAAAAATGCATGATATCAACACACAATAAAATAAAATCAAAATCAAGACAAATGGCACCATAGCAAGTGAAAAAGAACAATGATATCATATACAGTAACAAGGAAACATTAACTTTAGAAAAACAATAATAATAAAAAGAATTAAATCATTAAACCACTTTGAGCAATTAGAGCAGCAACTAACAAAGGTCCCTATAATAGTCGAGAACAACAACAATGAAAACAGCCGAAAATAAGATATCAAAGCAGACCCAAAATTTATCTAAAATAGAACAAACAATCACTAGGGCTAGGAGAAAAAAAAGCAATTGATGCACAGTAATGGCTATTCACCAACGCAAAATCAGGGAAGCATATACCTACGGTCAGATCTACAAAACATACAAGAGAAACAAAGCTAAGGAAAAGATTTTGTTACCGTCGGCATTTCGCCGGGGTTCGCTGTCGTGGAGGAGACAACTAGAGATGGAGCTCATTGTTAACCGGTTTGGTTGGAGTTCGTGGCTGCTTTGCGTTGTTCCATCGGAGAAAACAGTGTTGTTGTTGTGCTATTCGCAGCAACGATTATTGCAGAGCTCACCAAAAATCGGAGCTCATTGATAGTAGGTTCATCGGAGCTTAGCGATGGTGCTGTTTGTTCGCTGGAACGACGAAGGTGAACGGAGGTGAGGCGGCTGGTTTCTGATGGTGTTGGTTTGGAGGGAGGTGAGGCGGCTGGTTTCTGATGGTGTTGGTTTGGAGGGAGGTGAGGCGGCTGGTTTCTGATGGTGTTGGTTTGGAGGGAGGTGAGTTAAACAGAGCTCGTCGGAGCTTTCTGGTTTACTGTTAGTCGAAGTGACTAAAGGAAGAGAGGAGATCGAGGGTGTTGTTGGTTGTTTGTTTAGCGGTGTGAGCTGGCGGTGATGTGTGGGGTTTGGTTGCTATCCGTCGGAGCTTAGAGCTTGTTGGTGGGTTAAATGGTGGATTTCATCGGAAAAAATGGTGGAAAAGGAGGTGACGGAGGTCTTGGGTGGAGGAGAAGGCTGGCTGCTTTGTTAATAGCCATTTCCGGCCAAATCTGAAAGTGACGAGGAAGAGAAAAGGTCGGGGGGTCAAACTGGTTTCGCCGGAGGTGACCGGATTCCGGCGGAGTGGTGGCCGAAAAAGGAAAGGAGGAAGATTATTGATATTTTCTTTTTGCAATTTTTTACCAATTTTGAAAATTTCCACCATCAAGGAATGTGTTGAGTATATGAGACACTTTATAGAAAAATTTTAAAATCCTAAACCATCTAGGTGGCAAAATCATTTGTTGAAAAACTATGGGCTATCAAAATCGTCTGCTCAAAACAATGGTTTATCTAAAACTATGTGTTATTTATTTATATGTGTAAAAAATATCTTCTCCACTTAATAGACTGTGTAAAAACTAAACAATTGATGATTCAATAAAATTAAACAATATTTATTTATGGAAAAATGATTGTAACAAAAATTAATGATAATTAAAATTAACTAAAATGAATAAAAATTTGATAAAAATCTCAATATTTTTAAAAGTGAGGATAATTATCAATAAATTGTATTAACATTGAAAATATATGAGAAAAATTATATGCCGTGCAATTTAACGAATAAAAAATTTAAAAATATTAACTTGAAAAATATCAGGCCAAGTTGGGTGTCAACAATTAGTACCAAACTCTTCTTCCTTTTCTTGCTCTCCTCTTTCTACTTTTGCTCCCGTATTCAGTTAGAGCTTTCTCAAAGCTTTTTCATTTCTTATTTTTGTTCCTTTTTTTCTTACCCGATTCAACTTTTTTTTTGGAAAGATAGAAATTCCCCTACAATTTTTTTGTTTTAATGTGTTAGTAGGGATATTTTAGTAATTAAAAAAAATGAATATAATGCTAACCTACTACCTTCATATAATGGAATCTCATTCTACATTAGTAATATTGTCCAAAAAATTGAGGGTTTAAGTCCCTCTATCCCACGAAGATCCACTTTCCAAATATTTAACCAATCCCTTTCTTTAGCGATTACAATTTTTCTCTCATTCATTCTATATTAGAAATGGATTTGAACATACAACTATTCATTTATTTATCCATACACTCTTTTTTTCTTTTTATTAATCAATAGAATTAGACAATTACTGAACAAGATAATTCAACAAGCTAAAAAAAATGCTTCACATGCGATTGTTACATAGACAGAAATTCATGAATAGCACACAACTTTCAAAAATCGGTATCTCAAATAATGCATAATTATTTTTGTATTGGAGGAGTGGTTGCCGTTCTACCCTATGGCTGAATAGATAACTGTTTGAATTTTTACAATTACTTGTTAACAGGGGTTGCTGAATATCAAAAAAATTTACTCGAAATTATATTCTTTTAGAACGGGTTGAAGGCGTAGGCATTATTGGGGGAGCCTTGAGCAAGTGAGATTGATTGAAGTTCAATATACATCATCAACTACGTTTGGAAGGATTGCTGATCTGAGAAGTAAAAGTTCTCGTCAGTCTATGGTCTCGATTGTGAGTGGGAAAATGAATGCTACTATTAGAAATTCTCCTACTATTTTTTTGTTTTAATGTGTTAGTAGGGATATTTTAGTAATTAAAAAAAATACAATGCTAACCTACTACCTTCATATAATGGAATCTCATTCTGCATAGCAATATTGGCCAAAAAATTGAGGGTTCAAGTCCCTCTATCCCCACGAAGATCCACTTCCCAAATGTTTAACCAACCCCTTTCTTTTGCGGTTACAATTTTTCTCTCATTCATTCTATATTAGAAATGGATTTGAACATGCAACTAGTCATTTATTTAGCCATACACTCTTTTTCAGCTTAAGAACCAATGAAAGTTGTGAAAAGAAAGAATGGCCTAGATAGTTTATATGGATAGCAGTGCAATGAGGACGATGTGGAATAAACATGACCAATTAACCAACCAACAAAATTACTTGTTACAATAAGATCTTGTTGTTGCATCGAAAGAGATAAATGTTGACTAATCTAGAGTAGATCGTTCAACATCTATGACACAAACCCATTTTGAACCGAGCTTCCAAAATAGAATGGTATCTTCGTAAATTTGATCATTATGAGTGTTACGACGTGGCCTCGTCCATCTTGATTTGGCCCGAGGAAATCTTTGCACGACTTTGTTACCTTTTGGGGGTGGAACGAGAATTTTCAGTCCCCTGAGGCTCCGTTGCTTTATAACAACATAATACCCAGTATATTTTCACAAAGTGGGTGTCTGGGGACAGTAGAATGTACGCAAACCATACATTTACCTCAGAGAAGTAAAGAGGTTGTTCCAATAGACCCTCGGCTCAAGACAAAAATGACCAGAAAAGAACGCAATGAGAGTACAAGAAATACAGTCAATAAACGAAAACAACAGATAGTCACAAAACTATACTACAACAAAATAATATTATAATCGAACTACACGAAACACTAGAAAGTAGCAGAAGCTGCGAAACAAAAACTACAAGAGTAGTCCTACAACTACTCAATAGAGCAACAAGACACTGCACTTCTCCCTACTAGCATGATGCAAACCTACCTACCAACTTTCTACTCTAATCCATGCCCTCCACACCTTCCTATCTAAGCTCATGTCCTCAGTAAGCTGCAACTGCGTCAAATCCTGTCTAATCACCTCTCTCCAATATTTCTTCGGTCTACCTCGACCTCTCTTAAAACCATCCATAGCCAACCTCTCACACCGCTGGACAGGAGCCTCTGTGCATCTCCTCATCACATACCCGAACCATCTCAACCTCACTTCCCGCATCTTGTCTTACACTGAAGACATTCTCACCTTGTTTCAGATATCCTCATTCCTAATCCTATCCCTCGTAGTAAACCCACACATCCGGCGCAAGATCCTCATCTCAGCCACCTTTCACATGCTCCGTTGCTTTATTTGTTTATTTTTTCTTTTTTTTATAATCTGTGATTCTGCAATCCCAATAGTCGCATTAGTACCGTTAATAAGATATAAACAGAGAACTAAATATCAAAATAGCAGAAAATAGCTAAGCACAGATTTTGCCTCAAGAGTCTAAAACATCATTCACGCAAAACAATGGTAGATCATCTCACCTGCAAATTCTCGCAAACCAATGAAACAATCATACTAACAGACTCACTTTCTTTTAATAGACACAACTGACGAGAAACTGAAAATAAGAAAACAGATATATTACTGTTGGAAAAGAATAAACATTAAACAGAGTAGCTTCCATAATAGCTGTTGGGAATACAAGGATACAGACCTAAGGAACCAAGGATGCAGTGCCACAAGCTCAAGCAAACAACTATGAGCTCAGACTGGTTAGTAAGGCCTGGCAATGCACAAAATCCACTAAATGAGGACAAAGAAAAAAGTCCTAGATTTACACAACAGCAGTTGAAGCTGCCATCTGAAACGGGTACAAGAAAACACTCGAGAGAATCTGGAACGATGATAAATTAAGAACTCATTGCTCTGCGCTAATTGGTTTCAATTAACATGTAAGAATATTTACAATAACTTTACAAGGCTTGAGGATATCTTCTAACTACTGTATACAATTACAAGAAGAAGAGCTATTGTCACCAACCAGCTCATAATAAACAACCATCGTTAGAGAGCCATTCAAACCACTCAAAGATCCACTGTACAGTAAGCTCTGAATATACAACAATCAAATACCGTCCTCAAACCTAATCTCGATGGCTCCTGGAAGGGTGCTTCTTGTCATCATCTTATCTTTAAATAAGCCATCCTTCCCGATGGTTCAGATAAAAATGGTGTACCAGCAGCAAAATGCCAGATACAGGTACCAAAATCCTACAATTACTGAGCTAAAATCTATCCATCAGGATCCAGTGGTTCTCCAGAACACTCGTCTGGAGCAGCTTCCTCCTCCTTAGGAAGGCACCGGATTGGGACATAGACGTACCCTTTAGGTAGTCGCTGGTTCTTCACTGAGGCTTGATCTGAAGTCATTACCAGCTCTTTCTCAAAAGTTTCCATATGCTGTTTATGCAACAAACTGGTTAGGATTGAAATTCCAGCTAAAAATTATGCATATCAAACATCTAAACAATATATCCAACTAAAAGCATGGATATTTACTGTTACGAAGTATGTCATCCTAATAAATCAGATCGAACATAACTCTACCTTTCTGTATCTCAATAGCTTGTCCCCGTGATCTGTAGAATTGGAAGAAGCTCTAAATGGGATTTGCTTCCCAGAAAATGACACCCGTGCAGTTTTTTGTGTGACAGGGTTGGGTGATGTAGAACTATCATCAGTCTTCTGATCATTGTCTATAGACACAGGAAACTTAATGCGCCGTTTTCCTGCCACAGCACTGTCTACCGTTATGTCATCTGATCTTTGTATTGTTTCACTGCCTGATTTACAGCCATCAGTGTAGCCTTTAATGGAAGTCGTAGTAGCTGAATCTGAACTAACATCAGGTTGGAAGTAAGGGTGTCGAGTCAGAGCAGATAAAACAGCATTGTCTCTACTTGAAGCCAGAATATCATGTGAGCAAAGGATTACTTCACGCTGCAAATCAAAGAATGGTCCATCAGCCATGACACCAGAAGAACATACAGCATAAAAGAAGAAGCTGAACCCCTCCCTCCCCCTTCTCAAGCGTTGAAAACATATCACACCATTTATCTACCAGGTAACACATACACTGCTAATGTCCCACTACGATTTAAGGAAGGAAAAACAAGGACCCTGTAATAGACTATGCAAATCCACTTTTGAAGCTATTTCCCATGGACGAAATCACAATGTTTCTTCTTACCATGGTTCTTCTAGGTGTAAAGAGGAATTAGCTAGTGATTCAGAATGTACCTATGATGTAGCACCCGGCGGGCTGTTAAAATTGACTAAACAAATGTTCAACTTTATAAGTAAGTATAATGAGAATGTATTTATCTACCTTATATCGTTTTTTAGTCTTCATAATTTACTCCCCTTTATTTTAGTAGGCACCAGTCTTCATCCTAGTGATTGGATTTCTATGCTTAGTCTGATAGGAAATAAGATATTCAAATAAATAATTAGAGAATGGGTATAAGCCCCTTCCTGAATAGGTAGGCACAACAACAATAACAACATACCAAATGTAATTCCACAAGTGGAGTCTAGGAAGGGTGGTGTGTACGCAGCCTTACCCCCTACCTTGAAAATAGGTAGGCACATAGTATCACAAAATACCCAGTGAAGCTTTCTTTTGTTAGTGCAGTAGCAATAAATGCAAGAATATTAACTTCCATAATCTCATCAGTTTTTTACTTCACAACCACTCGGGATTAGGAATGGAGACAGTTATTCCATCTATTTTGATATTGAAAATCAGATTTATTGCCGCTTCTTACTACCGTATTTATGTTAATGCACTTTCCAATGATACGTAAAGAAGGTATTTCTGGGACACTCATTAAACACATCAGAATCCATACTGTGATAGAGAGAACACTGATGTGAAGGCAGGATTACCTTTGTAAATACTCATGCACATTTAGAGCAATATCTATAATACTTATCTTTTATCAAATAAAATGTTTCTTCTTACCATGGAAACAATTGATTTACATCAAACGGAAGTGAATGCAGAATCATAAGTTGCAATAATGCAAGACACCATACTAATTACTAACAATATCTAATAAATGGTACAAGTAAATAACGTGTACCAGCAATGTAACAAAAGTGATGAGTTTGACAAGGCGGCGGCTAACAGTGATATCAAACAGAAAAAATGCAGGAACAGTATTCACGACTACTTATGCCATATAATCTGCAAAGAGAGTGGAAGAGAAAACAAAGGCTACCTTCAGCTTCTCTCGCTTGACAATTCTTTCGCATAATAGCCGTAATCGCTCCAATTCAACCTGCACAAGAGGATTTGACAGGATTAGGATCTTCGCCATTCTAGAATGAGGAAGTATGTTCATGCTGGTAATATACAAAAACAGAACACTTCAATATCACTTTGCGAATTTTATTTAGAATTTCTTTTTTTTATTTACGAATTTCTAAATAAAAATAACAGTAGCTCATAACTGCAGGATATAATGAAAAGAAGTTCCCCAGACTGGGAACAGTCGCACAAGATTTACAAAGCCAAGGCATAAAATTCCCACTTGCAGAATGGCGTCCAACCCTGAATACAATCTTATTACAAGTTGTCCTAAGGGGGAAAAAGATGTGTGTGTGCGCGGTTGGGGGTTGTGGGCGGAGACAACAGGAAAGCTCTAAGTACTCATGTTACTTTGATATCTACCATGTTCTGAAACAAGCCCAAGAACAGGAAGTAGATGAAGAGGTGATTCACCTTCCAGGTCTCAAAGAGGATTTTAGTTGAACCACCCAGTTTCAGCAAAAGCACAGAAGAGACGATCATCAAAATTTCTAGGACCCAATTCAACTACTTAATCACCAATGGGAAAATTACAAGTTACGACCTGATTCAGGTTCAAATATTATCCAGTAAATTACTGAATTCAAAACTCTAGCATGCCACCTGAGCTAACCCTACATCACACAAAAGTAACTTGTTCACAAAACCACCCCGGTAAAAGGAAGCAGCACATGGTCAAATAACAATAAAATTGTTCAAAAGTGAATCCTCCACTGTTGTTTGTTGGTGTATTGGGTTTATAAACATTATCAACTCTACTGGCAAGATTAATAGGGAACTGAAGAAAATAAAGTCAGTTGGTAACTAACTACATGACAAAATATCTTATGCTCTAGTTGAACAACTAGGTTTAGTCCTCACTTCTTTCTTAGAAAGGACCCAATAGCGGCCATTTCCCCAGCTTTCTGATAAGCCAGGGGTCATTTTCTCTTAATTTCATAAGCTTCTCTTTAGCGCCATAAGGAGCTAGTTCATACCCAAGGTATACGGTGTCCTCCCAACTCCCAAAACAAGAAAGAGAAGAAACAGTCATTTTCTTTGTCAGGTCAAGTTTTCTTGCTCCAACAGCTTGCAGACCAGATGGCAAAAATAGGATTTTCAGAGAGCTAAAAGAAGCATCTGTGACCTAGGTAGTATAGTAACTTGTCCTATTTTCCTTTTAGGCACAGGATTATGCTGGACCGATTCTTGTCACTAAGATGTAGAGGAGGAGGCCACCTCTGGTGTGATCCATCCTCGAACACTTTTCAAAATGCTTAACAAAACTAACTGAATGGCTCACAAACTTAAAGAAAAGGGTCATACACAATTTCTTCTTTGGCATGGAGCGGCTAATTGCTTGTGTGTTTCATATTCTTCGGTCCAGCAGAACTTCTATAGATTCTCTACTTTGAAAGTAATAGTTTTGTTTACAGTAGCTTTTTTGCTCATGCGTCTATATTTTAACCAGACTTCAAACGCGTCTCTTCTTTTGATACTTTCTATACTAACAGGTAATTGGTAATGCTTAGCAGAAACCAAATGTAGTAGCAAAAATAGCTAGTCACAGTTATAATAACAAAACAGCAAGTGAATAACTAAAGAGGACTAAAGACGACTGCAGTTCAAAAGAGGACTGCAGTTCAAAAAGTCAAGATTGGGGATCATTTCATCTATTACAACCCAAACAGTCCCCAATTTCTAGATCCATCAGCTGGTCTGTTTGGTGGTTTGCCACCCTCTCAAGAGTATCCTATTGCTAAGGCCTCATTTGTTTTCATTAAGATTAAGACGTTTGAATCTGATTCTGAATGCACATCCGAAAGATTAAGATGTTGTCTCTAGATCTGAACATTGAATGATTAAGACTGTTTATTTTTCAACATCTGAATGTGCATAATTTGTTTGTTTGTTAACACAATAAATATACAATTCAAATAAAAAAATTAATTTAATAAATTAAAATCATTATTTGATCAAAAAAATTAATATTTATGTTCGCTAGTGATGGTGGAGATGGTTTGTAGTGGTGGTTGTGGTGGTGGTAATGATTGATGTTAGTGGCTAGTAATGGTCGTGGAGGTGATTGGTATTGTAGTGACTGTCATGATGGTGGTGATTGGTAGTGATGGTGGTTGTGATGGTGAAGTTGGTTGATGTTAGTAGTTGGCGGTGTTAATGGTGGTGGCTAAAGAATGTGTGGTGGTCGACGATGTGTTGGTGGTAGTTAAGAGGCGGTGCCAATTATAGTGGAGGTGATTGGCAGTAGGGATTGACAACAACGGTGATAGTGGCTGATAGTGGAGGTGGAGGCGAATGTGTTGGTGGTAGTTGGCAGTTGAAGAATGTGTTAGTGGTAGTTATGATGGCAGAGGTTATGATGGCAGAGGTGGTTAGTGGTGATAGCTGATGATTATGGATAGAGTGGTGGTGATGTTATCCCACACAAGAATACCTCTTAATGATATTAAGACTTTGTTTCAGATCTTAATAATTAAGACCTATTCGGACCAATTAAGTGCTTAAATCTTAATAAAAACAAATGCACTTAATGGCCTAAAGTCTGAACCATTCAGATTCAGACCACCATTAAGTGCAAACAAATGAGGTAGAAAACATAGGAATATTATATTGAACTGGTATATTAAGTCTCAATTCTCCTATTTAAACTTTCAATGTAGAAGATATGAGCCTGTTCTTTTTTAGCTTCTTCAGGTGTTTGGTAAAGTAAAAAAGCAATTAAAAAAAGCTAAAAACTGATTAAAAAAAGCTAAAAGCTAAAAGCTAAAAGCTGGGGAGCTAAAAGCTAAAAGCTAAAAGCTAAAAGCTGGAACCCCCCAGCTTTTTGCTTTCAGCTTAAAATTCTTTTTAAGTTTGACCAATATATTTACCCTTTTATCCTTTATAATTTTCTCTAATTCCAACACTACCCTCACTTTTCAACCCTAAAATGTATGGAAGTACTCTCTTCTCTCTCATTCTCATCCCGCTTCTCCATCTCCCTTTCTCCTACAATAAAAAAGTGCTTAACAACACTTGTTTACCAAACACATAACTTTTTTTTTCAATTTCAGCACTTTTCATCCAAACACTTACCTACTTATTTATAAGCACTTATTTTCAGCTTTTAATCACATTGCTTAAAAGCTATTTTTTTAAGCAAATCCAAACAGGCTCTATATATGTCCCATCTCAACCATCAACTAAGTAAAAGCGCTACATCAAATAGACTATTTAGTGTTAGTAACTGGTCAGCAAGACAACTGCTGCAAATTGAAACATGATAAACAATCAGGTGAATATCATCACTTACCCTGACTTGCTTCAGACTCTTCAATTCTTCCACCCCATGTCTCTGAGTCTCGGACTGATCACATTTGATAATAAATGAGTATATGACACAAGTAGTAGTCATTAAAGAGACTTGCAACCATTGCACGAACAAAGAAAAGACCAACCTTAAGTTTCTGTTCCAAACTGTGTTTATCACAATAAGCTTTGTGCTGCAGCTTGCCACCATTAGTTCTCGTGCTTAAAAACAAGCCAGCACTTCTAGCACAGGAGGGATGGAATGTGCTCTGACAGTGACCATAACTACACTGCAAATAACAAAAGTTGAATTTAAATAAGCAGACTAAGCTTAACACAACATCAAAAGGAAAAAAGGCCCTTCCACATCTTCTACCTTAGTGCATACACCTTTTCTCCGCTGGCAAACAAGGCAGACATCGTTACCCTTGGGGACAGTTGCCTGTCATTATTAGAATAAGTGATACAGTAACTATTACAGACCCTATCCTGGTCCAGCTTTCCAGACCTAAACACAACCGAAATGAGCAAAAGACATTCTTAATTCTGTTGAGCACATACCAGTCCCTCAATTGGATGTACTTGTCCTCTTCTGAATGTTGATTCAAAGGCCCACTACAGAACAAACCAAAATTAGAGCAATTATCAATGCAACAAGTAAATAGTGCTAGCGCGGAATGATGAATAGACAAACATGAAGATCATAATTTACTTCAGCACAGAAGGCGTGAACCCATTGACCATCACTTGACTTTCTAAAAGCACCAGCAGTACCGCCACATAACCCACATTCAGCGACATAACAAGGTTTCTCCTTCTCCCAAAGATGAGAACCTTGAGCTCCAGATCCCCCAGATGACAATAACTCCTCACATAGTTCACAGTACCAAGGACCTGTTGAGTTTCTTACACTTCGATAGCAATCCAAGTGAACAGCAACCTATGAACAAGGATAATTTGAACTTAGGAAAAGATTTAAAAAGGACAAACAGAAGGAGTAGTGCTTCCTACCTTGCAGCTGGTACAAACTAGGATAGGATTTAGAATGGTCTCTGTCCGTCTGCACACATCACAAGTTCTGGCATGGTCTTTCGAAATATCTGAACTTAGCTGAACAAGATCAGAGTTAGTTTCTGGTAATATCCGCACACCAGTTGGCCTTGAAAGCGTCTCCTTGACCCGAGGATGCTGTTGGGAAGAAAGCCTAAGTCTTTCATTGGTAGCATTCATCTTCAATAACATCCAGCACAGAGGGAAAAAACAAATACATTCAGTATGATGAAAACTACGACTGAATTTTGAAATAGTTGTTAATACTGCTTCAGTGACTCCTAAGTCCTAACATGAATAGACTTACAACCTCCTGGTGCATGGATTCTTCTATATTGTCTTTCCTCAATGATGAAATCCTAGACGATGCAGCAGCTGCCGCAGTTGCAGCAGCCAGTACAGTCTGTGCCTCCTTATGCCGTTTTTCTTTCCTTCCTTGCTTTTTGGCTTCCCTAAGCTCATAAAGATATTGGCTAACTAACACAGCATCCCATTCTCGTTGTCTAGCAGCATCAGTCTCCTGTTGGAGACTATTCACAACCTTAACAATTAAATTATCTGCATAGAAAATTAATGAGCATCAGTTAGTTCAACAACAATATCCATGAGTTCTGGCGCATGTAAAAGCACAACAATAGGTGCATGTTATTGTCTGCGGTTCTCAGACAACAGAAGGTGGCAATAATGCTAACATGCACGAGATCAGGAAAGGGGGATTATAGAAGAGACCACTAAAACGTTTCCTTGCAGCAGCATTACAAAGCAGTCTGTGCTGGTAGTAAACGAGCTCTCCTTCCACCTCATCTGCTGGTGAAAGCTCCAGCTTGCTCATAGCACTCGACTTTACCAACTGTTCAGGGCATGCACCATTCATTTTGAGGAGGTCGCCAGAAGTTGAATGTTGCGAATGTTGACTGCAGCAGATTCCTGAACTGGAAGATGCTTCAATCTGAGAAACCTCACCCTGTCTCAAATCTGTGAGCATAACAAATAACTTGAATGTTTAATATACAAGTTACATCCTTAAGCTTTTACCATAAAAATACGAACATTACCGTCCAAAGGGACCCCTCTCTCCATTTGCATTAACCTATTTTGAATAAAAGGGTGAATGTAAGAGCTATGGAAAGCTTCCCGTTCACTGCATGAAGAAAATGTAGATGCTGGTAAAGTTCATTAGTTCACACATTTGTGGCCCAAAAGTAGCCACAAGTCACAGCCAAAAGATATAAAATATAGAATGCTCACAGGACATCTGGTAAGTGATTGAAAGACACCGAAGAAATAGTGCTGCTCATATCAAGATTCTGATCAGATAAAGCACCCTGCTCCACTTGACCATTGTCAAGGCAGTGGATTGAAACCTTAGATGGCTCTGCAGCCAAATTATTCACAGATTAACTTTTTGAGAATGGCAAAAGAGCAGTAAATATGCAAGCTCAGTATTATATTAGCTTTCACTAAGGAGAAATATTTCTTAAATCTCAAACACTGTACAGAAATAAACAAGAAAGAAGCATACTTAGTCCTTAATACTAGTTCGTCAGTGACGGTGGCCCAACATCAAAAACAATGAATTGAGATGGGTATGGATTTGGCTCTAATACCATGATAAAGAAATGGACCTTGGGACTAACTCAACCCCAAAAGCTAGCACAAGGGGTGAGGATTGTCCAAGCCATATCAAGGAAGCCCAGGACCTCTTCCATCACCGATGTGGGATTCTTCATTCATGGCGATCTGGGTGGTCTCTTAATATGGTCTTGTTAGAGTCCCTCAATGTTGGTGGGATGGGAACATGGACTTTTCATATGACCTTGGGGAATCCTCCTCTGTGAGCTAGCATTTGGGGTTGAGTTAGACCCAAGGTCTATTTCTTTAACATGGTATCAATTGAAGACCCCAATGTTGGGCCCCTGATAGATTGTCCACGCCGGGCACGGACCTGACAGCGTCGGGCATGCAGGGGAGTGATATATGAAGAATCCCACATTGGTGATGGAAGGGGTTCTGTGCTTCCTTAATATGGCTTGGACAATCCCCCGAGCTAGCTTATGGGGTTGAGTTAGACCCAAGGTCCATTTCTTTAACATAAAGAGATTGTAAAAGATAACGCAACGACGGCTTCCAGATTTTATCAAAAGTGGATTTGGTTCCATGTCAGTTTTTGACAATAAGCAACTGAAAGTGGCATTCAAATACCAAAATAGGCACAGAGGAAAACAAAACCAACCCCAATGTTAAGGATGAAAGATAATAGCATCAGATAAGCAAAATGTCTAGTCTGAAAGACAGACAAGTAGGAGTTTGGATAAAGGAAACTAATCGATCATACGGATTGAATGCTTCAGAAGAAAGGAAGATTAAATTATCATCTGAAGACGAGAAAAATATGGTCTATATGGTTGTTTTAATGAGCTAATAGAATATAAGAACGCGGACCAATCTTTCAATAATAGAGCACCTAGAACTAGAGAATAAACCAGGCAACTTCACTTATCTTGCTTGGAGTAATTTGTATCCAGTTGGTTTGACAATTGTTGTTAATGGACATTTAGATGTTTCATTATTTCACTCCGTGGAGTCTTTATGATTTTCAGTACAACAACAACAACATACGCAATGTAATCCCACAAGTGGGGTCGTGAGAGGGTAGTGTGTACACCGTCCTTACCCCTACCTTGGAAGGTAGAGAGGTTGTTTCCGATGGACCCTCGACTCAAGATAATAACAAGAGTAAAGAAACCAAGGAAAAATAATAAACAAGGCATGACAAAGCATTCTGAAAAAGGACCAGTAACTACAACAAATAATACGATAATCGAAGTAAAAGTTAAAATAAATAGTAACAGAAACCGAAGAAACAAGAAGCTACAAGAGTAATACTATGACTACTAGTATGAAAGAATAAGCGAGACAACACTCAACCACCTACTAACTTTCTACCCTAATCCGTGTCCTCCATAGTCTCCTATCTAAGGTCATGTCCTCGGTAAACTGAAGTTGTGCAATGTCCTATCTTCTGCCAGCCACTACCACTACCTCTCCTGAAACCATCCACAGCCAATCTCTCACACCCCTGCATCTTCTCTTCATATGCCTGAACCATCTCAGTGTTGCCTCCCGTTTCTTTTCCTCCACTGAGGCCACTTTCACCTTATCCTGGATATCTTCATTTCTAATCTTATCTCTCCTAGGATGCCAACACATCCATCTCAACATCCTCATTTCCGCAATTTTCAGTATGCAGTTTAGTATTTTTTTTTATCAGCAACTCAAAGACAACCACCACCAGCTAGCAACAAAAAAATTTGACTATCATCTGCTTTAACCGATGGTTGTTTAGGCTAGTTTTGCCTTCCTATTTTTGATCTCCAGTGCAAGTGTCAATAAGCTAGCTTAATCTCCCTCCTCTTTACAATTTGTACGATTTTTAAGCTGATATTTCAGCAGTATCCCAATAAAGAATTATACTTCCTCCTCTTAATTGATTTCGACCCTTCTAATTTGTCCTAGAACAATGGCATGTTACCATAGAATTTCACTACATCAAGTTTAATGTAAAGGAAGTAATAATTTCAGATCATTTTAGTTAAGGCTGCATCTTTTAGGCTTTTCATATCTTCCAACAATGATGTGACCATAAATATTGACCTCAAAAAGTTTTAAAAAAATTGCTAGTTTCACCAATTAATCACTAATAGTCAAATATAAAAACTCGTTCACCCTTTTTTCTCGACCTTCTGGGTAGAAGTCAACAAGGTACTACAATTTGGGGCTACAGGATTAGCATGAAACCCTCCTTTATTGCCAAATCACTCTTCCTCTACACTTTTTTCTCTTAATGCTGCTTCTTTCTTCTTCATCATATCTGTGACTAATACAGCTATTACGGTCTCCAGCTTCTCTATGCTACAAGAGATCTAACTTCATCACTTGATAAAACAAATTGTTGAGAAGAATTGATAAATAAATTGAAGACTCACGGATGAAAATTAAACGATGCCGAACTCAGAATTGAATAAACTACAGGATTTGAAAAGAGCAAAGAACCTAATTGAAGAAAATTGAGAAGGTTGGCTGGGAGCTGGTGAGATTTTGTAGTGCACATAAGCTATGGCAACAAACTCCACATATAAAGCAACAAGCATAATCAGAGCATGAATAGAAGATCGCAAACATTTCTTTGCAATTTTTTGGGTAACACGGCAATTGCAAATGACACAAGAGGACATGAAGATTTTCTGAGCTCGTTACATATTTCGTTATGTAGCTATCCCCTGTAGATACTTGCAGCACTTTACTGCACATTAAAAGAACAATTTTTACCAATCATTAAAAAAAGGGGCAAGACCGGAGAAATTTTACTTCCCTGTGTTTTTGTGTGGCGGTGGGGGGGATTAAGGATACAATCAGGCTTTTATATCATGGTTAAGTAAACATTAGTTCTTCCAGGATCTAAATTGGTTCATTTTACAGAATCCACTCATAAACGACCATCGAAAAGAATAAAGATGCACCTAAACTATCCCAACTCAGCATCTAAAATGGGAAGTTTCCCAAAGCAAAAGTTATATATTTAGTTGGTAGCATGACAGCCTTTGAAAGTATTTATTGAGGACCCACCTGGCAAGGTCATACATTAGCCTCACAAGTAACCACCTATTTTCCATGGTACTACACCACAGGGGGGAAAGGATAAATCCAATATACAAGAAGTATACGTGAGAAAGATAGATAAACAAAAAGATCTTTTGCTTCCATTTATTTTTATTATCTTAAACCTATTAACCATTTACACCGTATTTTATTTCTCATTAATATTTCATCTTTATTCAGGAAGAACATACTTTTTCAACAATATTATATGATAGATATGCTACTACACGAGTTTGACATAAAATAAATATGAATATATGATTTGTCTAACTAAAATTAACTAATTCTCATTAGTTATCAATAATAAAATTGGCCAAAATGCCGGATCAAGGAAACTTAGAATAAACTAGAAATAGGTTTTTCTAAAAAGAAAGATAATATGGAATCAAGGCACACAAAGATGTGGCATAGCAGTCAATGAAGTTAGATAGAAGACCATGGGAGACAAGGATTCATATCCCGACATAGGAAAATAGGTTAGGTGATTTCTTTCCACCTGCTTAAACCTTCGGGGCAGAAATTACTCGCTTCATGTAGTGATTGCCGATACGAGAATGCAGGTACCCAGTGAAATAGTTGAGGTGCACTAAGATTTCCCCGATACTACTGTTATCTAAAAACTAAAATAGGCATTTCAGAAGATCCAACAAGATGACCAGATGGGACCTGAACATTTTTTACTTTACCATTTCCAAAGATTCATTGCTTTGTTCTCATCCTGCACATCGCACGAAGCCCAACTACCATGTAACTCTATTCACCAAGGTTTAGGGGGAAGAAATCAGCAAACCTTTTTTGTCCCTGTGAGGACTCAAACCGTTATCTTGATTCCAACCTCATTGGAAGCCAGACTATTTTTTTCATTTGTTGTTATTTTTAATTCAAAACGTCCATTATTAAACACCAAACCAGTGTCAAAAGTATGTACAAGTTGTTTATGAACCATAATCGTTCCTAGGTATCTAAATTGCCGTCTATCTATACAATAGGTATTCTCTATTTGCGCACAAAATACATGTAAATAAAGACCTTCATTCATCTCAAGAATCTTGACAATTGATATCACATTTCAGCAAGATAATAAATGAAAAAGAACAGTAATGCCCCTATGAACCATGAAGATTAAACTACATACTCTTCACATGCATACAAAAATCAGTAATCTATAATGCGAACCTTCATCGTCATACGGATCGCCTGCTAGAGTTGCTTTTGAGGGAATAGTCTCGAGCATAACCTGTACAGGAGACAAGACAGGAAAGAACATTACCTCTAAACTATTTAAGAGCTACACCCCTTAACAAGAATAAATGATCAATCACTGACTAAATCATTCAATAGGTCACAAAATCTAGGTGTCCCACTTACATGGCGAAGATCCAAATCACTAAAGGGGCAACAAAGATAGAGTATCGGCGGAACAGAATACCAAACAAGTCTAAAAAAGGAATATAAGATTATCAAACGACTTGATCAAGATCTTTTCCAAATGGAGTAATTTCTGTTTAATAAGGTCAGAATGGAATTATTTCTCAAGTACTTTAAAAGCCAAATACCCACATTACAGATACCTAAACAGAAAAAAAAATTACAATGGCATAAAATGAGTGTAGACCAATCAGGGGAATTTTCCGCAGAGGTGAAAGGTCTCAAAAGTGATCTCATCTTGTCAATCCAAACAAGAATCATGAGGTTGCTATATGAAAAATGGGTGTGACATGTACGGAACACATTTATTATGGAAAATAGGGAAGATCAAGAGATGGATGTTTCTCGGGAAGGCAACATCCATACGACGTGTGAGACCACTGAAAGGAATTATGAAAGAAAAAGAAGAGTCTTAGGGTCGTGGACTGTATCGTTGAAAATGGCAATATGATACACCTTTGGTATGACCAACAGTGAACGAAAGTAACACTAAATGAGGCATCCCTAGGTGTGTACCGCTGCACTGACCACCAACCACCACAGTCAATTTGTTACCATCATTATCTACAATTACCATCATTATTTGTCATCATCACCACCAACCACCATTACAACTGTGATATAATTTTTAAAAATATTTTATTGATATATAATCGTATATTTATTAAGTTTCAAATAAAGACAAGTTTTATATATATTCAGATGTAGAGAAAACAAATAGTCTTTAGGAACCAATGGCAAGACTACTGGAAAAATGTGGAGATTATTGTGGGAGATGGAAGAAAAATTGATTTATGGGCTGATCACTGGATTGGGCATAGCAATCTGAAGTCTATGTTTCCAGATCTTTATTCTATAAGTCTCTAACAACATGACATGATCAAACAAATGTGGAGTCCACAAGGGTGGAATCTAATCTTCAGAAGAGCTCTTAGTGGCCGTTTGGCCATGAATATAAATTGGAGTTGTTTTGACTTTTTGTGAGAGAGGTGAAAAGTGAAAACAGCTTTTTCTTGTTTTTCAAATTCCGGAATTCAACTTCAAGTTGAATTCCGGATTTTTTCAAATTTTCATGGCCAAACGCCTACTAATGATTGGGAAGTAGAGAGTTTTGTCACACTGCTTCAGATATGGGAACTTTTGGTGGATGCATTGATTCTACAGACAGACTCAGATGGAAACTAAACAGTAAAGGGGACTTCTTAGTGAAGTCAGTGTATTGGCAGTTGAATCAAAGAGGTCTGTAAAGGAGAATTGCCTTGGAAACAAGTCTGGAAAGTAAATATCCCTATGAAGGTGTCAGTTTGTGTCTGGCTGGTGATTAGGAAAGCTTGCCAAACTCAAGATAAGCTACAAAGAAGAGGTCTTCAGATTTGTTCAAGGTGTCTTTTGTGTGAACAGGAGGGTGAAAACAATGAACACTTATTCCTACACTGCAGGACAACTATGAATCTGTGGCACATGTCTTTTGTATTTTGGGAATAACTTGGGTAATACCTAGTTCTACTTTGGCACTGCTGAACAATTGGTGTGAGTATTGGGAAAAGAGGTGGGGGGAGGAGGATTGGTGGAAGATCATTCCTGCTTGCATTTGGTGGACAGCGTGGAAAGAAAGGAATGGTAGACATTTTGAAGGCACTAGCAGTTCTATCAAGAAAATTAGGATGAATTGTCTTAGCTTGTTCTTTTTTGGTGTAAACGGAATATGTGGGGGGAAGTAGGAGAAGTAGATTTAATTGGCAATGTATAATTGTACAGGGTTCTGGGAAGGGGTTTAAGCACACTTTTGATGCTTGTAAAGTTTCCAACTTAGCACCTTTTTATGGGGCGGCTAAGTTCTTACTGAATACAAATGTTGTTGGTCTCCAAAAAATAAAAACAAATATCTTAATTATTTAGCAGATCTTAATACATCATCTTAATATTCAGATTCAGACATCTAAATCTTAAAGACACATCTCTTAAGATTAAGATGTGAATTCAGATTAAAGGGCAGCCCGGTGCACTAAAGCTCCCGCTATGTGCGGGGTCCGCAGAAGGGCCAAACCACAAGGGTTTAGTACACAGCCTTACCTTACATTTCTGCAAGAGGCAAATCTTGATGACACATCTTAATCTTAGATGTGCAGTCAGATTCAGACATCTGAATCTTAATGAAAACAAATGAGGCCTTAAGCAACCAGATGTTTGGCTTGAGTTGTAAGTAGACGTCAAAGAAAATCAAATGGAAAAGGTAGCCTATAAACCACAACTCAGTGAAACTGATCCCATATCACATGTGATTTGACTGATCTCAATGAAATATAATTAAATAATCAAGATCTACAAAATCGTAAAACATTTATCATACCTTCTGCACACCAGCAGACAGAAGCTCTCTTGGACAACTTGAATCTTCCCTTCCATTCACACTAGTTTTAGCTTCATCTGCAGCTACTCCATCAATGTTTATTGTCTCCTTTGATGAATAAAGTGATTCACCCTCTTTCACAACCCTGACATTGTTTTTGGTTCTTCTTCGAGGTGGTACAGACTTCACGGGTACGAAGTCCGCAATCTCGGGTTCTGTTACTCTAATGGAATCCAAATCATCCACAACACCAGCCTCAACTTTTGGCACTATTGTGGATTTGATTTTGACTTTTAAAGTTCTCTGTAAACTTCCAATATAAGCATGATTCTTCAACCACTTAGCTACCTTGAACCGTATGTCAGGACTCATTTTACCATCCTGCAATTAGCAGAATTGTAGAGTAAGAAAAGTATCAGTGTGATATCAAAAAGAAATCAGCTCATTCAGAAACTTCAAGAGAGACAGAATTCTTGAGTTTCTTGTCATGTGCATAATACACGAAAGATATAGAGGAGAATAGTAGAACAAAGGATATTACATTGAGCATTGAGGCTAACAAGTCTGAAGGTACACCAATCTCCACAGCAACATCTTTTACATCAACTTTTTTCTGCTCTATTAACTACAAAGCAATGAATATATTCAGTATTTTATAAATTTAAATGGCATATAAAACTGGAATTAAAGAACAAAAAAAGTTTCTCCAGATTAGAAGTACAGATAGCAAATCTTATGGGGCATATATTCCCAGAACAAAATCAGTCACACTAGGTCAAACAGAACATCATATCTTATTAAATTTTCGTATTAACACGATCTGACATCTACGTGGACACTTCTGCAACTCCAGTGGGCATTAACAGATTTCTGCTTTCCTGTTTTCTTCTCACCGTGAGTTGGTTGCCTAATCAAAAGTTTTTAAAAGATAAAGAGAATTTCTTTCTCTATTAAAAGAAAAAATGACTACTGGCTTATATTGTCCCTTCCTTAAATCAAGCCTGAAATGGAAAGAAAGGGATGGAGTTCGCTGATGGATTTAGGCATTGAATTGTGTTAATGCGCGAGTATATACCCGAGAATACCACACATGCAATGATGCAAAGACTAATATATTCTCGCATCATATCAGTGTATCATCTCATCACATTTTTCAAAATTTGCCAACATGATGGAGTATGTGAATGTACAGCTGCTACTTAGCCTAGATGCGACAATACCTTTTTCAATATCATGGTGAAATTTACAGGATCAGCCACATCACCATCTTTGTTTTCACACAGGTCCCTATTAACAGGCTGCTGTGAAACACCGCATTCTGTTTGACGTCTAAGATTCAAGCCCTTCTCCAGCAGCCCTTCCTGTTGTAATGCATCATCATTCAACTTATCTAAACCTGGGATGGAATTGTCCGTGTGCAACACCGTTTTGTCTCCATTTTTTAAGCCAAGCTTTAACTTGTGTGGTTTCGCTGTGACTGACACTGCCAACTGATTGTTCTCTGTGGAGCAAGAAACAACGTCTACTGCAGTGCCTTTACCCTGTTGACTGGTACTGCTGATCTGGAAATCTGAATGCTTTGAGCAGAATGCACGTAATTCAACCTAAAAGCATTGGAAACAAGTAGGTAAAGAGTAACAAGGAAGACATTTAATCCATATGATGTTACAAAATGAAGGATCAAAGTAAATTTAGTAAAACATAACATCAGTTCAAAACCGAAATCAGAAAAAGACTATCAGTTCAACACTGCAGGTAAAAAGAGCAACGGCAGGAAGAATAACAATTTTCGAAAACAGAAAACAAGAGCTCACATCATCACATCCAAGTTTCCCCCATATCTCCATTCTGTGGCTTGCTTCCCTGGCACATATAGGATGGAAAGAAGTCCTACAAGCTCCTACAATCATTTAGAGAAGATGTTAACAAAAAACATGCCCCAGAAGACTAGAAATAGTGTAGAACAAATGATTTCGTCAGACAGGATCTTCCAGTTTATTTGGTTTTCCTTCTCACTCCAAGCAATGTACATGATAGGATATTTTTTTTTAGAAGAGGGGCAAAGGTAGACCCATAATGCAGTTTTGTTTTGTTTTTTTTTTTTTTTTTTTTTTTTGGGGGGGGGGGGGGGCCACAAGCAAAACAATGTCAGATGAAACTGGACAAATTTAATCACCAATTCAACACAAAATTCAAAGTCCGACAAAGACAAATAGAAACTAATAATTGTCTCAGTTGCTGAAATTGTATTGCTGTGCAAATAGTATGCCCGGCAGTTTGAAATTACATACATTGTTTATCAAAAACTCTTAAAAGGATAGGAAACCATGAGAGTACTTTTACAGAAAAGACATGTAAAACGCCATCTGCGAAATGTGATACTCAAATGGACCCAAACCTTAGACCATTGAGCAAGTCAGGCTCCTCCACCCTCCCCAAAAAAAAAAAGAAGGAAAGGGGAAGGAGGAATACTAATGTACTTGTGACAGATTAGCAAAACGAGATGATCAGATTGAATAGAAGCGATTCTCCCATTCTGCCTTCACTACATTTAAATCTTAGTTAGAATAAATTACAGATAGCAACCAAAAAAAATCTAAATCATATCTCAAAAAACAAAACAAACGACGTGAATCCCCTAATTCTTAATTCATTGCTTTCATTTAGTAGTGTCCTTGTAAGAACTTGGATTCATATATGAAAAATCACCATTACTTCCAAATGTAAGTCTTTCAATTATTAAATATTTAGAAAGACACTTATATGTTAGTGTCGACAGTCAACAGTATATATTCCAGCCATTTCTTTGGTTGTCCGAGCTCACGCAAGCATTATAGAAACCAAGCTTAAGCACAATTCCAATACTAAACAGCCTTCAGATAAAAAATTATTTACCATACCTTTAAAAAAAAACCTTCAGTGTGACTTGTATACAATAATAAAACTCGAGCTTGGATCGATAAAGTTAATAAGCTGAAGCTTTTCTTTAAAGCCGCGAAACATATAACTTATTTCTATTTTAAGAATTAAAGATCCTATAATATTTACATCTTAGAATAAAAGTATGGGAAAAGATCCACATTTCCCCCTGAACTATGTGAAATGGTCTAGATATCATATATGTCCTCAGTTAATAGTTGGGGCTGGTGTACCCTTGTCATTACAGAAGTCACACATATGTCCTTTTTTTTTTGAAACTAGAAGTCACACACATGCCCTTATTGACAGATGGAGTATTAATTGGATTTTATTAGCATCTAAACACTTTGATTGGCACCTTGAGTTGCCACGTGGCCAACTATTAACGAAGGGCACATCTAGAACATTTTGCAAAGTTTAAAGGCAAATTTGACACCTTCCCCCCTTTTTTCCTTTCACTCACCGTTTCATCTTTCAAAGAAAATACCACCTCACAGAACCACCTTCTCAGCCCAAAAATAACCACAAAATCAACAGCTCGAGACGGTCCCCCTTTAAAAACAACACTAGCAGAAAAAGAGAAGCCGCAGCAACCTCCCACCATCTCTCTTTTCTCACTCCACTGCCAGTATAAAACAAAAACTTTGGTCTCTGACATCCATTCCATGGAACCTCCATAACCTCTATTGGTGGTGCCTCACAGAAAATCCATCACCAAAAAGGGAAAAAAGGCCACCGGCAACACTCTTCTACTCTCCTTTCTTCCCCCTCTCCAGAACCCTTCTAAAAAAAGGCCACTAGAGACCCACGAAAAATAGCTCCACCAAAACCCAAAAACAACAACAGCCGACCACCATCACCTGCAGTCCCCCACCCCTCACATGAAAAGTACCACTAGCTGGCTAACAAGCACCACATATCATCATCGTTCCCCACCAGCGGCCTTTCCCTAAAAGAAAAAAATCACCAACTACATCCTCACCACCATAGAACCCACCAAAGGAAACTTTCATCACCAAAAACAACCTTCATCAACCAGACCCACAAAAAAACCAATACTAGAAACATCATCTTCGAATACGTAAGTTGGAGATGCTTCGAGAAACGAGCTTGAGACATGGGTGATAAAAGGGGGGTTGTTTTTTAAGGTGTTAGTTCTGCGGTGGAGAAGATCTCTTGGCTAAGAAGGTGGTTGTGTGAGGTGGTTTATCACTTTTTTGGAAGAGCGAATGACGGAGAGTTGAAGGAAAAATATAGGAAAAAGGGTAAAGTTTGTCCCAAAATTTAGCAAAATGGCCTATATATGACCTCCGTTAATAGCTAGCCATGTGAAGGACACGTGGCAGCCCAAGTTGCTAATCAAAATGATTAGATGCCAATCAGATCCAACTAATGCTCCATTTGCGTAGAAGGGCATATGTGTGCCAATTTATATAACGGCAAGAGTAAAGCTGGCCCTAACCATTAATGGGGTCATACTTAGACCATTTCACTTAATTCAAGGGCAAATTTGGACATTTTCCCTACAAAGGTAACGAATATATATACACAATACAAATTGATCATGACCATAAATCATCCAAGCTCAAAATATACGATCTCAACTCGTTACTGTTCTAGGACAAAGCTAAGCTCGAGTGCAGCCATATAATGTGATAATAAACAAGATTAAGCTAATAACTAGAAATTCACAATTATAAGGAGTCCCGAGTTTCACGAGAATCTTTGAGGACCGATAGCACACAATTCGAAACTCGATGGATAATGGGTTCTCCCCTCTACCCTTCTGCATTTAAATATCAAGCTTTTGTATGCGGCACAACGGCAGGATTCAAGCCAGTAATGTGCACCTATCCTGCAGTAACAGGTTGCACCCTTACCACTAGACCAATGCCCTGGGCGAGCCCTTTGTCTTTTTTAGGGAATAGATTAGATAAATTACACTAATATTACAGTAACTATGTGTCAACAACTAAATACGCTGTGTGAGGTCAGGTTAACCACATTCATCAACCAAACTATCCCAATAATCTACATTCCCGTGTGTATTTTCTTTTACACCAAAAGAATAAATAAAAATAGAAAATATTTCTAATGAGCTCTTTTTTTGCAAATATGTGTTCATCTGCAAGCTTAAAGTTTAAACACAATCACCAAGTTTTGACCAAGCGGTGACCAATACCTCACTGTTATCGCCCAATTCTCTCCATGATGCTGAGTTGCATCTTAGACTCCTCATAAAGAAACTCAAATCCCCATATCCCAAAGCTGGAAATTTCAGCCCAATAATGGAAAGCCTCTTACCTATTTTGTAGTAATGGCAGGAGAAAAAACAGGGGAGAGAGACCAAGCCATATTTTATCGACCTCGGAGAATTTTCCAACAGGAATCTTTTCAAAGATCAAGACTAAGCAAAACTATCCTCTGAGTAATTAGCATAAGCTCCCATTTCAAATCATAATCAACTTTTGAAAAAGATGACATTACTTCCCCATATGTATTCTATGAAACTCGTTAGAGGTTGAGAATATGTAAGAAACAATTGATCCAATGTCCATTAAACTCAACGTCATGCTAGAGAAAAGTGTGGGTGGACTATGTATTAGGAACTTGAAATCACACAATGTAGCTTGTTTTTGAAGTGGTTGGGGAGATATGCCAAAGAAGGATGTTTATGGAGAAAGATAATTCCTAGCAAATATGGTGAGCAAAACAGGTCCTGTACTATCCTCTCACGGGTTGTAAAGATCGTGTATTAATCTACTATAACTATAGCAAGCAAACTCCCTTTTCGCGAATTACTGTGTTTATCCCAATGATCCACAAACAACGAAAATCTCTCTTTTTCCTATCCCCATCCCGATGAGCCAAAACTAAGGCTCTTATTTTCTATTGAGTAATAGTTTAAGTATACCATCCTCTCACAGGGTAAACTAGCCGGAAACACATCAGCAACTTATGGCTCACTTTTGAAGACAATACAAACATCTAGTTAGGGAAGGTATGAAAACTAGTTTTGGCAGGACACTTGGGTAGGTCATAATCCACTTATGATTAAGTACTACTCCCTCAGTTTCAAATTTGTTTGTATTACTTTCCTCTTTAGCCCGTTTCAAAAAGAATGGCTCTTTCCTTTTCTTTGGCAACTTTCTAATTCTAACTTTCCACATGGCTTGTTTAATACCACAAGATTAATGGGCATTTTGGTACATTCAACATATCTTTAATTTAAGACCACAAGATTCGAAAGCCTTCTTTACTTTCTTAAACTCCGTTTTGAAACGGAGAGAGTATGATTTTTATAATATTTGTACCTTCACTGACACAGTTGGTAATCTTGTCTCATAGCGTTGGAATGGTAACACTTGGTGCATTTCATTTAGAAAAAGTTGTATTGACGGAGAAGTCCCTACAGTTGCTCTCTTATTTGAGGATTTAAAGATGGTATCCCTCAATGATCAAGTGGAGGATTGTATTGTATGGAATGGACAGCAAAATGGGAAGTTCACAATTAAGACATGCTACAAGCCCATCAATGGAGGGGAAGTTAGCTTCAACAGTTGGTCACAGAAGCAACCCTGGAAGTCTAAAGCTCCTTTTAAAGTTGATTGCTTCATGTGGTTGGTGCCTCATGATGCATGTCTTGGACACAATAATCTACAGAGACGAGAGTGTTGTTATGCAATAGGTGTTTAATGTATAACAGAGAAGTGGAAAATGGCAGCCACATATTTTTGCATTGCTCAGTGGTCGGACAAATTTGGACATTATTCTTCTATTATTTCAAGATCACCACTGGCATTTCATGCACAGTCAAAGAGCTACTAAAACTCCAAAGGTATTTGTAAAACATTAATGAGGATTTGGTGCAGCATCCCTGCATCTATATACTGGAATACATGGAAGGAAAGAAATGTGAGATGCTCTTAAGAGAAGAACGTCAGTGTACAGCAGCTTAAATCAATTCTTTACGGATTTTTACTTTTTGGTGTAATCTAACAACAACATACCCTGTGTAGTCCCACAAGTGGGGTCTAGGGAGGGTAGAGTGTACGCAGACCTTACCCCTACCTTGGGAGGTAGGGAGGTTGTTTCCGATAGACCCTCGGCTCAAGGAAAAGCATTTCAAAGCAGGTTTTGGTGTAATCTATCGGATGAAAAAGATGCAGATCGTACGTTAGATTTCACAAATCTTTACAAGAATAGGACCTTTATTGCAGATATCATTCTTTTTTGTTTTTTGTACTGAACGATTGCTGGGCTTGTATTGTCTTAGCACCAATTTGGTGCTAAGTAGCTGCATTTTCGATACATAATCTCTTAACCATCTCAACAAGAAGAAACTACTGCAGATCCCCTTCAAATTGCAGAAAGCCTTTGTGTGGTTGACACCAAGCAAATTCTCATCACTGAAAAGAAAGTTCTCTTTATATAAAGATGTAACCAGTAAAGCTATTCTAGGGACTGGTTTGAAGTTTATCAGCAATTACAGCTTCAACTCTGAGCTGTAACCTTTATATTACGGGTCAAATTCTCTGATCCAGTGACCTCCTCATATCCTACTGACCCAAATATATATTTGAGAAAAGCTAGGTCAACACCAGTGGATAATCAGAAAGAGAGGTGAAAGCACAATACAAGAGAAAAGCACCCAAACTCCCCCAGACTGAAAATGGGAAACAGAAAAGAAAGAGAAACTATGACAAAAACAGTATTATCTGCAGAAAAGTTTCCACGTTCTCTTAACCAATGGAAGTCAACAGCCCCAAGTACATTTCAGGAAAATAACAGATCTATCAAGCACTGAATCGCGTTGATGTCGCTCTATCCAGCTATCCTACATTGTAACTCCAAAGCCGTGTTTCAAGAAGTAAATATAAAAGATCTACAACCTTTGTCGTGAGTTGTAGGAACAGAGTGGACGAAGTGGAGAATGAACACGGCAATCAAAAAAGAATGAGCACTGCAACCAAATAAGAATGAACACTGCAACCAAATAAGAATGAACACTGCAACCATATAAGATTTATTTCTTCTTAATTCTTGCCCAATTACAAATGATTGATAAAATAAGATGAAAGCCCAAGAAAACTGATATAAATATATACAAGATATGTCAAATAGGCAAATATTTTTTCAGTAAAAGACTACAGGACGAAATGTATATTGACACAAACTTGGTGCATGCCAACGAGGTCATTGACTAGTAAATAGAAAGACTTCTAACTATGTCAAGTAGTAGCTTCCAATTAACCAAACCAAACATCTTCGAGAAAACCACCCAACGAAGAAATGCAGGAATGCGAAAGTAAGGAAGCAGCAAGACATACCATTACTGCACCGAACACAAGCCCCATGTTTCACCTTGCACAGATAACAAATTAACTTCTTCCGTGTATCCTTTATGCCATCAACATTCATTACCGGCTCCATGATCCTAGTATTCTCAACAAATACCTCAGGCATCCACTGGCAACAAAACAAGTGAACAAACTCCAGTCTAGAAGATTCTTCACTTCCCAGACCTCTTTTCCTACAAGGTTTCAGAGCACCAGCACTTTTTGGGCAAAGAACACATGGCATGTCATTACTTACCGTGTCATTCTTTTGCTTGCACCAAGAACACAACCAAGTGCCATCAACATCATCCTGCACACCATAGCATCTCTGATGAACAGCGATACCGCAAGAACTACAAACGATCAGTCTGTTCAACACATCACCATGGTCACCTAAACTACAATAGTGACAAAATGAAGCTGACCCTTCTACAGGACGAGCAACTAGAAGCTTCTCCAACCCTGCATCTCCACCCAAAAGCTTCCTTTTCTTTGAGGGTCGTTCAGAGGCTATATATATCTTATTCCTAGAACCTAATAGCCATTCTAACCCACTGAAAGGCAAGGAGGGGGACAAACAGGCCTTGACATTTCCATCATTTTCTTCTTCAGGCAATTTGGTTTCCTTTCCTCCTTCACTGTCCACGTCCATAAATTGCTCATTCTCCTTCTCTTCTTTAACCGTCACCCCACTGTCATTTACTGCACTACCCACATTGTCAAATGTAGGAACATAGAATAATTTCTGATCATTACCCAAAAACTCGAAAGACCCAAGTTTATACAATCTATCAATATCTTCCACAGATAATTGACGAAAGTATTCGTCAATTTCATCCCAGAATCCACTATTACGAACCCCTTTTTGCCGCGAAGACGACTTCTTCTTAGTTTCGGTTCCTGCATGAGACTTCTTGTGGCGTTTCCTACTATCAGAATGCTTATTTAACAACTGGGCGAAGCTATTAGGTAAAGTAAGGTGCAGAGTAGAGGAAGAAGATGGTTGTGACTGAGAAGTAGAATCGTCAGAATCGAAAGGACAACGCAGGCACAAAGCTTTTCTTGCCTGCGAGTATAAGTCTATCCCATTTTGAATTTCGCTAGGTTGTTGGGGCAGTTCGGTAATATTATCCAAGTTGGAGGGCTTTTGTGTAATTTCGTTTTCCGAAACCCTAGGTACAGATATCGGGCATGGCTTTTCTTCACCTTCCGTAATCCTACCTATCATCATCTTCCTCCGCCGCTGACATCTCCCACCACCACCGTCACCACCAGTCATCGCCGCCGCCACCATCCACTTCCACAACCACCCTTGCAACATTCATCACCGACACCGACACCTCCAACCTTATCCTGAAACAAATCTAGAGCGACAAGAGATAGATTAACGGTGTGAGATTTGTATTGGTGATTGGGAGAAATAGAGAAAGATGTTGGGAGGGGGGGGAGTTCGTGCCAAATAGGAAAGCTAGGGTTAGGGTTTGTTGTTATTTTTATCGGGGCCTGTTTTTTGGATCCGTTTTTTTTCTTTTTTGATTTTCTTTTCACGTATTTTTTGGTTTTTTGGAAGAGTCGCGATTTTCGGAAGAACAGGGAACGGGCAACATTAGAGAGAGAGAGAAGTGTGATGTTTTTAATTTATTTTTGTTTCGGTTTTAAATAAATAGAGTTTGGGGCAGAGGCTATTTATTTATTTAAAAAGGAAAAAGACGTGGCAAACGGCATATAGTGGGAATATCTTTTTTGACCTTTTTGCATGAGAATTCGGACCGGATTCTCTAATTTTTACCGCCTTAAATGAACTCCTATTTCTTTTTTTTCTTTTTCTAATACTAACAAATAGGCATTTGGAATTATGATTACCAATTAGTGCTTCAACATGTGATTTTGGATCATAATTTACGTTTTTTTTAATTAGTTGATTAAATATTTTAAATATATAGCAAGATTTTCAAATAATTAATTTTGACATTTGTAAGTATTAGTTTGTCATAATTATTTTCAAATATGGATTACCTGTATTTGAAATCGATACATATCGGTAGGTAGAGAATACCTAGGGGAATGAGACGACTCTCTCTATGGAATTCGACAAAGAATCGAATCCTATTATATGTATTTAGTTTTATGAATTTTTTAATATGGATTCGAGCCAAAAAAATGAATTCGAGTGAATCTGTAAATGTTTAATTAATTATGCCCTTGATTTTAAGCAATGTTCATAAATTCCAAATTGACGAAATAGCCTGGAAGACCTTGCATTTGACTCTGTTTGTTAACTAGATCTTCTACTCACTATTTTATCAATTGAACCCTTAAATTAAATGAAACCTAATTTTTAAACCTTTTTTCTAATCCTATAAATATGTGTGTAATACAACCAACTACATGTATAATTTCACGTTATTTTTAGTGACACATAAAAAGTTACATCAAATACCCTCCCCCCTCCTTTTTCTTCAAAACCTTCTCGCCCTCCCTCCTTATCCACCCACCTTTTCTCTCTCTTTGTCTTCATATACGCTTTCCCCCTGCCCATTTTTTTTCTTTAGATTCTTATCTCCATTGGCCTAATTAACTAATCAAGCCCATGTAAAATAATCGTATGACGTTGTCATAGATTGAAAATTTCTCCAATTTGAAATCTGATTGTTGCAATCTACTACCACACAGCGATTAAAGCTGGTTTTGGAAGATCTGGTACAGTATTAACAATGAAGAAGAAAGAGGAGAATATGACAACGATAACGAAGCGACACTTATGGAAATGGGCAGTAGCATCAGTAATTCTCATTTATTTCTCTAAAATCCTTAACTTAGCTACTCGTCCCAAAGTTTCTACTCCAGTTACTAGTCTCCGTTGTTGTATTCACTTTTTCCGAAATTTATATTTATATAAGAGAACTATCAATATATCAATATAAGTATTTTTATTGACTTGTTCTTATTAAACTCTTGGTAGTTGCTGAAAACGAGAAAAGAATTGAGGGTGGGTGGGGAAAGAAGAAAGAGGTGTTAGATTTTTCTTTATTTTTTATTTATTATTTATTTTAATTACTTTTGGTCAAATATTTTATGTGTACGCGCATTATACGCGTGAAATCATGTATTTGTTTTAACTCAACCATCAAGTTGTCACATAAGCTTGATCAAGGATCAGAGAGGTTTAAAATGTTGAGTTCCATTGGATTTAAGGGTTTAGTTGGCAAAGTAATGAGTAGAATGATCCAGCTGACAAACGGAGCCAAGTATAAGGGCCTCCCAAGTTATTTTGTCTTCCAAATAAAACTTCAACTTTCAAAAAGAAGTTTTCAGTTTCAAATTCGAATACAATTGTGGATGTGTTTGGCATGGAGAAAAATATTTTTTAATTTTATCATGTTTGGTTGGTTAAAATATTTTAAATATAACTTTTCTAGGAAACAAGTTCATTAAAAATGAGAAAATGACTTCCCTAATGGAAGTAAGGAAAACAAATTTCATAAGTGACATTACAAGTTCATTGTCTCCTCTCCACCCAGCCAACACCCTCAACACCCACCCCTGCCACCCTCAAATCCACACCTCATCTCATCCCAAAGTGTTTTGCTAGATTACATATAAATACTCTTAGGATATTATTGTTTTTACTTACCTATCAAATACTTGTTGTCCGATATGTATAAGAAAATAAAGCAGAATAGCAAAACAGTTCTTTTGAGACAGTGAACCAAAAATGAACAAAAATAAAGATGAAGAAGATTAAATCGAACTCATCCACTTTTGTTCTCTTCCCTGCCTGGGAAGGGGATCAAAGAAAGGTAGATTGCTTCTCTCCTGGACGGATGGCGACTTATATAGTGGTCGGCCTTCCTACCAGAATGCCTTGTGGTAGGCTCTGTCCCTGGTAAAAAATATAGTGAAATAACCTTCCCTATTCTTTTCCTGGACCTGTTTTCATAGTGTGTCATTAAGGAAATTATTTCCCTCTATATACCTGAGATAATAGAATATATCCTTCCAAGATAAAATGATTTACTCTCCAGAAAAGTGATACCTCAAATTTTTGTGAACAACGAACTCACTCAACTACAGTAAATCACACAAGATTTTAAGAAGAAGAAATGTAAAAGACCAAAAAATTCATATATCAATATTTGAAGATGAAACAGATATTTATAGTCAATAAGTACTACTTCAAAAGAGAATCAATGATTTCGAAAAGATGCAATAATTCCAAATAGACACAATAATGCAGACAAAAATGAATATCGATAAAGGAGTGTACGATCCGCACATCAGCTTGTGCTCCCGCACGTCACTTCGCATATTCAAATCAGAGAGGTAAAGAGATGCAATGCTTAAGTTATGGGTGTGTGTGGAGGAGATATGACCCTCACATTAGCTTGTGCGATCGCACTTCCCTCCGCACATTCAAAATAGTGAGTTAAAGGGACGCACTTTTTTATTATATGTTACGTGTACAGACCATACATCCAGTTATGCGATCGCACATGTGGATTAAGTAATTGTTAAATACTTAAGTTTAAGTAAATTTTATTCAAAAAGATAGTCTCTCGATTATTTTTCAAATTCAAATTCAAAGACGGTGTCGATGCCGATGCCAAGCCGAGCGAGCAATGACGACGGTGGGAGGTATATCTTCTTTTCAATCTTCTAACAACATGAAAGAGTGCTTCTATATTTAAGCACAAGATATTTCCTTTCCACCACCAATATGGGACAAATGTTTTATCAAAAAACAAAAGGAATCTTCCATTAAATTTTTATTTTTCCTCCATATTTCTTCCCTCATTTTTTCTTTTATTTATTTTATAGAATTCAAAAATCCCCCACATGAATGATAAATTGTCATAAGACAAAAAAATGCATGGACAAGTGTGTAATTTACAAGAAAAGATTAATTGCATCTAGATAAGTAGGTTTTCCTTTGAACTATGCGTAGTGAACTAATATCGGATGCACTCGATCAATCGGCAAATGTGATATATTTGAACCGCTGAACTTTATTGTACACCTAATAATATAAGTCACACAACTAACCCTTAATAATCTATTATTCTTACGATTATGTTTGTTTTGGCCATGAACACCGCTTGATTTCATGAGTGCATAAAGAATTGACCTTTACTATCATTCTCTTTGAAGCAACTTACACTTCATATTCACATAGGTGATTTCTAAATATTTAATCCTCTAAATAAACTATTTGATCATAGTTTTTCAAACTTAAAAAATCATTAAAAGCTTCAAACCTTAATGCTTTATCTTTGTTTCAGAATATTATCTTCATCACGAGAATGGATTGAGTTATTTGATAATGTTGAATCAGTCATAACTTTATTTGATCTCCTTGAACCTAGATCTTAGATTCTCCAGTCTACTAGGTAGAGTTACCGTCATGGTGACTTGTCCTAAGCTTTAATCTCATTTTTATTGATGATCTATCAACTGCCTCTCTAGTTAGGCTATTTGTAAGTAGATCTGACATACTATCTCTTGACTTTACATAATCAATTGTGATAATTTCACTATAGAGTAGTTGTCTAACGGTATTATGTCTTCATTATGTGAGAAATTTTTCATTACACATAGTGCTCCCTTCCCTACCTATTTACCGCGTGACTATCACAATGTATGCATATAGGTGTTAAAAATTTGGGCCAAAATGAAATATATTTCAAGAAATTTTAGAGCCATTTAACTTTTTCACCTGCCTTATCTAAAGCTATAAATTCATACTCCATTATAGAGCAGACGATACACGTCTGTTTGGATTATTTTTAAGACACTGCTCCTCCACCGGAGGTAAATATATATCCATTTGTGGATTTAATTTCAGATGATCCGAAGATTCAATTAGCATCACTATATCCCTCAATTACTGTGGGATATTTGTTATAGTGTAAAACATAATTTATGTGTGTTTTAGATACCCCAAAACTCATTTCATAGCCATTTAATGAATTTAATTGGAATTACTCTTGAACCGATTCATCTTACTAATAGCACATACTATATCTGCTCGCATACAATTCGTAATATACATTAAACTTCTCAATACTCGTGCATAGTCCAATTGTGAATCACTTTCACCTTCATTTTTTTAAAATTCAAATACTTGAACTTTTCAAGTATCCTTTTAATATAATAAGACTGTGACAATGCTAAACCTTATGGAGTTTCAAGAATTCTAATCCCTGAGATTAATTCAGCAACTCCCAAATCTTTCATATCAAATTTGTTAGCTAGTATACGCTTAATAACATTTATGTTGAAATGTCTCTACTCATGATCAACATGTTATCAATATAAAAGCAAACAATGACTTGATAATTCAGAATATTTTTAATGTAAACACATTTGTCACACTCATTGATCTTGAATTTATTTGCCAGTATTATTTGGTCAAATTTTGCATACCATTATTTAGGTGCTTATTTTAGTCCATAAAGTGACTTAACAAGTTTGCACACTTACTTTCCTTGCTAGGAATCATAAAGCCCTCGGGTTATTTCATGTAAATTTTTTCCTCCAACCCTTCATTTTAGAAAGTTGTCTTCACATCTATTTGATGGATTTCAAGATCATATATTGTCGCTAATGCTATTAACACCTGAATGTATGTTATTCTTATTACTGATAAGTATGTGTCAAAATAATCAAGGTCTTTCTTTTGTCTATAACATTTAACAACAAGTCTTGCCTTATATTTGTCAATAGTTTCATCAACTTTATTTTTCTTTTAAAGATTTATTTCTAACCTAAAGATTTATTTTCAGGAGGAAGAACAATCAAATCTCAAGTAAAGTTATCTAAGATTGATTCAACTCACTATTGACTGTCTCTTTCCTAAATGACGAGTCTGCAGAAGACATGACTTCTTTAAATGTTTGAGGCTTATTTTTAAGCAAAAATATCAGAAAGTCTGATCCAAAAGAAGTAGATGTCTGTTGACGTTTATTACATCTTGAATTCTCTTTATTTAGTGTATTTTTCTTTGGTTCTTTCCGAGGTCATTTAGATTCTTTACTAGATAACTTACATTTAGTTTTATACGAATAAATGCATTCAAAAAATTCAGCATTGCTAATTCTATTACCATATTAATGTGAATATCGAGATGTTCAGATTTGTGAACCAAAAATTGATATACTTTATTTTTGGTAGTGTTGCGACTTCCAACTAACAGGCAAGTGTACATGATTGTCCAAGCAGTACATATTATTTTATTCCGGATATCATACCCAAGGGACTTGTGATTTAGCAAAATTTCTAGTCAAATCTAAATACGCACTTTCAAATAAGTGTTAAAGTAACCAAGAAAGTGTTTTGAGCTTTATTTAATTCTACGAATGAGTAAAAAAAACTAGAAGGCGGGTAAATATTGTGATCACTATTTAAGAGAAATTCCAGGGTTACGACTTTGCTCTGCAATCATAAATAGTATTCGACTTCATCAATTTATTCATTTATCTAGTTATTGATTACGGAGTTAATTGCGCGGTTATAGTCTTTCGAACCTCTAATCGCCTATTCATATGCACTTCTAGGTCTATATTTTTATGATCTCGAATGAACATGCAAATGAAGTAGCTTCTCCCATTCATAATCAAGCAAGGCGTTCTAGGTATATTCCTATTGTAGTCATAAATATAGTCTTTATTTTAATAAAGAACGAACTTACACCTTATATTCTTTATTCTCTCTTGTTGATCCTTATTTCAGATTTATAGTAACATTATGAATTTATTCTAATGATCGTGAAGCATTAAAATAGTGCGCACAAGAATATAAGAACAACTATGGTATAATAAACAAATTTGTCGAATTCAATCATCTACTAAACATTTATGGATTTTAGTCGTAACCCCACAACAAGGGTTCTAGCCACTTATGTCTAAGCAAAAATATAAGAGTTTGATGTTTTCATGCAAAGTAATGGCTAAAAGAATTAAGAAGAAAAAAAACCTAATAGTGAAATCTCCTTCTCCGCTTGATGCTTGCTAAAGAGTGGACAACCCTAATAAAAACGTTCAAGGGGTGTATATATAGTAGTGGAAAATAACCCCTAATCCTAATTGGTTTCGAATCACAAAAGCCACAAAAATTAGATTTCAGGCACAGCCTGGTACGGCCTCCATTCAGTGCACCAGGCTGCCCATTTACTCTCCGTATGTAGTTTTGGCAGTGGTGCAGCGCACCTCTCAGTGCGCATATGTTGTTGTTTTGCTTCTTTTGAAGTTTATGGCCTGGGGCAACGCCCGTCTCAATGCCCAGCTTGATCATTGACACTTCTCTCAAGTTGGGAGGTTGGGATAGTGCTCCAACCATAGCACCAACCTTGACTTTGTCCGAAATCTCATCCAATGTCTCTTCAAAGCTCCAAACCTTCCGTTTTAGTTCTCTTGGGTTGATTTTCATCATATATTTCCTGCAAATCATCTAATCACATGTTTTAGTTCACTATCAAGAATATGTGTTAATACACAAGATTATGAGCGAATATCATTCTCAAAACAAGGATAAACGTGGGTAAAATACGGCAAGCAGGCGTACAAATATACTCAAAATCACCATCCCACACTTAAGCCTTTGTTCATCCTCGAACAATTCACTACACACTTTCAACAATTTTGCATGAGAAACACCAATTGAATCTATCAACTCACACCTACGTTAGCTAGACAATTTAATCATGACCCGCAATTCACTCATTATGTATATATGTACGAATTGCAAGCTCAAAGACACTTCACTTGAAACTACACAACCTCTATAACCAACTCTTGAAGAAAAATCAAAGGCAATATGATCAAGTATAAATAATACAATCTATAGTACACCAAGTTCTTACCATTTGTGCCCTCACGATTTTAGTGATGCCTTTTGCTCACGACATAATCATAAAATTGAATAGGCATATGAACATTAAAAGTACTCGCTCTCCCGAAGAACATTTCAAACATACAAAATATACCATAAACTTGGCCTTAGTGTAATGTTCAATCAATAAAGCATCAAATTCGTAGAATCAAAAGGACTTTCATGGGTTATAATGTCGGCTAAAGAATGGGTAGGACATATTTAGCAAATAGTGACTCCTCTCCCTATGCATTTTATGACGTGTACGCTTCACTTTTTCCTTTCTTTCCTTTATATCGTCTCACTTTCAACTTATGTTCAAGTCTCTTTCCAATTTCCCCCTTTCTCTTTTAGTTTTTTTCGCCCTCACTTAAGTGTACTTGTTGCTAGCAAGAATATTTTCTCAACTTGTCTTTTTTTTATTTTTCTCTTCTTTTTTTTCATTTCTCTTTTTGTATTTTTCTATCTTACTAACAACAAGTAAAACAATATTTCATATGGGCACCACTTTCTAAATTTTTTCTTACCATACCAACCTCCCTATACTTTTTACCTTCCTCTTCTATTCTCGCTCTTTCCTTTAATTTTTCGATATTAGAGGATTTTGGATTGAATCAAAGTGGAGTATTAACAAATAAAAGGGTATAGGATACATCATGTGACTAGTAAAAAAAAATAGGCTTATACAACTCAAAAGGGGTTAACCCAGGATAATGAAAAGGTAGCTCAAGCAAAAGTCCAAAGAATTGGCTAACAAAAGAATGCCTTTCTCATATCCCACAAATTTACATAAAGTTTAATTTCACACACACAGGGGGCAAATTCTAGATGTTAGTATATGCAAGAAACACAACCAAAAACCTCACCTACATGGCACCATGATTTAAAAATGGCTTCCTACGATTACACATTCACACATAACCACATTGAATAAAATTTCATAATTAAGACCATCTTTTTATTGTTTGAGTCAAGTAAAAGAGCCTATATGTCTCTAATGAGGTTCTTACTTCCATACACTTTTCGGGTGAACTACCCATGACGTCTAGCTTCTACCTAGATGGAGTATCAAGAGTTCAAAAAGTGTGGTTCTAATCCTACAAAATCCTATGTCTAATTTTTCCTTAAGACGGTCGTCATCCATCCATCATAGGGACAAGTCACTACCTATGACTGACATAAACATAAAAAAATCTTGTCGATTTAATGGAACTATCCTCGAAAAAAGAACTGAAAATAAAAGACAAAGAACCCATCCTGAAAAATACACCAAAAAGAAAAATAAGGAGAAAAACACACTATAGATAAAGCCAAGAAAAAAAAACACAACAATCACAAGCCCAATTCTAAGGATATATCAAAGAAAAATAAGGAAATTTCATTTCTCCTACCCACACTTATAATTAGCACTGTGCCAGTGCTCAAATCAATGCAAAGATAAGAGTGCAAGAAAGATCTCCTTGGGCCTCTAGGTGTCCTCATTATCATCATCGACAACAAAGTCCCGATCCTCAATATCCTCTGTATTGCCTATCACTAACAAACAATCTTTGATCATTGACCTCATCATCCCCCTTATCATTATTAGCCTGGACTATCGACTCATCATCATCTAGTTTCTCAGAAAAGGCTAGACCCACTTTACACATAAGCATCACATCCTCCCAAGGTCTGCCATCTCTTCATCAGTCATAGATCTACCTCCAATCCTCATCATCAACTTAGTCATACCAAACACTCAACCCTTACAAGGACTAACTTATTCTGTAGTTTTACTTATGGCGCAGTGTGCCCTTCAGTGCCCCACTCTGATTTTTGTTTCTTAGGCACTTTTTCACTCATTTTTGACCTACCAACCCATGCTCAGACCTTTAAGTACTGCAACTGTAACACCCCAAAAATCCTAAGCTAATACCTGGACTTTTTTCCATGAGTGTAATAATCATTTCTCTAGTGTAGTGAGTGCTTTGAATGCGAATCATGTTCATAAGAAACTTCTATTGTCAAGTTAAGTTGAAAGCACCCCAACCAAATGAGTTTTCATGTAATACTAAACCAGGGTCAACTTCAAACGACTATTTCTACTAGAATATAAAGAGTTATATGGCCTAGTACCCACCAAATTAAAGGTTTTTGAGTCTTCTTTCTAACTCCATTGACCGCGCATTAATTCGAGTCTAGAGTAAAAAGTTATGGGTATTTTACTGCAGCACTGTCAGTGACCACGGACGGGATGACGACCCGTGGAATAGAACTATGGTCCGTACTGTGACTCGTGAAAATAGACCTAAACCTTAAAATTTTCATCTTCAAAACCACTGGTTGGTACATGACCCGTAGACCAAAACCACGGTCCATTGAGTGACATGTGGTTTGTCAAATTTTAGCTTTTCTTCCCTAGTTTGTACGAGTGACTTGACGGATCATCGTTTCGAATGATGGTTCATCCTGTAAATCGTGGAATCACCTTTAGATAGGTACCAAGTCCTCTAAATTCTATGAGTAGGTTGATGACCCATCAACCCATTCCACGACTGGTCCTTCCATCCGTAGTTCCTGAGGATCAGAGGATCCTTATTTCTTGAAGTCAAAACCACGAGTCACAGGACGGTCCGTCATTCAGAATCACATACCGTAGAGTGACTCGTGGAATGGAATTCCAGTAGACTCCCAGAAGTGGTTCCTAAAACCACGGACCAGATGATGGTCCCTCATTCACTTTGATGGTCCATAGACGCGTGGTCCCTGAAGCCGAGTCATTTTATCAATTTTTCCAAGCTTAAGTTCAGGGGTATTTTTATAATTTTTCACTCTTTAACCTCTTAAGTGAGGTCATTTTGACCCCTTTTAGTAGGGTTTCTATCCTAATTAGCCCAAGTCTCTTCTTATTCCCTCATTCAAGCTCCCAAAAGAGGAAAGAACTTCATAACTCCAAGTCTCAAGCTCAAGATCAAGGGTTTCAATTTCAAGTCTCCATCCTTCTCATTCTTAGTTGTGGAAAGCTTCAAAGCAGGTATGTGGGTATTTAATAAGGGATTCTTTTCACCCTTATGCCCAAAACTCTCAAGTTTTACTTTGATTTGTGAATTTGTGAAATTAGGGTTCTTACCCAAATTGGGAAAAACTTATGGGTTCAATTTTAAAGTATCAATTTATGAGATATCTTAAGTGTTTTCCAAAGCCCATACATGGAGAGTGAATTCTAGTATTTTTTCATTAAATTACATATTTTCAAGTAAGGATTTGGCATGTTTATATAACATGGCTTCTAGTATGATGAAATTGCATGCCTAATTCTTCAAGTTATGAATTTTGAAAGAAAAGTGTATTTTGAATTATGGTTGTACTAAGCTTTAACTTATAATTTTGTATTGCATGACATCAGATATGTCTTTATGCTTTCAAACAGATTTGACATCAGATATGTCATTAGTTATGATCAGCTTTGGCATCAGATATGCCCCAATATATATGTGAGCTATAGTATATTTTGGAAGTAGTGTTTAGCACCGAGTTGGATGGGGTGAGCGTACCCTTAGTCCCAGAACTACGTGCCTCCATAGGTTGATTAGCCCCTCTGTTGGGCATTAGAACTAGTGATCACGCCACAATTATGCCTTTATAACCTGACAAGGTATATTGGATCCTCTCAATGTGGTGTATACATCGGATTTCATGTAGCTCACATGGTCTATGTCAGTTCGAAAACCTCGCCAAAAATGGTTTAAAGCTTTTAGGTGTATTTGACTTTTTGCTTCAGATTTCAGACTTACTACTTATGACTATGTTTTCAGCTTATGATATTGCATTGAGTCATTACATTACAGATTTTACTATTATCATATGATTTCAGCTTCAAGGATATTTTAAGCATGTTTTACCACAATTATGCATGATCTCAGTTTTTAGCATGCTTTCAAATGTATTTCATCATATCATATGCATATCTCACATACTCAGTACATTTCCTAGTATTGACCGTATACCTCTTTGTGCTGCATTCTATTATGATGTAGATCTTGTAGCCCGCTCCCAGATTCGTGGCTAGTAGTTCAGCAGCACATCTAGCCAGCTTGGTGAGTCCTCTTCCTTCGAGGACTTGGAGTTTAGCTTCATTCTAGATTTTTAGTTCTTTCATTCAGTTTTCAATATTTAGAGTTAGCTGGGGGTTTGTCCCAGCAGCTCATCAGTAGTAGGGACTTTCAGACATAGAGTCAGATACTCAGCTTAATTCAGATTGTCATTTTTAGACTTATATTTGTATAACAAATTAAGTTGCTCATTACTTCAGTTAAGCTTCCGTTCTTATGTTTTGTTTAGTTTTTAAGTCATGCTAATGCTCAAAGGGTTATCTTGAGATCACTTGTGATCTTGGATCCCGTATTACGTCCAGATGGTAGGCTCGGGGCGTGACAACAACTAATTACAAAAATAACAAAAAAATATTAAAAAGGTGGATTGCTTCCCACCAAACGCCTTAGTTTTGGTCATGGCACACATTTTTTTTAAAATTTCTCTCTCTCTCTCTCTCTCTCTCTCTCTCTCTCTCTATATATATATATATATATATATATATATATATTATATATATATATAATATATATATATATATATATCTTTTATTTTCTTTATCTTTGTAGTAAACTATTACATTACAATCACGGGTTGCCTCTAGCGTAGCGCTTGATTTAACATTGCGGCACGACGCACCTCAAATCAATTATCTGAAAAAGTAATTGAGGTCTTTTGCATGTCTACATCCTCGGACCAATAGTACTTCACTCTTTGCCCATTTTCTAAGAATGTTGCATTCTTATTTGCCCTCTATAGCTCAAGTACTCCATGTGGGGTTACTCGAACCACTTTGAATAGACCAGACCATTTCAACTTAAGCTTTTCGGGGAAGAGCTTTAACCGCATATTAAACAAGAGGACCTTCTGGCCTTGTTCAAATGAGTTAGGGAGGATATGCTTGTCATGCCACCATTTTGTCTTCTCCTTGTAGAGTTTGGCATTTCCATATGTATGCAACTAAAATTCTTCCTTCTCGTGGAGTTGTAGCATTTATTTTTTCCCCGCTAGCTCTACATCAAGATTTAGATTTTTGATGATCCAATACTCTTAGTGCGTTAACTCGACCGGAAAGTGACAATCCTTTCCATACACTAGCCGATAAGGTGAAGTTCCAATGGGTATTTTGTATGCAGTACGATAAACTCATATCGAATCATCAAACTTAATCGCCCAATCCTTCCGCTGCGTATTTACCATTTTTTGAAGAGTTTATTTTACCTCTCGATTGCACACATCCACTTGACCACTAGTTTGGGGATGATACGCAGTAGCAACCTTATGTCTTACCCTATACTTGGCCAATAGATTCTGGAACCAATTATTTATGAAGTGAGTCCCTCCATCACTAATAATCGACCGTGGAGTCCTAAATCTTATAAATATGTACTTCTTCACAAACTTCACCACCACTTTTGCATCATTATTGGGAAGAGCGATGACTTTTACCCATTTAGACACATAATCAACCATAACAAGAATGTATTTGTTGCCAAAAAATGGCAGAAAAGGTCCCATGAAGTCAATACCCCAAATATCAAAGACCTCTACCTTAAGAATATTGTTCAAAGGCATCTCATGCCTTCTCCTAATTGCTCTCGTTCTTTGACATTGATTGCAGCCCTTCACATAAGCCACTGCATCCTTGAACAAGTTTGGCCAAAAGAAGCCTGGTTGCAATACTTTTTGTGTTGTATGTTCACCTCTATGATGTCCACCATAAGGGGAGGAGTGACAACTTTCAAGAACTTGCTTCACTTTGCTTTTTGGAATGCACCTCCGAATCACTTGATCCGGACCTTGTTTAAACAAATAGGACTCTTCCACACATAGAACTGGAATTATGGTAGAACTTTTTCTTCTGTTGAGTGTTTGACTCGAGAGGATACACTCCCGTAACTAACAAACTCAAAATATAAGCGTACCATGGTAGCTCAAAAACACTCAAAGCAAGGAGTTTTTTATCAGGAAACTCCTCATGAATCTACCCATCATTGGTCATATGTGACCAATCTTCAATTTTAGATAAATGATCAGCTACTTGATTTTCGATCCCTTTTCTATCTTTAATCTCCATATCAGACTCTTGCAGCAACAAAATCCATCTAATGAGCTTGGTTTTGCATCTTTCTTGTTGAATAAGTATCGTATAGCAGCATGATCCATGTCTACAATCACTTTAGTTCCCACAAGGTAAGATTAAAATTTGTCAAAAGCATACACCAATTCTAGCATCTTTTTCTCTGTCATAGTTCAGTTTGTTTACGCAACATCAAACATCTTGCTAGCATAATAGATGGAGTGAAAAACCTTGTTTGTTCTCTGCCCCAAAAAATCCCCCATAGCGACATTACTTGTGTCTCACATCAACTCAAATGGCAACTCCTAATTGGGTGCAATCAATATAGGGGCTTCAACTGGTCATTTATTTAACTCTTCAAAAGCTTTGACATAATTAACACAGAATTCAAATTTCACCTCTTTCTCTAGAAGTCTACAAATGGGTCTGGATATTTTGGAGGAGTCCTTAATAAAACGTCTGTAAAAATCTGCGTGCCCAAGAAAGCTACAAACACCCCTCACAGACACCAATGGCAATAACTTTTCAATGACCTTAATCTTTGCATGATCTACCTCAATACCTTTTCTTGACACCTTATGGCCAAGGACAACTCCTTCCTTGACTAAAAAGTGGCACTTCTTCTAATTTAGCACCAAATTTGTCTCCTCACATCTAGACAATACCCTATCATGATTCTGTAAGCAAATTTCAAATGAGTTACCAAACATCGAGAAATCTTCCATAAATACCTCCACGAATTTCTCTACCATGTCAGAGAAGATCGCCATCATACATATCTAAAAAGTGGCCAGTGCATTGCCCAAGAAAGCTGCGAACAACCCTCACAGACACCAGTGGCAATAACTTTTCAATAACCTCAATCTTCGCACGATCTACCTCAAGACCTTTCTATGACACCTTATGGCCAAGGATAACTCCTTCCTTGACTAAAAGGTGGCACTTCTCCCAATGTAGCTCCAAATTTGTCTCCTCACATCTAGCCAACACCCTATCAAAATTTTGCAAGCAAACTTTAAATGAGTTACCAAACATTGAGAAATCTTGCATAAATACCTCCACAAATTCCTCTACCATATTAGAGAAGATCGTCATTATACATCTCTGAAGGTGGCCAATGCATTTCATAGCCCAAATGGCATACCTTGAAAGCACATGTACCACAAGGGCAAGTGAATGTCATTTTCTCTAAAAATTTTGGTGCAATGACTATCTGATTGTAGTCGGAGTACCCATCTAAGAAGCAATAGTACACTTGGCCGACAAGTCTATCTAGCATCTGATCAATGAAGGGAATAGGATATTGATCCTTACGAGTGACCTCATTTAATTTTCTGTAGTCCATACAGATTCTCCACCCAGTGATTGTACGTGTAGGAATTAGCTCATTCTTCTCATTTGTAATAACCATCATCCCCTCTTTCTTAGGAACATATTGTACCGGTCTAACCTATTTATTGTAATAGATTGTATAAATAATATCTGAATCCTGTCACTTGATCACCTCTTTCCTTATCACATCCTTCATGACCAGATTTAACCTCCTTTGATGTTGAATGTTGGGCTTGCACCTTTCTTCCATGTAAATCTTATGCATATAAAAAGCTAGACTGAACCCATGAATGTCAGACATTTGCCAACCTAAAGTGCTCTTGCTCTTTTTCAACACCGTCAGACCTCTTTGACCTGTACATTAGATAATCTTGCAACAAGAATAACTGGTAGGGTGTTATCATCCCCCAATAATGCATGCTTAAGGTGAGATAGAAGTGTTTTCAACTCTAACTTTGGAGCTTCCTCAATAGATGGCTTGGGAAGGGGCCTCAGAGGTCTATTAAGAGGCTCAAAATCACCTTTTTGAATGAACACACACACCATATCTAAAAACTATACCATCTTATTAGTGTCAGCGTCCCCAAAAATATCTTGCCCTATGATAGTTCTCTCTAGTGGATCTCTAAATAAAGTGAGAGGCAGCTCTAAATCAACCTCTATCGCAGTGATGGCAGACAAGTATCCATGTAGTGCAGACAGTTTCATTGCTTTATACACATTAAAAACCTCTATCTTGTCATATGCTCTCTACCACCCATAAATGAGTAGACAAGTTGAGGTATCCAATAGAGAGATCAAGTCCATTCTTATAAAGTTGGTAAATGTCAATAGAACGGATTGGACCCGAAAGTTGGACGATGCCCTATGGGCCTATAGGACAGCATACAAGACCCTGATTGGTATGTCTTATCAAATGGTATTTGGCAAAGCTTATCATCTCCAAATAGAACTTGAGCATAAAGCTATGTGGGCTTTGAAGAAGCTAAACTTAGATTGGGAAAAGGCCGCTCACGGTAGAGTTGAGGACCTTAACGAGATAGATGAGTTTTGAATACACGCATATGAAAGTGCCTCACTCTACAAGGCCCGCATGAAACACTATCATGATCAGCAAATTCTCAAGTTAGAATTCTCTCCCAGAGATTGGGTGCTCTTGTTCAACTCTAGACTCTGATTTTTTTTGGGAAAATTAAAGTCAAAATGGTCAGGCCCCTTCAAAGTGTTTCAAGTTTTCACCAATGGAGCAATAGAGTTGGAGAATGAATATGGATCAATATTCAAAGTCAATGAGCAATGTATAAAGAAGTATTTGAGCATACCGGAAGAAGTCACACTCTTTGAAGCCATTTACCTCAACGAGCCATGAGTGGGAGGTACCATCGTTGAGCTGTGATGTTAAACCAAGCGCTTCTTCGGAGGCAACCCAAGCATTATATTTCCTTTTTATATTTTTTCTTTTTGGTGTTATTTTGTGTGTTGTTTTTGTTGAGTTTGTAGGAAGGAACCAAGTTAAGGATGTTGGAATGTTGGAAAAAAGCATCGAGCCAATTCAGGCATCGAACAAGCAAAACACACACTAAGAAGTGCACTTTGCATGGGCCATCGCCCCTCGGGACAAAATCAACCTCTAACATTAGCGACCATGTGCGCTGGGCCATGCGATCGCATAACCTATTATGCGTATCGCACAATATTTAGCATGAAGGAGACAAAAAACTAGCAATAATTGATGATTTTGTGATCTAGACATGTGATTGGTGTGCGGACTGCATCACCCCGTGTGTGCATCGTATGCCTCTTTGCACCACCTACCAGAACACTGGCAGTTTCCCCAAATTTTTTTACCAATATGCAAAGACCAGGGCGTTTTACGCCAACCAATGTGCATTTTGCACACGGTTCGCAATGCAGCAGGCAAACTTCTGGCCCCTATTTCTTCATTTGCTTGTGTGACTGTCAGTGCGTTCGTCCCAGTCCTTGTGCATTTTGCACACCACCCTAGGTATTACTCTTCTCTCCTAAGCTCATGTGTCATTGAGGATAATGTTACATTTAAGTTTGGGGGTGCTTCAATTAATTTGTAGTCGCCTTGTTAATAGTAGAGTAGCAATAAACTCCAAGAGTTTTCTTAGTACCATGGTTCTTTCCCAAGGAGCAAAATATTTTTTTTATTCTTCCTTTTCTTTTGTTTTTGTGTCGAACCGGGCTGGTATTTCTCTTTGATAGATTGAGAGGCGACTTTCTTAAGGAAAAATGCCAAGTTTTAGTTTTAAATTGAGTCCGTGCTTTGCTTGTCCTGAATTGGACCCACCAAAAAAAAAATCTTGGCAAGAAATTTTTGAAAATCAAAGGAAACAGGAAATATAAATTTTGAGGAAAGCATTCTCTTGTCATGATTTGCATTCTCTTGTCATGATTTGCATACTCTCGGTTTGGCTTGATCAATTCACAAACGAGTGTGTAATAAACTCGGAATAGCTTGTCAAAAATCATTTGTCCCAATTGATTTTGAGACTAATGTGAAAATCCTTGTGATGTGATGCCTTGTGTGGTGAGGCTATCCTTTGATTCTTGTGCATGTGTGTTATCTAGAACTTGCCTCGAATGTGATTCAAGGCAAAATCCTAGATGTGACCGAGCTTGGAAGATGATCTTAGGCCCTTTTTGAATAGCCACTTCACCCAAATGCCTTCCCTTAACATTGATCCTAGTGAACCTTTTTGAGCTTGTGACCTTTCTTTGGCACCTTGTTGACACCTTAACCTTTTTGGAACTTCTATTTTTGCACCCATCTTCCCTAGTGGGTCAAAAGTTAAACATAGGCTAAAAGCTTAAGTTTGGGGGAGAATTGAAATAATAACATAGGCATAAGCCTAAGTTTGGGGTGTATGTACTCAATGTGGAGAAGAAAAAGGATGCACTTCAAGTGTAAGGTAGTGTCACGCCCCAAACCATGGGAGGCATGACCGACACCCGGAGCCCCAAAAGGCCGAGGGTGCCAAAATAGAGTGTATCTCTATTGAACCTGCTGAGGGTCTGAGACCGACAAGGTCTCTAAGAATAGCAATTTGAAACACTAAAAGCTCAATAGTAGGTAAGCAACTCAAGGCCGACAAGGCTATTATCATAGTAGATAGCTAATAACAAGGCCGACAAGGCCATACCCAACATTGATGTACATATACACGTCTACAAGTCTCTAGGAGTAAGTACAATATCTCATATCCAGGACAGGGCCCTGGACTACCCCATAAGATGTACATATACATAACCTGGTCAAAATATAAGCTAGACCTCTGACTCGTCAGCTCCAGGAAGAATGGAGCTTACCAAAATGGCTGAACTCTGCAACTCCTACTAAAGAGGTCTATCTTGGTTTCTGTCTGGACCTGCAGGCATGAATGTAGCGCCCCCAGGAAATGGGGACGTCAGTACAACAATAATGTACTGGCATGTAAGGTAGAAGCATAAAAGCAAGTCGCAAGTAGTAAATCTGAACAAGATATAATATGAAACTTGTAAACTGTAATTGGTAAGGCTCGTTAAGCTCTTTCTCCTTTATTTTTTTTAGAATACAACACATGCATTAACTCACACCACAACTCACTCTTTATAACCCACACTGAACCAGAATAGCGCCTCGGTGCACCCTATATATAATAGCCTCAATATGGCAGTAGCACCTCGGCGCACACTATGTATATAATGGCCTCAATATGGCAGTAGCACCTCGGTGCACACTATGTATATAATGGCCTCAATATGGCAGTAGCACCTCGGTGCACACTATGTCTATAATAGCCTCAATATGGCAGTAGCACCTCGGTGCACACTAACACGCAACCCATGCATAATAAGTATATTACTAGATTGACCTTTAAAGCTATTCTTGTTATTTATGAAGGTTCATTTAGATAACTTCTTTAGCCTTGGCTTACTAGGTGTTGGACTCAACATACCAAACACATATAAATAACTTCTTTAGCCTTGGCTTACTAGGTGTTGGACTCAACATACCAAACACATATAAATGGGGATTTGACTTGCTAACTTTCCTTGTATACTTTCTAAAGCTTTATTAGGGATCACACTACAAAGAAGAAACTTGACAAAAGGATAACTTACGTTTCGTGCAAAAAGAATCAGATTTTTTATAAGAAGGCGACTTGAATCACCATAATGTATAACTTAGTTCCTTAAGACTTTTTGAGTTACCAAATCAGCTCTCTTACAACAGAATACTCAAATTCCTTCTTTCGGAGATTTAGAGTTCTATTTCTAGATTCATGTCGATAAGGAATAAAGAAGCCTTAACATACCTCGTTCCTTCCAAAGATTGTGCTTACCAGAACTTTGGCTTTCCTTTATTAAGTTAATCTACAACACAAGGGTATAATGAAGCTAATATTAGCTCTTAAACCTGATGCAACCTTTCCAAAACAGTAGCTAAACATTTCCCGGGCAGATTTACGCATTTTGCATTAATTAAAGGTGTATCGTCACACCTTTCTCCCCTGTCCAATACACATCACACACACACCAACCTACTGCCTCCAATAATACAAAACACATCAAACATCCCCTACACAACTCACCATGACGAAATTCAATAGCATCACATTGAACCCACGGCTTTCGATCGCCATCCCGTGAGTTCTTAACAACAATTCAACAACAATTGTCCATCCGAACTTCAATCCAAAAATATGATTATGGGAAGAGTACTTACCACACTTGAAGGTGTGCTTTATTCTCTTTTTATTGATGCCTTGAAAAGCTTAAGTACCCCTACACATACACCAACAAGAGAAGAAGAAATCTCTTAATTGCTACACAATTTCTATGTGTTAAATCTTAAGAAAGGAGTTGCCATAGTTCATGTCTTTCTTACCATAGGATACCCTAGCTATATGTAGTATATTAATACCAAGATAACAAGTTGTTTAACTCACCTTATGCTTGAATAAATCTTGATCTTCTTAGAACCCTAAAGAGAGAGAAGGGCTGCCAAAAGGAAAGGAGATAAGAGAGAATTTTTTCAGCTTTTTGTGATCAATATTGATCAACAAAAGGTCTGTATAAAGGGACCTTTTTGGCCGACTTTTTTGAGTATATTTGGGCCAAAATGGGTCAAGAAACTTGGGCCAAAATTACCCTTTGCTTGGGCCTCAAAAGGGTTAAGTTTTGTGGCTGATTTTGGGCTTCTCTTGGGTCAAAATGTGGTCAATATTGATGGCTACCTTTTGTAGTTGTTTGGGCCAAATTTTGTTGTGCTTTGATGGGCCAACTTTAAGATTCATTTGGGCTACCATTAGGTCTAATAATCCATGGTGTTGTTGCCCGTAATTGGCCCTCGAAACTTAGTTCGTTAGCGTAGGTAGGTGATGCACCTACTTGTCACCTAAGAGCTTAGATAAGTCGAGCAAGTACCTCACTTGTTTTATCTCATTTTCAAAACCCTCATCCTTATAATTTAACTTAACAGTTATATACATTTGACCATTTCAAATTCTCGGCCAAAGTACCCCTTCACAATCTCGAGCTCAAATACATTCGTCTATATTTACTTAGTCACATAGGTTTTGAAAGGTACGGGGTGTTACAGGTAGCACCCTATATTTAAATTGAAAATTGCTTCAAAGTTCAATGTAATGAGAAAAATGAAAAGAAAAGAATTGGTGCTACCAAGGGAAGGTGATACAAGGAGGTTGAGTGACCAAGTTGATGGGAAAAACTTGGGTTGTGTGAGGGAGAAATAAGGTGAAGTCAAAGTTTGAAAATATGAGCGGTGTTTGAAATGATAAAAAAGAGCGTTAGGGAGGTTTAGTCACTTGAGCCAAATGCAATCGTCACCCTATCCCTAGCCAACATCGTAACCCACAAGTCCTTGGTAATTCCGAGCTTGGTCACTCTACATTAGTGGTAATTTACATGAAGGGCATGCCTATGGTTCTACATGTGTGCACTTGAACTTCTTTGAGAGAGTGAGAGTTTTTGTGGTTCTTTTATACTCCCTTGTATTGTGAATTGCATAAGTGTGAGTGAGATTCTCTCTTGTGTTGAGTGGCATCATGCACTCGGATTGATACATAAAGTTTATATTTCAATTGAGAGTAATGAATAAGACAAGTTGTATGGTGAATCTCGAGGCAAAACTTGATGGTCTATGCCAATAACTTGAGAAGCTTAATATCTTGTTTTGAATGATGAATTTCCTTGATTTGAATGTGAAATGAAGTCCTTAATAATATAGTGGTCCAAATTGAGATAAGCATGGTAGTTGAGTCTTTTGTTTGAGTCTTTTTATTTATTGTTCTTCTTAGTTTTTAGAATAGATTAATCTTGTGTGCCTTGATTGAGTTTTAGAGCATAATTCATTCCTTACCTTATGAGTATCTTGCTTGAGGATAACCAATAGTTCAAATTTAGGGGTTTGATAAGTCGATAATCTATCAACTTATTTAGCTTTTAATCATTAATTATTGCTATTATTTGATAAGATTTAGAGGTTCTTATGACCTTTATTGATGTGAATGCAGGTACTCGTAGTCAAGAGTAGAAAATAAGGAATTTGACCCAAAAGAGCCCAAAAAGAGTTGAAGTGTGAAGTGAATAAGGGAGATGAAGATTCTGTCGAGAGGTGTGGCCGTTGTGCGACACACACTATGCTTGGTGCAGCCCGTCCCTCCGCATGAGGCTAAAAAGAAGAAGAAGAATATGCTAAGGGGTGCGGCCGCTGTGCGACGCGCACAATACTTGGTGCGTTTCGCACCCTACTTTGCATGACACTCAAAGAGCAAGCCTAGTCACTGGTATGATGTTGCAGAGCTATGTGATACACATAACGATACATGTGAAATGCCCATCGCGGTGCACAGCTACCGAGGGGCAATTTTTTCCACTTTTATGTGATGATTTAAGAACCTTCTAAAACCCAATTTAGGCATAGTTTTTGATAGTTTTGCCTAGTTTTTCAGTTTTTAAAACATTATTGAATAAGTTTTCTCTCCCAAGGCAAGATAGAGGGTTTCACTCAATTCTCTCCATCTTCAACCTTGGACTTGTAAATTGAGCTTGAATATTGGTTATTAGCTTCTTTAATGAAAGGAAAATGGAATTACCCATTTGGTATCTTCTTTATTTCCTTTAGCATGAGGGACTAGTCTCCTTGTCTAGGGGTGCGTTGATGATGGGTGTTTGAAATTGGGTATGGGTCTTACTTAATTGTGCTTATAATTGCTAAATTAATATGAGTCTAGTGAATTCTCCATGTTTTAACTCTAAAATTTATGGTTGCAAATATTGATTGAAATTACTTGATTGTGTTCTTACTTGAGAAAGAGTTTCATTATTTCGAATGAGAATTCACTAGTGGGTACTTGGGATTCCATTAGATTAAGGCTAGAAATAGCTCAATTCATCGGAAACAGCCATTTAAGAGTATAAGCTAGAGATAGTATGACTTCTCCAAGATTATATTGGTTGGTTAATGATAAAACCATGGTGCTTGAACAAAGACCATCAGAAATATGATTGTTGGATCGAAAGATTGACATTCATATTTAAAACTTATGCTACCCATGTCATTTAACAAGAATTTTCAATTAAGCGAGTAACTTAACCCATGCTTAAATCTCATCGAAAATATACCCCTAGTCGTCCTCTCTCTTGATACAATCTCGTGTTTACGTTACCATTTTGTTTGGATTGAATTTGTGACAGAATTTCCAATTCCCTGATTTCCCCTTTTTTACTTTTATTATTGTTTGAACATTAACTCTATTGGTGATTGATATACAACAATCCTTTAGACAACTCTACAATTCTCTATGGGATCGACCCTGACTCCCATCGGATTTACAAATTTTCTTTTGCTTAGCGATCGCTTTAACCTTCGTAATGGAAAGTGTTACATGAGCGTTATCAGTGGTTCCAATAAGGGTTTAGTCACTATTCCCCAAATGTATCCTACCTACACATGAAGTCTCATTACAAGCCAAAACAAGTCTTGTAGTGATCTTGATCGACTGTCTGATGAATTGAAATGGAATAGCAAGGGAAAGCCTATGGTATTGCATGTGCATTGTTTGAAATCCTTTGTGAGCGTGGGTGTAGCTTTCTTAGTCCTGAATATTATGTGTGGGACTTCTTTATAGTGAGGGCAATGGGAAAGCATTATCGACTACTGATTGTTGGGATAACTGTTGTGTGTGTATGCAAGTTGCTCAATCACATCGTAATGACATTCTTGGATCCCTACTAGTTAGCATTTCAAATACTTTAGAGTTACAGGGGGTGGATAAATTTGGTTTGAGTTGTGAATTGATATTGATTGCTATAGATCCATTTTGTGTTTCTCTATGTTGAGTCGTCTATTCTATTTTTGTTGTCATGTTGCTTGAGGACAAGCAAACGTTCTAAGTTAAGGGTGTTGATATGCCAGTATTCTACAACATATTTGACTCCTTTTACCTACAATAAATGCAAGTTTTCGAGCAACCGTTATTAGATTTGATGATGTCTATGTTTAAATTACAGGAAAAGTAAACCAAGACTGAAAAAGATGGATTTTTGTACTAAGAAGCTCTACTGGAAGGGGTGACTACTCATCTGACTGATTGTCACATGTGTGATGAGTCGTCACCCCATTAGTCAAGCAAGGAAGAAGTTGTAACTCCACTAAATTGGGGGATGACTAAGTGATGAGTCGTCACGACCTTAACGAGTCATCACCCAACTCGTCAGCTCAAGTAGAAGCGTCAAGCTCACTGGAAGTTGTGATGACTCACTTGACGAGTCATCACAGGCCTGATAAATCGTCAGCCAATTAGTCAAGCTGGAGGCGGAAAATCCGATTCTATTTTTGGATTTAAATATCCTGGATAACAATAAATACCAAGTGTTAGGGCTGAATTATATTATTCATTTTTGGATATTTTTCCTTTGTTTTTTAATGCAAATAGTGAGAAGCATACGTTACAAGTTTTACTTTTGGGATTTTCACCATTGGTGCTTGGGTTTTCATCAAGTATTGAAGTGTTGAAGTTCATTGTTGTAAGGATTATTCTTTTAATTATGAATGCTATTACTTCTTTCTTCTCTAAACTCATGATTGGCTAACTTCCCACAACTAGGGTTATGGGATCTATGGCAAAGTAGCAATATAGGGTTCTTGTTAATATTGGGTTTGTATTGTATGTTTAATGCGTTGCTAATCTTTTACTTTTACAGATTTCTACTGGTTGCAAACATTAGAATAATCCCCAGGTTTGACTTGCTTTAAAGAAGAAGTTAAAAACCAGAAAAAAGGATTAACAACAAGGATTCGGGTTTCTAACCTTCGTCTAATGAGTAACGCGTTAACAAGGTTCATCAACTTGGAGAAATAATTGAGTTTTGTGTTTTATCCTTTCAAGTTCGAACGAATTGAAAGAAAAATCATCTATTTGGTTGAGAAATGATTAGACGTAGTGTTAATTTCAATTGCTTCGCACTATGTCTATGAAATGAATTCATATGAACATTGACCCAAAGTTATTACGAAGCTATGGTGATCACATACTTAGTTCACTTTATCTGTTGATTTTTATTCGTTGTAATTTGTTATTCGCTATTTGATTTAGCCAAAAATTACACAAAATTGATTATTATAAAACACTCCATTTTTTCGAAAATTATTGACAAATAGTCAATTGAACTACTAACGACTTAATTCTCACCATATTCCCTGTGGGATTCGACTCCAACCTTTGTTGGGTTCTATATTTGACTGCTTATACTTCTTAAGGGAGGTGTAATTTGGGCGTATCACTGATGAACTTCTAGGATTACCTCTCATTAGAGAAATTGACTTTGGTATTGACGTAGATCCCGGTACTCAGCCGATATCAATTCCACCTTATAGAGTTATGTTTGCAAAATTGAAGGATCTAAAGGAGTAATTGAAAGACTTACTGGAAAAAGGCTTCATCCGACCCAGTATATTGCCTTGGGGTGCACCAATGTTGTTTGTACGTAAGAAAGATGGCACATTGCAAATGTATATAAATTATAGGCACCTGAACAAAGCAAAAACAAAGAATAAGTACCCGCTTCCCCGAATAGATGATTTATTTGATCAGTTACAGGGAGTTAAGTGCTTTTCAAAGATCGATTTGAGGTTCGGTTATCACCAGTTAAGGATTTGTGAAGTAGATATTCCTAAGACAGCTTTCCAGACAAGATATGGGCACTTCGAGTTCCTTGTCATGTTATTTGGACTGACAAATGCCCCAACAACCTTTATAGATATGATAAATAGAGTTTTCAAACCTTTTCTTGATATGTACGTGATTGTATTTATAGATGACATCTTGGTATATTCATGTGATGAAACAGAGCATGCAAATCATCTTAGATCGGTGCTATAGATGCTTAGAGAGTACCAGTTATACGCTAAATTTTCTAAATGTGAATTTTGGTTAAGCTCAATACCTTTTCTTGGCCATGTGGTATCTGTAGAAGGCATCAGAGTGGACTTTCAAAAGATAAAGGCTGTAAAAAATTGGCCTCAACCAACCACTCCCACAAAGGTACGTAATTTCTTAGGATTAGCCGGTTATTACAGGAGATTTGTGGAGGAATTTTCCTCTATTTATGCCCCATTGACTAAATTGACGCAGAAAGCAGCTAAGTTCCAATGGCCAGATGCTTGTAAAAGAAGCTTTCTAGAGCTGAAAAATAGATTGACCACAATGCCAGTTTTAGCCTTACCAATGGAAACAAAAGGGTATGCTGTGTATTGTGATGCTTCAGGTGTTGGCATAGGTTTTGTCATGTTGCAGCATGGAAAAGTTATAGTGTAGGCCTCTCGGTAGTTAAAGAAACATGAACATAATTATCCCACTCACTATTTAGAGCTTGCAGAAGTGGTATCATGCTTAAAATACGGCGTCACTATTTGTATGGAGTGCACGTTGATGTCTTTATAGATCATTAGAGTCTTCAATATCTATTCAAGTAGAAAGATCTAAATCTGGGCAAAAGGGGTGGCTAGAGTTGGTGAAGGACTATAATGTCGATATTCTCTACCACCATGGTAAAGGTAACATTGTAGCAGATGCTCTCAGTCGATTAACTATGGGTAGCCTGGCACATTTATCACCTATTTAGCATGAGTTAGCTAGAGATGTTTGTAGATTAGACAACCTAGGAGTTTGACTCATAGATTCCAAATATGGTGGTGTTGTAGTACTGACTACGGTCGAGTCATCATTAGTGGCATTGGTGAAAGAGAGATAGTATGATGATCCCGTATTGCTTCAATACAAATAAGGGATTCAACAGCACCGGGTTACGACACTTGAGCTAGCTAGCGATGGTACTTTGATATGTCAGGGTATACTATGTGTACCTGATGTAGATGGCCTGAGACAACAGATTATGGTTGAAGAACATTGCTCCCATTACTCAATCCATCCTAGCTCTACGAAGATGTATCATGACCTTAAAGAGGTCTACTGGTGGAATGATATAAAGAAAGATATAGCAAAGTATGTAACACAGTGCTCCAATTGCCAACAAGTGAAAGTAGAGCATCAAAGGCCCGGTGTCCTAGCTCAAACCATAAGTATTCCAGTGTAAAAATGGGAGGCTATTAATATGGATTTCATTACACGGTTGCCTTCTTTTTTCCGAAGACAAGACTCCATTTGGGTAATAGTTGATCGGCTAATGAAATCAGCCCATTTCTTGTCTGTTAAGTCCACCAGCACAACTGAAGATTATGCTAAGTTGTATATAAAGGAAATTGTTCTCCTACATGGGACCCTAGTTTTCATTATTTCAGATAGAGGCACCCAGTTTATACCACATTTTTGGAGATTGTTCCAAAGAGCTTAGGCACATAGGTGAATCTTAGCACTGCATTTCATCCATAGACGGATGGCCAAGCATAGCGCACCATTCAAACGCTTAAAGATATTTTGAGAGCATAAGTGCTGGACTGTAAAGGTAATCAGGATGATCATTTACCCCTAATAGAGTTTGCCTATAATAACAGCTACCACTCTAGCATTGGCATGACTCTATTTGAAGCTTTATATGAGTGATGATGTAGATCATCTATCAAATGGTTTAAAGTAGGTAAGACACAAATATTAGGACCAGATCTGGTCCACCAAGCCGTTGAGAAGGTAAAGTTGATACAAGAGCAGTTAAAGACTGCTCAGAATCAACAAAAATCTTATGCAGATGTGCGGCATAGAGATTTAGAGTTTCAGATTGATGATTTGGTATTCTTGAAGGTTTTACCTATGAAAGGTGTTATGCAATTTGGAAAGAAAGATAAGTTGAGTCCCAGGAATATTGGGCATTATAGAGTTATACATAGAATTGGACAAGTATCCTATGAGGTGGAATTACCTCCAGAGTTAGCTGCAGTACACCCGATATTCCATGTGTCTATGCTACATAAATGCTTGGGAGAACCTTCACCTGTCATCCCTACAGAGGGTATTAAAATTGTGAGAGACTTATCCTTTGAGGAAGTCCCAGCAGCCATATTGGATCGACAGGTCAGGAAGTTTAGGATTAGAGATATAGCTTTGGTCAAAGTACTTTGGAGAAATTGGAGCGTAGAAGAAGCCACCTGAGAAACAGAAGCATATGTGAAAGCTAAATACCCATACTTGTTCCAAGAAACATCATAAGGTTCTTAAACTATATGTCCCTTTCATATGATCGTTAGTCTTTATTGTATCTTTTTAGTTGTCATTTGATTCCTACTTGATATGTTTAGGTACATAATGTGTGCCTATGATTCTAGAGACTTACATGGATGCATCTTAGAAATGCAGAGTATAAAGTAAGTTACATTATTAATTATAACTTTTATTTGAGTGTAAGGCCAAATGGAGCCTCGTGTAGTATCTGTTGAGTATTGTATATGCCGTGATGGTCTATGAAGCGTAGTTATGTGTATTTTGGCTAGCTGACAGGTTTCCAATAGGCCTATTTGCAAAAGAAGCTCTGCCAAAATTTTTGAAAATTTTAAGAGTTAGCTATATTTTAAGGCCCTATGATGGGTAAATTGAAGTGAAAGTTAGTTAGGTGAACTCATGAATGTCTTGAACAATTTTAGAACTCAAAGTAGGTACAAGCATCATTAGAGGATGAATAATCCTAAGTGGGGAGATTGTAGCACCTCAGAATAAATATGTATAAAATGGGAGTTACATAAGAATTTTAAAGGGAGGTGCGTAATTTCACTACGTGCATATAATTAAAGGGAGAACTATAGTGAATTTATATATATATATATGATTAAGTACTAATTCTTTGGCTGCTTGTTTTGAGTAAGTGGAGTTATGTGGCCTCCTCATTTTATTAATTTTCAATAGGTGGGGGCCACTTCTAGTTTTTATAGGAACTTTTGGTGAAACAAAAGAGAGAAAAGGAAAAATGACAAGGCAAGTAGAAGGTAAAGTTGGGAAAGACATTCAGTACTAGTGCTACTGCTTCAAATCTTTCTTTTCTTCTTCCATTTTTTGCAACAATTTCTAAGGAAGAAAACACAAGTGAGGTGGGTATGTGATTGTGGAGAAGAAATCTTCAAACAAATCAAGGTGGTAATAACCTCAAGGAATTTTCAAGAATTAATTTCAAGGTTTAAGTTAGGGTGTGAATTTCAAGAAGTAAATTCTTTACCCTACTGTCGAATATAATTATGAATAAGTATTTGGGATATTTGATTTGAATTTTTATTAGCTCTTGATTATTAGGGTTCTTGAAAGAGGAAAGAAGATGAAGGTGGAGATTTTGAGAATTCCTACTAATTGAAAATTTTGATATAAAATTAATATAAGTTAGGGAGAAAATAAGGAATTCACTTCAAATGATTGTTAAGGAACTAGACTATCTTTGAGCATAAGTGGAAAATATTTGAATATATTGTTAGATGAACCTACTGGTGATTGATGAACATATATATGTATTATGTATATAGTTGATTGGGTTGGCGCGACACCGTTTGGGTGGTTGGGTTAGTGGTTGATTGCTTAAAGACTACACTGGGTGTGTTGAGTTTTTCTGAACTCACAATAGTACCATTATCTAGGGAAGCATCTAAGGTATGTGAAGCTAAAACTTTCTGCGTTGTTAAGACACCACCCTACATCACTTGCTCCCTTTATAAAGGTCAAAATAGCTTACATAAAAAATGAAAATAAGGTCTTTAGTTGCTTTGCGTGTCATTTCATTGTTTAACTATTAGAGCTTATACGTATTCCTATTACTACTTTCGCGTCAAGCTTACTTAATATTTTGCATGACCGTAAGTGTTCTTACTTGAAATTCTTAGAATTCACCCGATGTGTATATATATATATATATATGTGTCACGAATTATAAATAAAATAAATGGCCATAGCATAGTTAAACTTGTTTATATGATAACTTATGTGACATAGTCATAAGCTAAAATAAGGACTAGCATTTGGATAACACATAACATATTGAGAGAAATTAAGTGTTATATGGAGATTTTACTTAAACGGATGAAGAATCTCATGTCATAGATCTTTTAGGGCATTATTTGATAAAATTTAATAACGGGAGGGTATTCATAGATTTTACTTGATACACCCGCGCGATGTGATTATGTACACATGATTGAGACCAGACCATTATAGTGAGCCCGAGTATTGTGGCATACTCACCCTTGTGGCATTAGTTGCATTTAGAGTCAGCTGGAACGTCATTCACAGTTTCCCCTTACTCGAGCCGATATATGGAATATATGGTCTGCGGCAAGACCCTCATAGTGAGCCCTCAAGGGGCGTACCTTGTTGTAACACCCCAGAATTTGAACCCCATGATAAACTCAGAAAACTCAGCAATTTCTGCAACTTCCAGATTCCACGGGCACGTGTCACAGGCTGTGCGAGGCATGATGACTCGCTAGGCCAGCCGTGGGAACCATAGTGCCTTCTCAGCCCCGACGAGTAGTCAACACGGCCATCGCAAGTTCGATGGGCCGTGGGAACCCATCATGAAAATCCACCAGTGGCTCAGTAGCCACCCCTTAGTCCCGATGGCAAGGCCATGCACCATGGGACATACCATGGGTCGTGGGCCTTCACCGTAGGCTTGCCGACCAGCAACCCAGCCTAGCTAGCTCTAACCCGATGGCCACCCGCAATGGGCCGTGGCAGGTTCGACGGGCCGTCGACAAACCTGTCCGGCGGGATTTTTTTTGTAATTTCTAATTTTAATTTAGGAGTATTTTGGTCTTTTTCACTCTTTTAAATCCTAAGCTATGTCGTTTTAGACCTAGTTTGAGGGGTTTTATCCTAGTTTAGTCAAGTTCCTCTTCATTTGAATGATTCTCAACTTAGAAGTAAGAAAAAGAGGAGTTCTCTCAAGCTTTAAGGCCAAGAGTTCTTTCCCAATTCTCCATCCCCAAGTTCTAAGACAAGAAAGTCTTCAAATTCAAGTATGTGATTTTTAACTTAGGGTTTTCTTTCACCCTTATGCCCAAAACATCGAGTTTTACTTCGATTTTATGAAATTTATGAAACTAGGGTTCTTACCCAATTATGAAAATTCTTATGAATTCAGTTTATTTACATCAATACATGATTTATGCTCTTAAATATATGATTTAGCATCAGTTTCTACAAGTATTTATAAATCCCATAATTTGAGACTGAATTTAGCATGATTTGATAGTATTACATGTATTCAAGCAAATTAGCATGTTCAATTTCAAGAATTATGTTTTCATGAACAGTATGACATCAGATATGTCCACATAATTTATGAACAGTTTTTAACATCCAGATATGTCACATGTTATGTATGAGCTATATGTATTTTTTGAGAGTAGTATTTAGCACCGAGCTGACGAGGGTTCCAGATAACCCAAGTCCAGAACTACGTTGCCAGTATAGATTTATTTAGCCCAATATGCACATGATAATGGTTTAACTCTAAACATAGTTTGTACCCCAGTAAGGTATAGACAACTCTGCCAACTAAGGTACAGAAGTTGGATTTCATGTAGCTCACATGGTCTATATCGGTTACGAGAAACTCCCACAGAAATGGTTTTAAGTATTTTGGACGTATATGACTCTTAGCCTTCATGTTTCAGACTTACTACTTATGCTTTACACACATACATGTTTTCAGCTTATGATATTGTTTTGAGTCATTAAATCACAAGTTTTACTACTATTGCATGATTTCAGCCTTAAATATGTTTTCAAGTATATTTTACTATGATTCATGCATATCTCACATACCTAGTACATCCCATAGTACTAATCGCACACCTCTTTGTGATGTATCTTATCATAATGTAAATTCAGGCGCTCGCTCTCAGACTCGTGGCTAGATACAGCAGGACATCCAACCGCATTTGGTGAGTCCTCATCATTCGAGGACTTCTTATGAGCTTTTGTTTAGTTTTGATGTCTTTCTTTCAGTATTTGGAGTTAGCTGGGGATCTTGTCCCAGCAACTCATTTTATCAGTTTATAGAGGCTTTTCAGACACAGTTAGACAGTGTATTCAGACTTGTTACTTTCAGACTCTTTGGTTATATGGATTTGGTGTTCCTTATTTCAGTTATGCTTCCACTTAATATGTTTGTTGTTTATGTTTAAGTCATGCTAAGGCCAAGGATTAGCTTGGGTCACTTGTGATCTCAGGTCCCGTGTTATGTTTAGGGGGTAGTCTCGGGGTGTGACACCTGTATCAGACCGCGATTATAGTTATATGTATAAAATTATAACAATGAGTACTTGAGCAACATATGCCTTAAACGTTACCTGGATCGCCTTCGGTAGGCCATCACATAATTATTTGTATTAAATATAGTTTAAATACATCACCTAGGAAAACCATAGATGCTATATTATAATCAACACTTCTTTGGACATTATATGATGAACTAATAAAGTTGGTGCATAGGTTACAGTTTCATATGGTACGTCTATTACTTGTATGCTCATAATTCTTTTGTTTTGACATTTGATTCATATGAACTTCTATATTTGTCTATTTATTATTCTGTCTGCTTTACATACCAGTACATATTGTATATATACTGATATCCCAATATTTGGGGCGCTGTATTTTTGTAAATACATAATCAGGTGCACAGGGGAGCAGACATCCACATTAGGTTCTTTTGCCGTCTCCAGCTGGTATTTTGGTGAGCTCCATCTCTATCTAGATCCAGAGCATGTCTAGTATTTTTGGCTATATTTATAGATCTCTAGTTGGGCATGTCGAGGCCTGTCCTAACTAGTTATTATTAGTATAGCATTTTTAACATTTTAGAGGCTTCCTAGACGTTTATTGGTTTATAACTTTGTATATGTCATAGATCACTTGTAAAACAGATGTTCATACGGTTCTTGTCCGCCTCTCTGATTTGGGGTGTGACATCTATCTTGAACCATAGCCTAAATTTCTTCAATAATAAAATTTCTTGTTTGAGTTTCCCCCCTCGTATTCTTCTTCTTCTTCTTAATTGATTCACTATTTCTGTTAAACAAGATTTCAAGTATCAAACATTTGAGCTTGTGTCTTCTTTTTTAAGAATCAATTCCTCCCCCTTTTCTATTCTTCTAATTTTAGAGTATTTCGCTATCCGTGTTATTATCAGACATACGGATGAAAGGTCAGCAAGTCTTCTCTAGCCGTTCACGACTGTTATGTAACTGATCCGTGAATAATGTCAGGCGTTACCTCTTCATTATTAGTGTCATTTAATTAGTCATTTTTCATATTTTATTGAAAGGTTAATGCACAATAATCAACCTCTGAATGGCTTTAACCCTTATAAATACTTTGTAATCCTTATCATGTAAAAACACAAAACACGGGATATACAAGATACAATATATAATAGATACACAATGAGAAACAAACATGAGTTAATATCTGAATCAAAGAATATTATCGTCTTTTTGTCATTTGAGCTTAGCGTTGGTCTATCTCTGTCAATTGCAATTCACTCATATGGATCGCCTAGCTCCAACCTACTCAGGCTACATCGATCTTAATATTATAGATTGCTTAATTACTTGCTCTTTATTTTTTAGCATTATTTTTATTTTGCTAAGCCCGATCAAATTTATACCTCTTATCTTTTAAACATCACTTACAAATTCAGTTATACCTTTTATAAGGTAAACAATTATATTGGTCCTCGGTTAAATTCTAGGATGATTTAAAGTTAAAATAAGTAATAAAGCGTATCAAGGTATAATTGAAACTTATTTTTTTTTAATTATATCATTCTTAAAGTTAGTAAGAAAAGATATATGGTATCATGTTTAGAAATAAGTCATACCTAATGTGCACGGAATCAAAAAAAAAGAAAGTTAAATGCCATCTTTTTTATTTTTTAAAATAAAAAATTCTTATACTACTTATTTTCTTATCTTATTATTTTTTTCGCATTCAATCCCCACCTCCTCCCTAAAAATAAAAATAAAAGACAAAGGCAAAATGTCTCATTTTGAATAAAGCAAAGGTAAAATTTATTCATTTTCTATATTTTGAAACAACCGTTAGAAGAAAGGGTATTTTTGATCAATTTGGATAGCCCTCTCCTTTTGGATATCCAAAGGAGAGCGGAACTTTAGGGTTGAAAGGTAGTTTTAATCTAAAGACTTACAGAAGAAAAAATTTAAGAAATTTTTATAAATATATATAGTGCAATACAAAATATTACATCAGGGTAACTCGTATTTTGAAATTATATTCGCATACCCCCTCCTCCTCTCCCTCTTTTTTAATTGTAAAAAAAAAGGGGGGGGGAGGGGGGGAGGGGGGGGGGAGGCTATGCGAATATAATTTGAAAATACGAGTTACCTTGATGTAATATTTTATATTGCACTACTTTTTTTTTTACAGTATTACTTGTATACATGATATATAATAATATACAACATTATGCACTTACAACACATAATGTATAAATATTATATAAACGTGTATAATAACGTGTAAGACACGTTTATATATATTTTTATATCATTATATACCTTATACATAATTATACAACACATACACACACATATGTATATATGTATATGTATATATATCTCATGAACTAACTCTGGCTCATAGTCATGTTCGGGCTCTATCTCAACTCTAGTAGGTGCCCCTGCTCGGAGACATCCTCGACCTCTACCCCTACGACTTCCCCGGCCCCTAGCTGGTGTCAGAGGTGCTGGAGTCGGAGGCTCATCTCTTTCTGACGCTAACATTCTCGTACGAATCATCTGCGGAAGAATAAACCAGAGCATGTGATATTTTCTTAAACTTTCAAGGGTACTACGAACGAGATAGAAGCCAGAAGAGTCCATATATATATATATATATATATATATAAAAAAAAAATTCGTAAATTTAAGAAGCATGCTGCAATAAAAGCATGCCCCCTATGCATTTCATTTTTTTCTTAAGGGAAAAAAAGTCCCCCCCCCCTTTATGTATATATATAATATTTAAATAGTATATCTACATTCTACAAGTTAGTATAATCATTAATTATATACATTTGTACTCAAAAATAAAGTCAAAACACCTTTCAGTCATCATTACATCTCCATTTCAATATCAAAATCGTGACATACACAAAACAAAATGTAGCCTATATACAATAAAATACACAAGATTTTTTCTCTCTCTCAATCAACATCTCAAAATAAAAGAAAAATAATGAACCAGAAAGTAGAATTTCAAAAAAAAAAATTGATTTTATTTTATTTTATGATCGAAGCTGAATTTTTTCAGGTTTATCTTATTTAGGGATGGACTGAGCTGAAATTTTTTAAATTTGTGTTGTGTGATTCTGCAATTTTTTATTTTTTTTTGTATTTATTTGCCTAATTTTTATCAAAAAATTTGATAAACAAATACTTCTTTTTTTTAGAGAGCAAGAACTTGATGTTGAGAATGAGAAAATAAAAATAATGATAAATACAGATTTGTGTGTAAATTATTTCGCCTCAGATAAAATAAAAAATATGATCAAGGAATGATAATTATTTGAAGCGAATTGACACACAATGTAATTTTCTCTAGATAAAATCAATTTTGAATGATTCAAGGATATTTTTGGCCCTTTTTAATGAAAAAATAACTTAATTAATCCAAAAAATGGATCTAACTGAACTATGAACCATACTACGAGAATTGAATTAAAATGGTGTTGAATGGATGACAAATTCAACAAATGAATTTGTCAGATTTTCATAACCAAAATGGTAAAAATGCATGAGTGATTAGTGGGCAACTTTCACATTTAACAATGAATGATCCATTAAATATATAATTACACTGAAGAAACTCTACTAATTATGAACTTTCAGTGAATACTTTACATTCTGAAGAAAGACTCATACGCTCTAAAACTCCTTCAATTTTGATTTAACAATTAGATAATCTGAAAAAACTATCATTTTCTGCACAAATGTGATAATAAGGGACAATTTTTTCTGACCCTAAAGGCTCATGTATTCTAAGGCACCTTCAGAAAAATTACGAAGATACCCTTAAGTAGAGAGTCTTCTCCACACATGGTTCTTATGAGCCTTCAACATTATATTTTGTTCCTCCACATATATGGACATGCTATACATTGCATATATATCACTAAATTTATATTATATATTTTATTAAAAGTGTGAAGGTCCTTAGAAATGTTGATTAAATTTTTTACTCTTCATTAAAAGACTCTGCAATAGACAAAATTGTCCTTTTACTATTTTTTTCAATTATTATCATTTAATAATTATCATATTATTTAAGACCTTGAAACCAATTAAATTTTTTATTTGATCTACATAAACTACTTCTAAATCAATTAGAATTTTACCTTATATATATAAAAAATTCTACAATTCTATTTAAGTAATATTTTAAACCCTACTTAATTAAAAATAAAAAGTAACATAGAAAAGGCAATGCTTTAAAAAGAAAAGAAGAAAATCACTACTTCATAGACACTTTTGACCAAAAAATTTCTCTTAGCATAAAAGCAAAAAATTAAACTTGTGAACAACCACGGTAAGTCAATGTTGCGTACTCCTTCATCAATAAATGTTCAATTACTTTTTGTGATGTGATTCTCTTTTTTGTTTGCCGCAAATTTTACTTTTTTTACAGGTATTCGTCATTTTTACGCATATTTATTATTTATATTAATAATATGTAGCACTAATTTTAATTTTCATTGATTCAGTTATTGCTCTTTTTCTCTTTAAAAGATTTTTCTCGCACTCTTATATTGTTGATTATTTTTGAGAAAATTAGGCAGAATATCAGTCCATCAAATTTATTTACACCTAAAATAGCTCAATTTTAAAAATTACTCATTTATTACAATTGGCCATTTGACCATATTAATCTGCTCTTTGCTGCTACCTACTTTCCTTCTTATTTCCTCTTTTCTTTCTTTCTCTTCTTCTTATCTTTCATTAATGATTTTTTCTCCAAATTAAATCTTCTTCGTCGGTTCTTCTTCTTCCTTCCTTCCTCCTTCTTCCATTATGTTTTCTAGGCAGATCTGGAAAAAGTAATAGGAAGAGAAAAAAAAGAAAAAAATAGCTTTAGCATTTTTGTAACGATCGAATCCATCGTTATAGGTAAACCTTTCGTGCCACATTTTGGGTCAAAAAGCTTTTGAGTTTGGGATTTGAAAATTTTAGACTAGGCTAATCTCGATCGATTTTGGAGCCAGATTTGGTCTAGGATAATCAGGGTGAGGATTGGATGATGTATCTTGTATTGAGCTAGTTTTTTCGTTAGCTAAGACGTTAAGGAGTCCGAGGGACTTTTCGAAAAAGAATTCCGGTAAGTAAAACTCCAGGTATTAAGGTTGATGTGAAGGGGTTGTTCTGGAACGTCAGGATTTAAGGTGTGTTGTAAAGTGAGCACTTTTGTGAGATTTTTTGAGATTATGTCCCGTGTCAACCGTTATAGCGGTTGAAACTACACTACCACAGCCACCATTGTAGTGGAATAATTTGTGCTATAGCAGAAGTCAACGACGGTCAGCACCGCCATAATGGTCGATTCCACTATGGCGGTGCCGCTATAGCTGTGTACGGACTACTATAGAAAACTGAGTCGGGTTTTATGCTGAAACTTTCTCAAAAACTTTCAAAAACTTTCAAGAACATTTTGGGGAAGAGAAGAGACGAAGGGAGACAAATTTCAGTGAATTTCCACCAAACTCCATCAAAAAGGTAAGGTTTTTGCTCCCTTCTTCGTTATTTCAATTTTTGAACCCTAGAAATTATAATCTACAGGTTTGGGGAAAGGTTTGGGTTAACTTAAAAATATGAAATCTGGGGGAAAAGGGGGATTCTAGGATGTTAAATTCATTAGTTATGTTGCTTATGGATTTTTCATGCCTTAATCACTCTTATTCGCTAAATGTAACCATAAAAATAGTAGTTTAGGATGAATTAGTGGTGGAAAAGCCCGGGAATGGGTGGAATAATTATAGTTTCGTCCTGGAAACTGGGATTTTGTGTAATCCGGGTATTTTAGGCCATTGAACTGATATTAGCATATTGTATAATCATTTTTAAACTAAGAACAAGCAAAGGCTTCGAAAAATAGAAAGGCTCCGGTCCAGTAGAGCTTTTGAGTTATTCGAGGTAGGTGATGGTTATTGTTTTTCTCAATATGCAATATGTGTTCATGTACTATCACTTAGTATTATATAAGTTTGCATGCTTAGGGAATGTGATTATGAATGTCTAGCTATCATATGTTAATTATATGAAATGAACTGGGTTTGGTTGCTTGTTGGTTTACAAGTGTGATGTTGTTAATTATTTATTGACTTGTTGAATTTTGTGTGATATTCGATTAGCTCGAGTACCACGCCTGGTACAGGTTACATATTGGTTGACTCGAGTACCATGCCTAGTACGGGATATTTATCAGTTGGCTCGAGTACCATACCTAGTACAAGATTTATGATGGTTGGCTCGGGTACCATGCATGATATGAGTTTGATTGTACTTGCATTAATTGTATTCTGACGATAGTTCTATGAGTAGACTGGGTTGTATTCTTAATATGTGGTTGTTGTATGATGGTCCTTGAGAGGCCGAGTGGTTGTACATAACTGTGGAGTTGGTCATAGTGTAGACCGAAATTGCATGTTAAATACGTAGGTGTTGTCTTAGGGATCCATAGTTGGTCCGGGTTATTTGAAGGGAGTCTATGTTTTGTCATGGTGTATTGTGCAATGGCTGTCAGACTTGTTACATGTGATTGGTAAGCTAGAGGAAAGACTTAGAGTCTAGTTTATTGGTTGCTTGTATTACATGTTTATCATACTTTACTCAGCTTTAGTTTATTGTTCCTATCTTGTTTATTGGAGCTGGCCGATGATTCCACCAGTACACGATGGTTGTGTACTGATTCTGGACTTATTTTTTTTTTGTGAGTACAAAATATCTTTCGGCGGCTAACACGCGACCTCAATTGAAGTTTCAGCGATTTCAGATCCCAAGGGTGAGCTACTCTTTGGTGCCATGGTTTCATTCAGTATATTTCTGGTCCTTTATTTCGGACCCGGATTCTCTTATTTTCGGGGTTGCATCCCCATTTCTTTTCTAGACACTAGTAGTTATTTTGGTACGGTGACTTGCAGATTTTAGGGGATTTCCGCAGGATCTTATTTTATTAGAATTTCGATGGTGAACGTTAATTTATTTTTAATGCAAACTGATTTTGAGCTGTTAAACTTGCTAAGTGTTAGGTTGATATTGGTCTGCTCATTCAGATATTTCGGATGGGTGTCACTCACGGCGGATTAGATCGTGACAAAGATGGTATTAGAGTGCTAGGTTCGTTGATCTCGTCATACCAAAATGGGTCTAGTAGAGTCTTGCGGAACAGTATGGAGACGCCTGTACTTTTCTTCGAGAGGCTATTGGACTTTAAGAAACTATCTTATCTTTCTTCCTTCGTGTTATAACTCGATTTCAATTGATATCTGGTGATATGAATTACTATCTAACCTCTTTCACTCTTTTGTTCATAGATGGTTAACACGAGAAATAACAGAGCGAGAGCGATGGTCCTAGCAGCAGGCCCAGCGGTCAGAGATAGAGGAAGAAGGAGGGGCAGGGGCAGAGGTAGAGGTAGAGGAAGGGCAGCACCCGCTAGGGCTGAAGCTCAGGCAGCTGCTGGACCAAGAGAAGCAACCCCTCCCCCACCCAAGATCACGTTGAGGAATAAGTGGACGTTGTTATTGAGGAGGGCGTGGAACAGGAGAAGGCGATACTGACTGGAGGTGCATGCCTTCCCTCTATAATGCCCGAAGTATTTCAGCAAGTGTGGAGTTGATGGAATATGGATTAGTCATCATGGGTATGAAGACCATCAACTAGATCCGAAGTATTTTTAAGACCTGAGAAGATTAATGAAAGAAGCATGAAAGGTCTACAATATACCAAAGTGGAAATTTAATCAAGAGATGACTACATTTTGGATAATTAATTGACTAGATAAAATAATTTCATTAGTTTCCTTGTTTTTAGCTCAAGGGTATTATTGTAATTAGCTTAGGTTAGTTTGTCTACTATTATAAATAGTAGAAATTAGGGTTTATTTCATGAGTTAGTTAGTTTTTGGATATTGAAGACTCCTTTGTGAGTTTAGGGTTATTCCCTTTTATCTCTTCATGAACCCTTCTTGAATTCTTGGTAAGAATTCCTTGTATGAGTTCATTCTCTTTTCCCATGGTTTAATCTAGTAATTAAATGTATATTTAATTATTGGGTTAACCTTTCTTTCTTCTAATTTCTATTCTCCCTAATCTAATTTCTTTCTTTAGTTGCTAATCTTTTGATTTAATCTCTATTTTATTTGTTGTGTTCATCTTTGGTGTATCATTTTACATCAATTGGTATTAGAGCAAGGTCAACGAATTGTTCCTACAATTCTTAATACTTGAGTTTATTATCTTTTTTTTTTAATCCAAAAAAAAATTGAAAAAAAGAGAAATTCAGACTGAAATTTGGAGTAATTTTTGAATGGGTATGATTGAGATTTGTTGAAAATAGTCTAAAGTGATTGAATATCAAATTTGAGAGCATTTAGAGTTGATTTGGAGTTGATTTTGTCCATTTTCCTCTTATTTTCGCAGCTAAAATTTCAGCACTTTGTAGACTGCAAAATTTTTAGATTTTGAGCTCTTTTGTGTGAATTTTGATCTTATCTTTTGGATCTAAGTTATTTTGATCATGGGTAAACTATATTAAGTTCTAATTTTGAGATCTAATGATGAATTTGGGGTCAATTTTGGGTTCAAAAATTTGGTTATTTCCCTTGTGCGAATTTTCTTAAAGATTTTAAAGTTTTAGTTGATTTCTCACTTCAAAACTATTGGGTGATGCTTAGAGATGCTCCATATTGATTAGGTAAACATGATTTCATTTTGGTGTTGATAAACTTCATGGTGACTTTGAATGACTTCTTGTTGATTCTAGATTCTACTTGTCATTCCTAACTAATCGTTTACTAATATTTTAGGATACTTGTTCTTATCCTTTGTATTAGTAATTGAGTGCTTTAAATTCATTTCGTGCTAATTCATTCTTGCTTTTCTCTTTATTTTCTTTGTGAATTTCTTGATTCAAGTCCTTTAGTTTTAATTGTCCTTTCTTGATTTACATAAACTCCTCTCCGAACCAATACTTGGATGCTTACTTTGAGTTGATTGGGTTATTGGTTCTTGAAGAGATTTGAAGAAATTTCTTTGAGAGGAAAAATTCAAGAGTTGGTGAGATTAATTGAGTGAGGTCTAAAAGCCTTGACCTTGAGTGTAAACATGATTTCATTTTGGTGTTGATAAACTTCATGGTGACTTTGAATGACTTCTTGTTGATTCTAGATTCTACTTGTCATTCCTAACTAATCGTTTACTAATATTTTAGGATACTTGTTCTTATCCTTTGTATTAGTAATTGAGTGCTTTAAATTCATTTCGTGCTAATTCATTCTTGCTTTTCTCTTTATTTTCTTTGTGAATTTCTTGATTCAAGTCCTTTAGTTTTAATTGTCCTTTCTTGATTTACATAAACTCCTCTCCGAACCAATACTTGGATGCTTACTTTGAGTTGATTGGGTTATTGGTTCTTGAAGAGATTTGAAGAAATTTCTTTGAGAGGAAAAATGCAAGAGTTGGTGAGATTAATTGAGTGAGGTCTAAAAGCCTTGACCTTGAGTGTACACACGAGTATTGAGTGATACATGTGAGGGAGTGAATCTGTGAGGTACTTTAATTTTGTTGCTACTCTTTTTTGATTGCAAGCATGTCTTCTATAGCTTCGGATGATTCTTGTGATGATGATTTTGAAATTATGGCTATGAGGATAATGAAAGTTACTATGGTGAAGATCATGGAGCAAATAAAAGTTATGGATCCTATGGTGAAGAATGTGAGTATGAAGACTCTTATGCTTCAAACAGTGACTTTGTAGATGGTGATGCTTCAAAGTATGACTCTTCCAAATACTCTTCTTGTGATAAATCTAATAGTGAGAAAAGTGATTATGGGCTTGATGATGATAATGAGAAAATTCTTGAAGAATATTCTTGTTCACCTTCTTACTATGGTTCTAATTCTAAACATGAGAATGGTGATAGTTCTTGTGTTTGTTTTGTTGGAGGAGGAGGTAGTAGATCTTTCACAAAAAAAGTGAGATAAAATTTGAATAGATATAATACTTATGATAAAAATAATATGCATCGGCCTAATGATGACTTGAATGCTTTGATAAAAGGGGATCATTTTGTTGAACAACATGAGTGTGATGAAGCATGCATTGACCAATTTGTAGAAGAAATAAAGAACATGTTTCATATTTATTGTAAACTTGAAGGACTTTGTAGTGCCATGATTATACATAACAAGAGTTTCATAAATATTGCAAGTTCAAACATGGTTGAGCATTTAAAGTTGAAGACTAGAAAACATCATCAACCATATGATTTACCATGGTTAAATGAAAAAAGAACTTTCGAGATCACAAAATAAGTTTTGGTGAAGTTCCAACTTGACAAATTTCATGATGAAGTACTATGTGATATTATCCCAATGAAAGCTTATCACTTATTACTTGGGAGGTCTTGAATAATTAAAAGTGAAGCTATATTTGATAAAAAGACTAACAAGTATCGTGTCAACTCAAGAGGTCAAGAGTATTCCTTTCTGCCATATACACTTTTGAAGGTGAAAGAAAGTGTAACAACCGAGTTCGTCGTTACGGGTAAACCTGTAATGACCCTTCCGGGTATTTCCACGTATACGTTTTTCCTGAACCGTTAGAGCTTGTTTGTAGCGGCCCCAAGTCACTTAAGGCTCGTCAGGACAGGTATTTTGGTGTCGGGTCCATTTGTTTGGTCGCATTATAAATTTTGAAGTCAAGCAAGTCGGCAAAAGTTATCGTAAGATCTTTAATAAATTTTCTGAACTTTGGGTAAAATGTCTCGGAGCTTTTCTCTCAATATATAAAGAGTTAGAAGTCCCCCGAAATACCAAATCGAAGGTCTACGAGTCTAGTTTCCTACGCATAAAACCTCACATCCAACTGATCTCGGAGTAAAAAGTTATGACTGTTTTACCGCGGACTGTCAGGCAGAAACCGGATTGCAAACCGGGTCGCGAACCGGGTCGGGTCAAACTCGATTTAAGCCTCAACTTCACGTTTTAAAACGCCATTTCAGTTCTGAAACAGTGAGAAAATATAAGGGAGGATTCCAAGAGAGTTCTTGAGTATGAAAATCGTGCGTTGGTGAGTTGCGAGCCTAAGTTTGAGAATTTATTAACATCGCGTGTATTTGAAAATATTTAATTTAAAAGTTGAATGTGGTAGAAAATTATATTATTATTACCTTTTCAAAATATTTTAAAGGTTTATGAAAAATATTTTTGTTACGATATAATGGTATATGTATTTATTTTATAAGGTTTTTGTACATTGTAATATTTTAACGGAGATAGTAAATTTAGTTATGTTGAAATTTATTATTATAATATAGTAGGTTTTATTCAAAATAATTTTCTATGAATTATGGTATATTCAAAAAGCTATATTTATTTTACCACGAATTTATGCAATACCCGAGTATATACTTAACGGGTCGGATTGGTTGCCACCTCCACTTCCACGTGGAAGTGGAGGCATTGTACAACAAAGGTTAGGCAGTATGTTATCATGTAGTGACATAGAGTAATGATTGTTGGCAACATTTGCCTTTACTGGAGGTTTTTATATATATATGTATATCACTATGCATGTTTCACTCAATTTTATTAGACAATACATGAAAACAATATTTGTAGGTTGCTGCATAAGCATTGCTATTTAAATATAGTTGCTGCATAGCGTTACTTCTCACGCTTAGAGGATTTGATGTGGAAAATAAATTATTTAATATGATATTTGATTATTGAAAAGAAAATCAATTATCTACGTCAAGTTATTCAAGCCCAAATCCGATTCCGATTTAGTTTTGGATTTTCTCGGAGTGGTTCGAGCTTGGACATCGTTGTTCTAACAGCTTGTCATCGGACGACAGGTAGGTTACGGTTTATTTTTCCTAGACTCCGCATATATAGGATAAAATTATATTAATGGGCATCCTTTGGTTGGTTTATTAGGTTGGTACCACAGACCTTGACCGCTTTATTCATGTCCGCCTACTTTTGTTCCTCCGTTGCTTGTAGTATTTGCTGATATATTTTATTTATCCTTGTGGTCCTGTGAGGCCTTGTTGACTCTGGAACATAGAAGGTGGGATTTCGGGAATGTCCGCGAGCCCCGGGCATAGAATTATCCTTCTAGGATGGTTATGCTTGCTGAGTAGCTGTGGGCCTGTGCAGGGTCGATAGGTTGATTGTAAGCTGTTGGGTAGCTATTGTGTTTGATCATACCATTTTCATGCATATAAAATGGTTTTATACATGTTTTACTACGGTTTGGGCTTCGGGCCTACGGACACTATTTTCTAAACCTTGCATGGCCCGGGGGGGCCATTTTTTATGGAAATAATTTGGAAATGGGTTGATTTAACTTGTGAATATTCCTGGGTAAAAGGAAGTGAAATTATGTTTTAAAACACCAGTTTTACTACTAACGCTAGACTCGGCATGGCCGGGGTGCTAGTTGAGTTTTTCTGCTACTTGAGATGATTTTTAGCCTCGGTCGGACCGAGCACCTGAGATGACTTTCTACTGTTTAGACCCGATTAAGCCCGGGCACCCTTGGAGGGGTTTTTGAGATATTTTCCTACTACTTTAGTCCTGGACAGGGTCTGGGCATGCATATTAGAGACTGGGTCTCTTTCTTGATCTCGGACTTGCTTCCGGACGACATGTGTTGATACTTAGTTTTAGTATGGGGTCAGGGACCTCCATGGACCTTGCCATCCGGGCCAAGGGCTACGAGCTGCGTGTGCCGGAGGAGGGGTATACGGTGGAGTAGAGGTATAAGGGCAGTGTCCTTCCATGGAACCTACTTGCTGGGCCGGATCGGCACCAGATGAGGTACATACAGAGATACCATTTCACTTGATACCTTCATGGATCATATCATTCATTGTTTGAGGCTCCACCCTTGTTTGTTGTTTGTTGATTGTACGCTCCGGTAGTATGGGATGCCGGAGGGTTTTATTTTCACTTGTTTGTGTTCCTCGGTTGTATGGGCAGCTGGGGGACTGTAGGTAGACTCTTTCTATTTACTTGTAGAATTGTTCCCTGTTACGGTTAATTATGAAATTGGTTACTGCTAGACTGTTAGTTGTTGGGTGTGAGATTGATATGATTAGTTGGGCTTGATTCATGTCTCTACGCATGCCTATCATTACTCTTTCTCTCTTCTTCTTACACTTGAGGTTACCGGTATACCGTCCATTTCGTAAACTTATTTTGTATACACTGTTATTGCAAGGACCCCAGGTGTGTTGTTTCTTACTTTCACCTATGCCTATAGTGTGTATATTCTGCTAACTAGCCTCACATGTGGTTCTGTTGATTTCCCTATGGGCTAGTTCCTGTGTATCTTTCGTTGATTTCTGTGACTGCTTGCTTCTATTCTGTCTGTTACTACACTTTTATCTTATATGTGCCAAGTCGGCCTATGATACCTATTGGGTACCTTATGCTTCGCATTTGGTGCTCACCCCTACCCCCTGCATCTTTGGGTGCAGATCCTAGTGTGGGCCATCGCCGTTAGATCGCTGTGATTCGTGCTTGGGGATCTTTTGGGGACTACTTCAGACTGAGGGTGAGCTCTTGGCAATCGGAGCTTAGCTTTAGTTTATCTTTTGCTTCATGTACTCCTATTACCATTCAGAGACATCTGTATATATTGTTTTGGATTATTTGCACTCCATGTATGTAGTTTGGGCTCTATACTATGATACCAGGTCTTGGGGTTTGGTTTAGTTTCCGCATATGTATATATTTATAGTTCTTTTATCTGTTCTCTTCGTCTTGTTCTCTTATTTGTTAGATAGTATCCCATTACTAACTGTTCTGGGCTACGGGGATTGGTTCACCTACCGGGGGTTGTAGGTGCCATCATGACCGAGAAATTGGGTCGTGACAACTTGGTATCAAAGCTTTAGGTTCACCGGTGTCATCGGTATAGGAGTCAATGTCTAGTAGAGTCCTGCGGATCGGGGCGGAGACGTCCGTACTCAATCTTTGGGAGGCTACAGTGACATTTTAGGAAATTTGACTCTTTCATTGCTTCTGTGTCGTGCGTGGAACCCTTGAAGTTTCTGGAAATCTCATTTGTTCTACTTCATCCTTCCGCAGATGGTTCGTACGAGATCATCGGCATCACGCGGAGATGAGCCTCCCACTCTAGCGCCAGCTCCAGCGCCAGCTCCAGCGTCAGCTCCAGCGCCATCTCCAGCACCAGCTCCAGTGCCCACTTCTGTGCCAGCTCCAGCCGCAGCTCAGTCTCCAGATATTCGAGGATTACTATTACAGCTTTTGGGTGTGATTGGAGAGCGGGCTTCTGAGGTAGCGCAGACATTCGCTCAAGGGGCAGCCTTGGGTGCACAGAGCTCAGGAGCGCAGCCTGCTACTATGGCTCCCCGTGCGTAGGTCATTCCGGTTCCATCTGTTGCACAGCCTCTTGCTCCTCGCCCAGTTATGACAGAGTCGGAGCAGAAGGCGTTGGGTAGGTTTTTGAGGTTAGCACCTCCGAGGTTTGCTGGTAATTCTGGACAGGATCCATATGACTTTATTACTACCTGTGAGGAGATGTTGTATCATTTGGGTTTGTTGGAGACTCATGGGGTTGATTATACTACCTATCAGTTGGAGGGCCCAGAGAAGTTATGGTGGAGGCCCCAGGTTGCTTGTAGACCACCATCGTCACCTCCTTTGACCTGGTCTGAGTTTTATGAGGCCTTTATGGCCAAGTTCCTACCTCACAGTGATCGTGAGTGTCGCAGGGAGCAGTTTACTTACCTTATGCAGGGATCTACGACTGTCTCAGAGTATGAGACTGGTTTTCATCAGCTAGCACCGTTCGGAGCTATGATCATTCCTACCGAGGCAGATAGGATTTGCAGATTTGTATGGGGTTTGAGGCCAGAGATCAGGCAGCCAGCTGAGATATTGGTCGCCAGTGGTCGGTCATTTCAGGCTATCGTAGACTATGCCCGCACTGTAGAGGACTTACAGCGACATGATCAGGGGTCCAGAGATAAGAGGCCTCGACATCAGGGTGTCTATAGTGGTTCCAGATATGGTGGTAGAGGTCCTGGCCAGTGAAGCCGGAGTTATCAGCCACAGCAGTACCAGGGTCAGTCCAGCCGACCGGTTCAGGCTTCCCTTCAGACTTTTGGTAGTACTCAGTTCGAGCAGGGTCAGGGCAGCCATCAGGGCTATAGCGGCCAGTCTTCGAGGGGTACAGTTTCTGGGGCATCAGGTCGTGGTGGTCATTCAGGATTTGCAGGTTCATCTCGACTGAGTAGGCCGTCAGGGGCTTGTTTTACTTGTGGTGCGATGTGTCATTTTGCTAGAGATTTCCCTCAGCAGGGTACAGTTTAGTTGGCCGAGCCTTTACGAGCAGTTCAGCCTCCGGCTAGAGGGGGTGGTCGTATGGGTAGAGGTGGTGCTCCACGCGGCAGAGCAGGTTGTAGGGATGGCGGTCGGGCAGGTGGAGGTCGTTGTCAGTTTTACGCGGTCCCTTGGAGACCAGAGGCAGAGGCCTCAGATGTTGTGATTACAGGTACGATTTCTGTGTGCCATCAGTCTGCTATGGATTTATTTGATCCTGGATCCACTTGTTCATATGTATCTGCCTACTTTGTTCCTTGCTTGGGGTTCGCTAGTGAGCCATTATCTGTTCCTGTTTCTATTTCGACCCCAGTAGGAGATTCTTTAGTACTGGATCGGATTGTGAGATCCTGTATGTTATCTGTTGGTGATTCAGAGACTTGGGGTCATTTGATGATTCTTGATATGCTAGATTTTGATGTGATACTGGGCATGGACTGGTTATCCCCTCACCGTGTGGTTTTGGATTGTTATGCCAAGACCATTACCATAGCTGTGCCCGGTGTATCCCCGGTTGTGTGGCAGGGTTTTGTTAGCCATGCACCATCTGGGATCATCTCTTGTCTTCGAGCTAGGAAGTTGATTTCCCGTTGGTGTTTAGCTTATCTAGCATATGTTCGAGATGTTAGTGCTGACCCTACTTCTCCTGAGTCTGTTCCTGTGGTTAGAGACTTTCCTCGATGTGTTTCCTACCGACCTGCCAGGCCTTCCACCTGAGAGAGATATTGACTTCGCTATTGAGCTAGAGTCGGGCACTAGGCCCATTTCTATTTCTCCTTACCGTATGGCTCCTGCTGAGTTGAGGGAGCTTAAGGAGCAGCTCTAGGATCTGTTAGCTAAGGGGTTTATTAGACCTAGTGTGTCACCGTGGGGTTCTCCTGTTCTCTTCGTGAAGAAGAAGGATGGGTCGATGCTCATGTGTATTGATTATCGGCAGCTGAATAGGGTGACAGTGAAGAATAGGTATCCGATGCCGAGGATTGATGATTTGTTTGACCAGCTTCAGGGTTCAGTCGTGTTTTCGAAGATTGATTTGAGGTCCGGCTACCATCAGTTGAGGATTAGGGCGGAGGACATCCCTAAGAATGCATTCAGGACACGTTATGGCCATTATGAGTTCCTGGTGATGTCTTTTGGGTTGACTAATGCCCCCGCAGCCTTTATGAACTTGATGCACATGGTTCTTGGCCCGTATTTGGACTCATTTGTGATAGTTTTTTTAGACGACATCTTGGTATACTCGCGTAGTAGAGATGAGCATGAGCAGCACTTGAGGGTTATACTCCAGGCTTTGAGAGATCATCGGCTTTATGCCAAGTTCTCAAAGTGTGAGTTTTGGCTTGAGTCAGTTGCATTCCTAGGGCACGTGGTGTCTAAGGATGGGATTAGGGTTGATCCGAGAAAGATTTCAGCGGTTTGTGAGTGGCCTAGACCTACTACTGTTACTGAGGTCCGCAGCTTTATTGGGTTAGCAGGTTACTACCGATGGTTCGTTGAGGGATTTTCTTCCATATCAGCACCCTTGACTATGCTGACTAGGAAGGATATCCCATTTCAGTGGTCGGATCAGTGTGAGGATAGCTTTCAGAGGCTTAAGGCCTTATTGACTTCAGCTCCAGTTTTGACTTTGCCGGTAGAGGGTCAGAGCTTCTCCGTGTACTGTGATGCTTCTGGGGTTGGTCTTGGTTGTGTGTTGATGTAGCAGGGTTGTGTAATAGCATATGCATCGAGGCAGCTGAAGGTTCACGAGCGCAACTACCCCACTCATGACTTAGAGTTGGCGGCGGTAGTTTTTGTGCTCAAGATCTGGAGGCATTACCTATATGGAGTTCACTGTGAGATCTTCACCGATCACCGTAGTCTTCAGTATATCACGAGTCAGTGAGAGTTGAACTCGAGGCAGAGGAGATGGGTCGAGTTACTGAAGGACTGTGACTTCACTATTTTGTATCATCCGGGTAAGGCAAACGTGGTAGCGGATGCCTTGAGCCGGAAGGCAGTGAGTATAGGTAGCCTAGCTTCTCTTTCAGTTTCAGAGCAACCATTGGCCTTGGACATCCAGTCCTTGGCTAACCGTTTGGTTAGGCTTGACTTGTCGGATCCTAGCAGAGTTCTCGCCAGTGTTGAGGTTCGTTCTACTTTGATTGATCAGATTCAGAGCAGTCAGATTGAGGATTAGCAGTTGTGTGACCTCCGTGATCGGGTTGTTCAGGGTGAGACCAGTCGGGTTACTCTAGATTCAGATGGGGTTCTGAGGTTTGATAGTCGCCTTTGTGTTCCGAGGATTAGTGATTTGATTCAGTTGATACTTCACGAGGCACATTGTACTAGATACTCCATTCACCCTGGCATAGCAAAGATGTATAGAGACTTGAGGCAGCTTTACTGGTGGAGGGGTATAAAGCGGGATATAGCGGATTTCGTATCTCGGTGCTTGAACTGACAGCAGGTTAAGTTCGAGCACATGAGACCTGGTGGTTTGATGCAGCGACTTCCCATTCCTGAATGGAAGTGGGAAGGGATTACTATTGTAATGACCCTTCCGATCATTCCCACGTATAAGTTTTGAAGTCAAGCAAATCGACAAAAGTTATCGTAAGTTCTTTAACAAATTTCCTGAACTTTGGGTAAAATGTTTTTGGGCTTTTCTCCCAATATATAAAGATTTAGAAGTCCCCCGAAATACCAAATCGAAGGTCTACGAGTCTAGTTTCCAACGCACAAAACCTCACGTCCAACTGATTTCGGAGTAAAAAGTTATGACTGTTTTACCGCGGACTGTCTGGCAGAAAACGGGTTGCGAACCGGGTCGCAAACCGGGTCGGGTCATACTCGATTTAAGCCTCGACTTCACGTTTTAAAACGCCATTTCAGTTCTGAAACAGTAATAAAACATAAGGGAGGATCCCGAGAGAATTCTTGAGTATCAAAATCGTGCGTTGGCGAATTACGAGCCTAAACCTAAGAATTTTATTAGCATCGTGCGTGTATTTGAAAATATTTTATTTAAAAGTTGAATTTTGTAAAAACTATATTAGTATTGCCTTTTCAAAATATTTTAAAGGTTTATGGGAAATATTTTTGAAACGTTATAATTGTATATGTATTTATTTTATAAAGTTTTTATTCATTGTAATATTTTAACTGAGATAGTAAATTTAGTTACGTTTAAATTTATTATTATAATATAGTAGGTTTTATTCGAAATAATTTTCTAATAATTATGGTATATTCAAAAGTTATATTCATTTTACCACGAATTTATGCAATACCCGAATATATAAATAACGGGATAAGAACTTCTTTTTGGCCTTGCCACCTCCACTCCACGTGTAGGTGGAGGGAGTGGCCAGCAAATGTTGCTAAAGGTTGGTAGTAATGTATATATATATAGAAAACATTTCCACGTATACATATGTTACTGTCCCTTTACTACAAACCTTCATTTTCTCTTCTATCCAAATATTAGCATATGCGAGCAGATGGATGAAGGAATATTTGGTGGAGAATACATTAATGTTCTTATTTTGCTCTTATATTGAGCACCGAAAAGAGAAATCAATTATCTACGTCAAGTTATTCCATCCCAAATCCGATTCTGATTTAGTTTTGGATTTTCTTGGAGTGGTTCGAGCTTGGACATCGTTGTTCTAGCAGCTTGTCGTCGGACGACAGGTAGGTTACGGTTTATTTGCCCTAGACTCCGTATATCATAAAATAAAATTGTATTAATGGCAATCCTTGGTTGCGTTTATTTAGGTTGGTACCACAGACCTTTTGACCGCTTTATTCATGTTCCCCTACTTTTGTTCCTCCGTTGTTTGTAGTACTTTGCCGATATATTTTTATTTACCCTTGTGGTCCTGTGAGGCCTTGTTGACTCTGAACATAAGAAGCGGGGATTTGGGGAATGTCCGCGCAGTCTCGGGCATAGTATTAATCCTTCTAGGCTGGCTTATTGCTTGCCCTGAGTAGCTGTGCGGCCTGTGCAAGGGTCGATAGGTTTATTGTGAGCTGCTGGGCAGCTATTGTGTGTGATCATACCATTTCCATGCATATAAAGAGGTTTTATCCATGTTTTACTATGGTTTTTTGGCTTCGGGCCTACTGGCACTATTTTCTAAACCTTGCATGGCCCCGGGGGCCCGTTTTTTATGGAAATAATTTGGAAATGGTTTGATTTGACTTGTGAGTATTCTTGGGTAAAAGAAAGTAAATTATGTTTTAAATCATCAGTTTTACGATTAACGCTAGACTCGGCAGGGCCGGGGTGCTAGTTGAGTTTTCTTGCTACTTGAGATGATTTTTAGCCTCGGTCGGACCGAGCACCTGAGATGACTTTTTACTGTTTAGACCCGGTTACGCCCGGGCACCCTTGGAGGGGTTTTGAGACATTTTCCTACTACTTTAGTCCTGGACAGGGTCTGGGCATTGCATATTCGAGACTTGGTCTCTATCTTGATACTGGACTTGCTTCCGGACGACATGTGTTGATACTGAGTTTTAGTATGGGGTCTGGGACCTCCATGGACCTTGCCATCCGGGCCAGGGGCTACGGGTTGCGTGTGCCGGAGGAGGGGTATACGGCGGAGTAGAGGTATACGGGCAGTGTCCTTCCATGGAACCTACCTGCTGGGCCGGATCGGCGCCGGAGGAGGTACATACAGAGATACCATGGCACTTGAGATCTTCATGCATCATATCATTCATGGTTCGAGGTTCCACCCTTGTTTGTTGTTTGCTGATTGTACGCTCCGGTAGTATGGGATGCCGGAGGGTTTGTTTTCACTTGTTTGTGTTCCTAGGTTGTATGGGCGGCCGAGGGACTGTAGGTAGACTCTTTCTATTTACTTGTAGAATTATTCCCTGTTACGGTTAATTATGAAATAGGTTCTGCTAGACTGTTAGTTGCTGGGTGTGAGATTGATATGATTAGTTGGGCTTGATTCATGTCTCTGGGCATGCCTATCATTACTCTTTCTCTCTTCTTCTTACACTTGAGGTTACCGGCATACCGTCCATTTCGTAAATTTATTTTGTATACACTGTTGTTGCAAGGACCCCAGGTGCGTTGTTTCTTACTTTCACCTGTGCCTATGGTGTGTATATTCTGCTTACTAGCCTCACATGTGGTTCTGTTGATTACCCTCTGGGCTAGTTCCTGTGTATCTTTCGTTGATTTCTGTGACTACTTGCTTCTATTCTGTCTATTACTACGCTTTTATTTTATATGTGCCCAGTCGGCCTATGATACCTACTGGGTACCTTATGCTTCGCATTTGGTGCTCACCCCTACCCCCTGCATCTTTGGGTGCAGATCCTAGCGTGGGCCATCGCCGTTAGACCGTTGTGATTTGTGCTTGGAGATCTGTTGGACACTACTTCAGGCTGAGGGTGAGCTCTTGGCGATCGGAGCTTAGCTTTAGTTTATCTTTTGCTTCATGTACTCTATTACCATTCAGAGACATCTGTATATATAGTATTGGTTTATTTGCACTCCATGTATGTAGTGTGGCTCTATACTATGATACCAGGTCTTGGGGTTTGGTTTAGTTTCCGCATATGTATATATTTATATTCCTGTTATCTATTTTATTCGTCTTGTTCCCTTATTTGCTAGATAGTAGCCCATTACTAACTGTTCTGGGCTACGGGGGTTGGTTCACCTACCGGGAGTTGTAGGTGCCATCATGACCGAGAAATTGGGTCGTGACAACTGGGTATCAGAGCTTTAGGTTCACCGGTGTCATCGGTATAGGAGCCAATGTCTAGTAGAGTCCTGCGGATCGGGGCGGAGACGTCCGTACTCAATCTTTGGGAGGCTACAGTGGCATTTTAGGAAATTCGACTCTTTCATTGCTTCTGTGTCGTGCGTACTACCCTTGAAGTTGCTGGAGATCTCATTTATTCTACTTCATTCTTCCGCAGATGGTTCGTACGAGATCATCGGCATCACGCGAAGATGAGCCTCCCACTCCAGCTAAGGGTCGAGGAAGCCCTCGATCAGTGGCACCTGCTAGAGCTGCTAGGGTGGAGATAGAACCCGAGCAGCATGTGGTTCAGGGGGCAGCCCAGGTACCACCAACTCCAGCGCCAGCTCCAGTACCAGCTCCAGTGCCCACTTCTGTGCCAGCTTCAGCCGAAGCTTGGTCTCTAGATATTCGGGGGTTACTATTACAGCTTTTGGGTATGATTGGAGAGCGGCCTTCTGAGGTAGCGCAGACATCTGCTCAGGGGGCAGCCATGGGTGCACAGAGCTTAGGAGAGCAGCCGGCTACTATGGCTCACCGTGCGGAGGTCATTCCGGTCCCATCTGTTGCACAGCCTCTTGCTCCTCGCCCAGTTATGACGGAGTCAGAGCAGAAGGCGTTGGGTAGGTTTTTGAGGTTAGCACCTCCGAGGTTTGCGGGTACTTCTGGACAGGATCCACATGACTTTATTACTACCTGTGAGGAGATGTTGCATCATCTGGGTTTGTTAGTGACTCATGGGGTTGGTTATACTACCTATCAGTTGGAGGGCCCAGCGAAGTTATGGTGGAGGGCCCAGGTTGCTTGTAGATCACCATCGTCACCTCCTTTGACCTGGTCTGAGTTTTATGAGGCCTTTATGGCCAAGTTCCTACCCCAGAGTGAATCGGGAGCGCCGCAGGGAGCAGTTTACTCACCTTGTACAGGGGTCTACGACTATCTCGGAGTATGAGACCCGTTTTCATCAAGCTAGCATCGTTCGGAGCTATGATCATTCCTACCGAGGCAGATAGGATTCGCAGATTTGTATGGGGTTTTGAGGCCAGAGATCAGGCAGCCAGCTGAGATATTGATTGCCAGTGGTCGGTCATTCCAGGCTATTGTAGACTATGCCCGCACTGTGGAGGACTTACAGCGACATGATCAGGGGTCCAGAGATAAGAGGCCTCGACATCAGGGTGTCTATAGTGGTTCCAGATATGGTGGTAGAGGTCCTGGCCAGTGGAGCCGGAGTTATCAGCCACAGCAGTACCAGGGTCAGTCCAGCTGACCGGTTCAGGCTTCCCTTCAGACTTGCGGTAGTGCCCAGTTCGAGCAGGGTCAGGGATGCCATCAGGGCTATAGCGGCCAGTCTTCGAGGGGTACAGTTTCTGGGGCACCAGGTCGTGGTGGTCATACGGGATCTGCTGGTTCATCTCGACTGAGCAGGCCGTCAGGGGCTTGTTTTACTTGTGGTGCGATTGGTCATTTTGCTAGAGATTGCCCTTAGCAGGGTACAGTTCAGTTGGCCGAGCCTTTACAAGTAGTTCAGCCACCAGCTAGAGGGGATGGTCGTCAGAGTAGAGGTAGTGCTCCGCGTGGCAGAGCAGGTGGAAGGGATGTCGGTCGGGCAGGTGGAGGTCGTCGTCAGTTTTACGCGGTCCCTAGGAGACCAGAGGCAGAGGCCTCAGATGCTGTGATTACAGGTACGATTTTTGTGTGCCATCAGTCTGCTATGGCTTTATTTGATCCTGGATCCACTTGTTCATATGTATCTGCCTACTTTGTGCCTTGTTTGGGGTTGGCTAGTGAGCCATTATCTGTTCATGTTTCTGTTTTGACCCCAGTAGGAGATTCTTTAGTAGTGGATCGGATTGTGAGATCCTGTATGTTATCTGTTGGTGATTCAGAGACTTGGGGTGACTTGATGATTCTTGATATGCTAGATTTTGATTTGATACTGGGCATGGACTAGTTATCCCCTCACCGTGTGGTTTTGGATTGTTATGCCAAGACCATTACCATAGCCGTGCCCGGTGTATCCCCGGTTGTGTGGCAGGGTTCTGTTAGCCATGCAACATCTGGGATCATCTCTTGTCTTCGAGCTAGGAAGTTGATTGCCCGTGGGTGTTTAGCTTAACTAGCATATGTCCGAGATGTTAGCGCTGACCCCACTTCTCTTGAGTCTGTTCCTGTGGTTAGAGACTTCCTCGATGTGTTTCCTACCGACCTGCCAGGCCTTCCAGCTGAGAGAGATATTGATTTTGCTATTGAGCTAGAGTCGGGCACTAGGCCCATTTCTATTTCTCCTTACCGTATGGCTCCTGCTGAGTTGAGGGAGCTTAAGGAGCAGCTCCAGGATCTGTTAGCTAAGGGGTTTATTAGACCTAGTGTGTCACCGTGGGGTGCTCCTGTTCTCTTCGTTGAAGAGGTGGGTCGATGCGCATGGTGTATTGTTATCGCGCAACTGAATAGAGGTTGACAAGTGAAGAATAGGTATCCGATGCCGAGATTGATGATTTGTTGACCAGCTTCAGGGTTCAGTCGTGTTTTCGAAGATTGATTTGAGGTCTGGCTACCATCAGTTGAGGATTAGGGCGGAGGACATCCCTAAGACAGCATTCAGGACACGTTATGGCCATTATGAGTTCCTGGTGATGTCTTTTGGGTTGACTAATGCCCCCGCAGCCTTTATGAACTTGATGCACAGGGTTCTTGGCCCGTATTTGGACTCGTTTGTGATAGTTTTTATAGACGACATCTTTGTATACTCGCGTAGTAGAGATGAGCATGAGCAACACTTGAGGGTTATACTCCAGACTTTGAGAGATCATCGGCTTTATGCCAAGTTCTCAAAGTGTGAGTTTTTGCTTGAGTCAGTTGCATTCCTAGGGCACGTGGTGTCTAAGGATGGGATTAGGGTTGATCCGGGAAAGATTTCAGCGGTTTGGGAGTGGCCTAGACCCACTACTGTTACTGAGGTTCGCAGCTTTATTGGGTTAGCAGGTTACTACAGACGGTTCGTTGAGGGATTTTCTTCCATAGCAGCACCCTTGACTATGCTGACTAGGAAGGATATCCCATTTCAGTGGTCGGATCAGTGTGAGGGTAGCTTCCAAAGGCTTAAGGCCTTATTGACTTCAGCTCCAGTGTTGACTTTGCCGGTTGAGGGTCAGAGCTTCTCCGTGTATTGTGATGCTTCTGGGGTTGGTCTTGGTTGTGTGTTGATGCAGCAGGGTCGTGTAATAGCATATGCATCGAGGCAGCTGAAGGTTCACGAGCGCAACTACCCCACTCATGACTTAGAGTTGGCAGCTGTAGTTTTCGTGCTCAAGATCTTGAGGCATTACCTATATGGAGTTCACTATGAGATCTTCACCGATCACCGTAGTCTTCAGTATATCACGAGTCAGCGGGAGTTGAACTCGAGGCAGAGGAGATGGGTCGAGTTACTGAAGGACTATGACTTTACTATTTTGTATCATCCGGGCAAGGCAAACGTGGTAGCAGATGCCTTGAGTCGGAAGACAGTAAGTATGGGTAGCCTAGCTTCTCTTTCAGTTTTAGAGCGACCGTTGGCCTGGGACATCCAGTCCTTGGCTAACCGTTTGGTTAGGCTTGACTTGTCGGATCCTAGCAGAGTTCTTGCCAGTATTGAGGTTCGTTCTACTTTGGTTGATCAGATTCAGAGCCGTCAGTTTGAGGATCAACAGTTGTGTGACCTTCGTGATCGGGTTGTTCAGGGTGAGACTAGTCGGGCTACTCTAGATTCAGATGGGGTTCTGAGGTTTGATAGTCGCCTTTGTGTTCCGAGGATTAGTGATTTGATTCAGTTGATAGTTCACGAGGCACATTGTACTAGATACTCCATTCACCCTGGCACAGCAAAGATGTATAGAGACTTGAGGCAGCTTTACTGGTGGAGTGGTATGAAGCGGGATATAGCGGAGTTTGTATCTCGGTGCTTGAACTGTCAGCAGGTTAAGTTCGAGCACATGAGACCTGGTGGTTTGATGCAGCGACTTTCCATTCCTGAGTGGAAGTGGGAAGGGATTACTATGGACTTTGTTGTTGGGTTGCCTCGTACTTCTCATGGGTTTGATTCCATATGGGTGATTGTTGATAGGCTGACTAAGTCAGCACATTTCTTGCCGGTTCAGACTTCTTATGGCGCAGAGAGGTTAGCTCAGATCTACCTTCGTGAGATTGTTCGGTTGCACGGGGTCCCAACTTCTATTATTTCAGACCGCGGCACTCAGTTCACATCTCAGTTCTGGAGGGCTATTCAGCGAGATTTGGGTACAGAGGTTCATCTTAGTACCTCCTTCTACCCTCAGACAGATGGCCAGTCCGAGAGGACCATTCAGATTTTTGAGGACATGCTTCGAGCTTGTGTCCTTGACTTTGGAGGTTCTTGGGATCAGTTTGTTCCCTTGGCAGAGTTTGCTTATAATAACAGCTTCCGTTCGAGTATCGGCATGGCACCTTTTAAGGCTTTGTATGGCAGGCGTTGCAGATCACCGGTAGGTTGGTTTGATGGTTTTAGTGCTGGGCCACAGAGCACAGATTTGCTTCGAGTGTCCTTGGACCGAGTCCGAGTGATTCAGGACAGACTTCGGGCAGCTCAGAGCAGGCAGAAGAGTTATGCTCATCGTAGGCTTCGTGCCTTGGAGTTTAGTGTCGGTGAATTGGTGTTTCTCCGTGTATCGCCCATGAAGGGCGTGATGAGATTTGGTAGGCGGGGCAAGCTTAGCCCTAGGTACATTGGGCCATTTGAGATTCTTCAGAGGGTTGGTAGCGTTGCCTATCAGCTAGCCTTGCCTCCGATGTTTTCAGCTGTACATCCTATATTTCATGTTTCGATGTTGCGTCGGTATGTCCCAGATGAGTCTCATGTGTTACAGTGGGATTCAGTTCAGTTGGGTGAGGGTTTAGCCTTTGTTGAGGAGCCAACAGCTATTTTGGCCAGAGATGTCAGGAGATTGAGGTCTCGAGAGATCCCGGTTGTTAAGGTTCAGGGGAGGCATCGTCCAGTCGAGGAGGCTACCTGGGAGACCGAGAGAGATATGCGGGCCCAGTATCCACAGTTGTTTGAGCCTTCAGGTACCCCCTTGACCTTGACTTTCGAGGATGAAAGCCCTTTTTAGTAGTGGATGATGTAATGACCCTTCCGGTCATTCCCACGTATAAGTTTTGAAGTTAAGCAAATCGACAAAAGTTATCGTAAGTTCTTTAACAAATTTCCTGAACTTTGGGTAAAATATTTTTGGGCTTTTCTCCCAATATATAAAGATTTAGAAGTCCCCCGAAATATCAAATCGAAGGTCTACGAGTCTAGTTTCCAACGCACAAAACCTCACGTCCAACTGATCTCGGAGTAAACAATTATGACTGTTTTACCGCGGACTGTCTGGCAGAGAATGGGTTGCGAACCAGGTCGCGAACCGGGTCGGTTCAAACTCGATTTAAGCCTCGACTTCACGTTTTAAAACGCCATTTCAGTTCTGAAACAGTAATAAAACATAAGGGAGGATCCCGAGAGAATTCTTGAGTATCAAAATCGTGCGTTGGCGAATTACGAGCCTAAACCTAAGAATTTTATTAGCATCGTGCGTGTATTTGAAAATATTTTATTTAAAAGTTGAATTTTGTAAAAACTATATTAGTATTGCCTTTTCAAAATATTTTAAAGGTTTATGGGAAATATTTTTGAAACGTTATAATTGTATATGTATTTATTTTATAAAGTTTTTATTCATTGTAATATTTTAACGGAGATAGTAAATTTAGTTACGTTTAAATTTATTATTATAATATAGTAGGTTTTATTCGAAATAATTTTCTAATAATTATGGTATATTCAAAAGTTATATTCATTTTACCACGAATTTATGCAATACCCAAATATATAAATAACGGGATAAGAACTTCTTTTTGGCCTTGCCACCTCCACTCCACGTGTAGGTGGAGGGAGTGGCCAACAAATGTTGCTAAAGGTTGGTAGTAATGTGTATATATATAGAAAATATTTCCACGTATACATATGTTACTGTCCCTTTACTACAAACCTTCATTTTCTCTTCTATCCAAATATTAGCATATGCGAGCAGATGGATGAAGGAATATTTGGTGGAGAATACATTAATGTTCTTATTTTGCTCTTATATTGAGCACCGAAAAGAGAAATCAATTATCTACGTCAAGTTATTCCATCCCAAATCCGATTCTGATTTAGTTTTGGATTTTCTTGGAGTGGTTCGAGCTTGGACATCGTTGTTCTAGCAGCTTGTCGTCGGACGACAGGTAGGTTACGGTTTATTTTCCCTAGACTCTGCATATATAGGATAAAATTGTATTAATGGGCATCCTTGGGTTGGTTTATTAGGTTTGTACCACAGACCTCGACCGCTTTATTCATGTCCGCCTACTTTTGTTCCTCCGTTGCTTGTAGTATTTGCAGACATATTTTATTTACCCTTGTGGTCCTGTGAGGCCTTGTTGACTCTGGAACATAGAAGGTGGGATTTTGGGAATGTCCGCGAGTCCCGGGCATAGAATTATCCTTCTAGGTTGGTTATGCTTGCTGAGTAGCTGTGGGCCTGTGCAAGGTCGATAGGTTGATTGTGAGCTGCTGGGCAGCTATTGTGTTTGATCATACCAT